>CM070089.1:2216558-2336558 GCA_036178185.1 Liparis tanakae
CAGACAGACAGAGAGACAGACAAACATAAAGAGAGAGAGAGAGAGAGAGGAGAGAGAGAGAGAGAGAGTCTACGACCTGCTCCTCACACCGGGGGGCTCCAGACATGAGGGTCCTCCTCGCGAGGAACCTCCAGGAGCCCTCTGTGAGGCGTTCAGGGACAGTGAGATATGGAAGGTGTCTATAATGGTTTTACTCCATCCAACACAATAAGTACTTAAATACAAGTGTCATGGTGAAGCAGGAAGAAGTACTTAAAGTAGCAATACTACAGTATAACTTACTCAAGTACAAGTAAAATACACTCAAAGAGTCACGTGTGTAAAGTATTTGCAAACAAAATGTACATTAATTATTTAATATAACTTTATGGTGGAGGGAATTTGAACTGCTTGATAACTTTGGGTCACAACTTTATTCTACAATCTATCTTTTAAGTGCTTTATTATGTGAATATATGTTTATTTATAGTAGTTTTTGTTACTTTGCAGATTTACATTATCAATACAAAATGCTAATCAATTGTGACATAAACATCTCGCATTTACCAGCTGTGATATTATTAGTTCATCAATTATTATAATACAGTCATTTATACATTCTGCGTAACAAGTAATAAGTTTAATACTCAAAACACAAATGTAATGGAGTAAAAAGTACAATATTTGTCTCTGAAATGTATAAGTAAAAGTATAAAATACCATCAAATGCAAATTTGTAAGTATCCCTCAATATTGTACTAATGGTACTAAGTAGAACTACTTTAACCTTTGTAAAAGTACTGGCGTCAAAATATA
Source organism: Liparis tanakae (assembly GCA_036178185.1). Classification (NCBI taxonomy): domain Eukaryota; kingdom Metazoa; phylum Chordata; class Actinopteri; order Perciformes; family Liparidae; genus Liparis; species Liparis tanakae. Next base: position 2,217,354 of record CM070089.1, read on the forward strand.
AAGTACCCTAAACAAAAGCAATCATTACACTAAATGCTCTAATCACACACATTGCATGGCATGCGGACCACGTGGAGGCTGATGAGAAGCTGATGTGGGGCGTTAATGAGCGCTCACATTTCTGACTAATTGGCTTTGTATGGAGGGAGCGCTCACACACACACACACACACACACACACACACACACACACACACACACACGCACACGCACACACACACACGCACGAAGTGACGCTACTGACGTACTTCAGATTACACCATTGGTTGCTGGGCTGCAGTCTTTGTTGACAACATTGTTGGTGTCCTATAAAACAATCTTCTTAATCTCGGTCCTGTTTACCACGTAAACTGCATGACATCCCATAATAAGCCACTCACACGTGTTAAAATGAGGCGTCACAACCTGGTCCCAGTCTGCATGGTCAACAGCGTGCGTGCTGCAGCGCGCCCCCTTGTGGTCAGAGGTGGTATAGCAAAGAAGAAAACGCACATGGATGTGGGACATCTCTCGTTTCCTGGCCCGTTGGGGTCAAGCGTCATTGAACGCAGCATGGCGTGGGCTTCACTGTCTGCTGGGTAATCGGACCGTGAGCTGCTTTCTGTGCATCTGACCCGAGTCATGAGCAGTGAGACACATGAACCTCATCTGTCTGTCCTCTGGATCTTAAACCCCTGTGAACGTCCTGATTCCAGTCCTTATGCTACGCTAACTAGCTTTAAGAAGAGCTAACCAGCTTTAAGAAGAGCTAACTAGCTTTAAGAAGAGCTAACTAGCTTTAAGAAGAACTAACCAGCTTTAAGAAGAGCTAACTAGCTTTAAGAAGGGGGACAGTCCATCAAACAAAGGGTTATTTCCCCCTCACACATCTGTGGAAGATTGTGAGTCCCGTGCTTTACACTTCCTGCCGTTCATCCACTTCGTTAACTCTGCAGACTTCAAAGGGCCATTTGGCATCAGACTGGAATGATCCGAGTCTTCCTCCGCGTTGTGGACGCACGCCGTCTGTGATAACTTTGTGTTTTGCCCTCTATGTGGTCTTATTTCATCGACTTGTGGCTGTTTTGTATCTTTTGCTTCTCTTAGTGGACACTTTGGATCTCTTTGTACACATTTTTCATCCCTTTGTGAACATTTTGCATCCCTTTGTAACAGTTTATCATCGCTTTGTGCCCATTTAGCTTCTCTTTGTAATAATTTTTTGTTCAGTGTCTTTAATATCTCTTATCTCTTTGTGCCTGTTTTGCATCCCCTTTTGACTGTTTTGAACCCCTTTGTAACCGATTTGCATCCTTTAGTGACAATTCTGCATTTCTTTGTGCACATTTTGCATCCCTCTGTGACCATTTTGAATCCTTTTGTAACTCTTTCTCATCACTTTGTGCCTGTTTTGCATCTCTTTCTAATAATATTGTGTTTAGTGTCTTTTATATCTCTTATCTTGTTGTGTCAGTTTTGTATTCATCTTCTTAAAGTGTTTTGCATACATTTTTGACTGTTTTGCATCCCTTTAGTGAACGTTTTACATCTCTTTGCACACATTTTTAGTCCCTTTGTGTCGGTATTGCATCCCTTTGAATTATTTTTCATCCCGTTGACTGTTTTAAATCTCCTTGTTGACAATTCAGTATTTAGTGTCTTTGATATCTCTTGGTGAACATTTTGCATACGTCTTTGTTTGGCATCCCTCTGGGCCTGTATCGCATCAGTTCGTGACTGTTTCATATCATTTTACGACCGTTTCATATCACTTTGTGGCCGTTTTGCATCCCTTTTGTGACCCTTTTTTTCACCGCTTAGCATCTCCGTGATAATGTTGTTTTTGGCGTCTCTGTTTATCTCTCTGAGGTTGAGTTGTGTCACTTTGTGATGTATTTGTGCTTGTTTTGTGTGTCTGTGGTTGTCCTTTGACATCTGCTGTTGGTTTTTTATTCTTTTTGAAGTTGTTTTGTTTCTTAGTTGTCGATTTTATAACTTGTTGTTTGTTTCTTTGTGGTCGTTTTTCATTTATTTGCAGATTGTTTGTGTGTCTTAGGTCATTTTGCATCTCCTTGTGGTAATTGTTTTTTCTTCTGGTGATCATTTAATGTTTATTTGATGTTTTTTGGGATGCGTGACACTCTCAACATTTAAACACAAACACACACACACACACACACACACACAAACACACACGCACACTTTGTTACCACGCCATACCTGACGCGGTAACTGACTGACAGATTAGTTAATTACACGGAGGTCGACTCAAAAGGAGAGAGGGAAGAGAAAGAGAATAAATGATGTAAGGACACGAGTATTTCAAGCACGCAAAGAAAGCTCCAGCGCAATTTCAGAGGAATTTTCTGACAGAACCCAGCCCTTCACCGTAGGAAGTCAGATGTTAGTTTAATTCAAAGTATCAGGTTTGAACTCGTCGGATGCTTTAGTAACAGTTCAATGCTTCAGCGCAGAAAAATGATTGAAATCTTCAGACTGTTTTTGCCCGGAGAGAAATATCTGCCCAGACAGAGAACCAGCACCACCCAGTCATTTCTCTGAGCAGGTCAGAGTTTATAATGATTGAATAATGCTTTGCTGAGGTGTGGCACATCGAGCGAGTGAGCACATACAGTTCAGTTCAACTCAGGTCTGAAAGACTATCAACAACGCCGAGGGTCGGAAATGAATAATACTATTCTATTTGCTTTGGACTTAACCCATTAAAAACATTTGTGTTACCACATGTTGATGCCAACCATGAAGTATTATATAATTGCTTTATTAATTCACAGTTGTTATATTTATAAATGTAACTTTTTTTAAATAAATGTTTATATTATTTTAATAGATTTGATGTTTAACCTAACTGCAACCCTAACGCCAATTTTAACCATAACCCTAACCCCAACCCTAACCCCAACCCTTAACCCTAACCCTAACCCCAACCCTTAACCCTAACCCCAACCCCAAACCTAACCCTAACCCCAACTCCAAACCTAACCCTAACCCCAACCCTAACCCCGACACCAACCCTAACCACAACTCCAAACCTAACCCTAACCCCAACCCTAATCCCGACACCAAACCTAACCACAACTCTAACCCTAACCCCAACCCTAACCCTAAACGGAACTAATCAGGAAATGATAATAGTAAAATAATGTAAATAAAAATAACTACATTAGAATAATAATAGGAGTAATAATGTTAGAATTATGATAATATATGAAATCAAAGTTGTAATTTTAATGAAACTATATTTTTCTGAATTTACATTTAGCATTTAATAATTTAGAAGCAAACAATTTGATTATTTCCCATCATCCTCTTTCTTTTGGGGTTTCCACTGATTTACGGTGTCGTGTAAACTCCTGGCCACCAGGCGGCAGTGTGTAGAAACATGAAGACTACTCAAGAGGTCATAGGCTCTACTTCCGGTTTGGCGGTAAAGCGTGTGTGCCGCTTTGCAAAGTACTGACGTTTCTGTGACGAACAAATATCAAGTTAATTCATTCTTAGAACGCATTTAATACCACAACAATGGTGAGTAGATCTTACTAATGTTAACCATCAACTTACGTTATGTTTTCTTTGATGCTATTTGCCATCGCCGTGCGACTACAGTTAGCATTAGCTACGTTAGCTTCTCATTCATGCTTTGGGATGAATTAATCTCTCACTTTTACGCACACGTGCCGAGTAAAAATGTAATATATAATTACAGACCCGGTAAAGAGGTAACATTGGTGTGATCTTATGTTCGATGGCACTCGGCGGTTTATAAACGGAGTCGTGCGGCCTTGTGTTGCGGGTCGTCCGGATGTCTGTGGAGACAAAGTCGCCGAACTCCATTCAGAAAATCTTATAATTTAACGATATGCTGCTTATTGGCAAACGGTGCATCGGTATGTTTTTTTATTTATTACTATAATACCGTAGAGACACGTGCTTGTTTGAGTTGCCTCGCTGAAACCGTGAAGCTTAATTTACTTATATGCTGTAAACCAACAAAAGAGTGTAAACGTATAGTTTTATACATTTATTTTAAGTTGTTGTTGTTGTACTCGTATTCAATGCATATCCAGCTGTAAATACATCCAGTAACACCACAGCAACAAACACATCTGCTTCAAATAGTTGTTTTTAGCCCAAAAGCTTTTATGATAGTACAAACTTATAAGATGTGTTCTGCCAAATTTACTATGACGTCATCACATATCAGGAAAACGACCCCAGATGCACATTTTCGTTTGATATGTTGGTGATATGCAACATTCATTTTCCAATAATCAGGGTTTGTACAGTTAATGGAAAACATGGAAAAGTCATGGAATTTCAAAATGGTCATTTCCAGGCCTGGAAAAGTCATGGAAAAAACTTAAATCATAAAAGTTTGGGAAAAGTCATGGAAATGTGTTATGATCACATGTTTATTTACACCGAGTTTGAAATAATATCTTTTTTAAAGAAAGATGCTCGAAATATAAGCCTCTACACGCTCTCAATACGCAACATTTCCTAAAATGTTCATGTTTATACCAAGATTTTCAGTTTGGTCGTGAAAATTTGGTGAAAAGTCCTGGAAATCCATCGGTCAAAATGTGTAAGAACCCTGAATAATACAGATGGATGATGTCGGCGAATGTTATCTCCATAAATCTATTATTTCACACAGCCGTATGACATTGTAAAATAATAACTCCTCATCTCGTTTCCTCCAGAGTTTACCTCTGAACCCGAAGCCTTTCCTCAACGGCCTCACCGGGAAACCCGTGATGGTGAAGCTGAAGTGGGGTATGGAGTATAAGGGTTACCTGGTGTCTGTGGATGGCTACATGAATATGCAGGTGAGAACATTCTATTGTCTTTATTCTAATAAAAAAAAAAACATTTATCATCATCAACACCTATATGTTGGTCGGCACAATACATGGACATCAAATCAAGCATTTGGAAAAAAAACTGGTCCCAAATGTTCAATATTAATCAATTTATTTTATTTATTAAGAATTTTAAACATTGTGTTCACATTTCACTGTCTGAATATTCTGAAGAGTTCATTGTTTTTAGATTGTATTATTATGCTATTCTATTGTATCAGTGGCTTAACATTGTCCTCAAATTAACTTTACCGCAGTTATAATATAGTATGTTTTATATGTATATTATACAGTAAATTGTACTTTTCATGACGGGTCTCCTAATGTATGCCATGCTTGTATAATTTGAATATTTCCAAGTATTGGGGTTTTATTACCTCCAGCTGTGCCATTGATAATAATGCAAAAAATATATATAAAAATGCTGGCAATGACGACCTCTTGACCTTTTCTATTTCCACATTTCCCTGACAGTTGGCGAACACGGAAGAGTACGTTGACGGAGCGTTGGCGGGTCATCTCGGTGAAGTGCTGGTCAGGTATGTTGTAAACATAAAACAACTTTTATTCCATAACTAGTTTGATTATGGGTTCTTGTTGGTTACTTAATTCAACCTATGGATGATTCTTATGGGGAAACAACCAAAACAACAATTTCTCTCAAAATAATAAAGTCAACGTACCTTTTTTTGCTCAACCCTTAATATTTCAAACTTCTTCAACTAACCTGGGTTAATAATTAAACTTGTGCATTGTTCTTCTGTGCATTGTTCTTCTGTCCATTGTTCTTCTGTCCATTGCGTGCTAACGGCCGTGCTTCATTCCCACAGGTGCAATAACGTGTTGTACATCCGAGGCGTAGAAGAAGAGGAGGAAGACGGCGAGATGAGGGAGTGACGAAGAGGACTCGGCCCTGTTGTGTGATTGAACCTCGTAGTTGAGTTGATGTGTGTTTGTGTTTTCACCATGTGAAACAGATGAGTGTTTGGGGTTATTTTCCAAGCAGTTTTGAAACCAATATTCCTTTGTTTTTCTTTTTACTGTATGTGAGGCCAATTTAATGTTGTGACTTTGTTATACAGACAATAAAACTGTTATTGTACCCTTTCTTAAACCGGACTGTTGTGTTTTTTCTGAGTGTGTGATTATTACAAGTGGTCTGTGGCAGAAGCCCCGCCCCTCTCTGTCTCTCTCTGCACTTTAAACTCTTCTCCTGGTCAAATATTTGCCTGATCCCAAACCACTTTAAAAGCGAGCCCCTCTGAAGCTGGAGCTCTTTTTTTTCTGTGGCTGAATCAAAATGTCCAGCACTTACAGGCTGCTGGTGAAGGATGCCCGACAGGTCGTCCTGATCTGCAACGACGGAGAGAAGTTCCTCACCAAACACGGGATGCAAAATCTGTGCGTGATTGAAAACGGGAGCGTAGTGATCGGGAGGTGAGTTTGAGATTACGTCATACCTCGTGAGGAGCAAGAGAGGACCCTCTTTGTTCGGTGTTGTCTGAGAGAGGGAGGACATGTGATCAGCTTTAGATCTCTGCAGCTCGGATACTGAATCTCAGCTCGGCTCTAGTTGATCTTCAGGTTTTTAAAACTTAAAGGGAATGTAAAAATGTAACCTGGTGCACTTTGGCGCCCCCTACTGGTCCTACTTGCTTATTTCACATGAAAAAACACTGGATAGCTGAAAACGTCTGAAATATTCATTATTTTCACTTAATGGTTTAAATGTACACCGTGCTAATAAGTGTTAGACTCTATTTGATGGCCATTTAAGCTGCATGTACAGATCCTGTGCTTCTGAGGTGACATTGAAGCATCATGTCTTCCTCCAGAGACGGGCTGATTAAAGCTGTGGGGCCCGCGGAGACCATCAGAGAGCAGTACCCCGAGTCGAGCTTCGATAGAGTGATCGATGCTGCAGGCATGTGCGTCCTGCCTGGTGAGTGGTGGCTCAGCTGCACACAACGGGACATCAGGGATGAGTTTAAAAAAAGAATCGTCCTGCAGGGTTCCTACGACGTCATGGAAAACCGGGAAAGGTCATGTCATTTAAAAATGGTTATTTCCAGGCCTGGAAAAGTCATGACATTTATTTTCTTCATATATGTTCATTGCAATTCTTTTAATCAAACTATTGTCTCATTCATTTGTCATTTTAGGTATTTACTCGTGTATAAACCGAGATTTCACAAAATGTTTGGTCATGGAAGTTCGGTTAAAGGTCATGGAAAGGTCATGGACATCCATTGGTCAAGGTGTGTGTGAACCCTGGTCTTGTTTCAGGGCTGGTGGACGCCCACACACACCCGGTCTGGGCTGGGGACAGGGTGCACGAGTTTGCAATGAAGGTAAATCATGTTTGATATAATAAAAAATAATGTCCCTTTCATAAATAAAACCGCGTGAATAAATAATCCACTCCTGGCCGCAGCTGGCCGGCGCCACCTACATGGACGTGCACCGGGCCGGCGGAGGGATCCACTTCACGGTGCAGCACACGCGCGCCGCCGGCGCCGCGGAGCTGCTCGCCGCGCTGCGCGGCCGGCTGGCCCGCATGCAGCGCGCCGGCACCACGCTGGTGGAGTGCAAGAGCGGCTACGGCCTGGAGCTGCAGGCCGAGCTCAAGATGCTGGAGGTTATCCAGGAGGCCGCACGCACCACCCCCATCAACATCTCCTCCACCTACTGCGGGGCCCACGCGGTGCCCAGGTATGCCCCCCCCCCCTCCTAGCTTTTTTATTTATTTTTATTTTGATCTCTCCATGGAAGGTTGAGTGCCTGTTTTCTCTTTGCCTTATTAGTTTTGCCTTTTTGATATTGTATTGTTATGAAGAATTTATAGAGGATTTAATTCACTTCCTCTCTTAACGGATAAATCAGACTTTTATTTTGAAAAGGTAAAAGGAAATCGCACATGACAGAATATGAAGGTAGATTTGTCTCTTTATTACGTAAACAACAACAACAAAGGGTTTGAGAGCAAATCGCTCTTAAGTAAATCAATTGTTAGTTTTACTGATAAAACTACAATTTGTTGCTGGAAATTAAAAATATTTGCTTTCAAAATAATAAAAATAAAGATAAAAAAAACAACGTATAAATTAGAAATCTGTTCTCAAAACCTTTTTGTTTGTTTGCGTAATAAAGACAACTACCTTCATAACCATACAGATATTGTCAGGGACAGATGCACATTTATACAAAGTTTAATATTTTTGATGGACTATTTAGTCATAGTTTACCAGTTTAATTAATGTATTAATTCATAAGTAAGTTTCTCTGACCCCTCCCCGTCCTTCAGGGGGAAGACGGTTGCAGAAGCCACGGAGGACATCCTGCAGGTGCAGCTGCCGGCGCTCAGGGAGAGGATGTCCGCCGGCACGCTGAGCGTCCACAACATCGACGTGTTCTGCGAGGAGGGCGTGTTCGACCTGAACGCCACGCGCTCCATCCTGCAGGCCGGGAAGGAGCTGGGCCTCGACATCAACTTCCACGGAGACGAGCTCCACCCCATGAACTCTGCTCAGGTACCTCCACTTCCCTGTTGCTGTAATGCAGCTTTAAGTCGGATCGCACCTCTCAACATGGGGTGATTATCATTATTATTTAATAAGAAATAACATGATTAGATGTCCATAATAGAACTGAGTGCCAATGTTTCCAATATTTCTTGGTGGTCTTAATAAAAAAATAGGAGGGCTGCAAAAAAACTTTTTTCTGCTGATTTATTTATTCAATGTTTTCTATATGAAGTTTGAAAATATGGCAATATGTACATTGTGTGTGTTTGTGTGTATGTGTGTGTTTGTGTGTATGTGTGTGTCAGCTGGGTGCGGAGCTCGGAGCCTTAGCCATCAGTCACCTGGAGGAGGTCACCGATGAGGGGATCGCTGCCATGGCAACAGCGAGGACCGCCGCCGTCCTCCTTCCGACCACAGCGTACATCCTCCGGTATATTATAATAATATAGTAATAATATAGTTATAATAATATATTATTATAATAATATAATAATGTATCAGAACTTTTGCTGCACATAAGTACAAAATCCAGGGAACTGAACTTGATTCAAGTATTTCAGTTTCTATATTATTTAAGTGTGTGTGTGTGTTATGTATGTATGTGTGTGTTATGTGTGTTATGTGTGTGTGTGTGTGTGTGTCCAGGCTGCCTCAGCCGCGGGCCAGAGACATGTTGGACGCTGGCGTCATCGTTGCCCTCGGCAGCGACTTCAACCCCAACGCCTACTGCTGCTCCATGGTGAGTCCTCCCTCCCTCTCTCCCTCCCTTATTCCCTTGTTCCCTCCTCCCTCCCATGTCCCCTCCCTCCATCCTCCGTCTCCCTTGTTCCCTTCCCTCAGCCGATGGTGATGCACCTGGCCTGCGTCAACATGAGGATGTCCATGCCCGAGGCCCTGGCGGCCGCCACCATCAACGCCGCCTACGCCCTGCGGCGCTCCCACACACACGGCTCGCTGGAGGTCGGCAAACACGGAGACCTGCTGCTCCTCCACGCCGCGCGGTAGAGACTCACTCGATATAAGACAATAATATGTAACTATCAATGTATTGTGCATGTCTAAGCGTGCCTAGAGGGGGTGTTGCATAAGAAGGAGAGTTCAGAGTTCACTTCAGGACATTGCAGTCAAATAAAAATGTTTGCAATTTTGCATACGCTTTAAATTCTGCTTGTGGCATATCACAGCAGCTGTTGTTTAAACTAGTGGCTCTTTGTGATGCAGTTCACGAAACACTCAATAGAAGTTTTTGAATACTCAAACTAATATATATATTAAAATATATATTACCTTTTCATATATATATATTTAAAATATATATACAATACAAACATATTTATAAATATATTTTTAAAAGAAATATATATATATTGAAATGTATATATATATATCTATTAAAAGAAAATATATATATATATTAAAATATGTTTATATATTAAATGTATATATATATATATTTAAAAAAGAATATATATATATATATATATATATATATATATATATATATATATATATATATAAACACAAATACCTTGTTAAATCAGCTGATTTGACTGTAGCACCAGGTCTAACTAAAATAAAGGTTAATTTACTAGTAGTCTTATTGTCATCTTGATGTTTTGTTCTTACTAAAGAGTATGATGACCCCTGAGTATTAAATATGTGATGAACTCCTTTGTGTGTTTTCCTGCAGGTGGGAGCACCTGATCTACCAGCTGGGAGGACATCAGGAGCTGATTCGCTACGTCGTCGTCAAGGGAAACGTCGTCGTTGACAACGACAACGTGATGGATCTGTAGCCACGAAGGTGCAATCAATAACTATGATGGACCGCTGCAAGATTTAAGGGTATAAATACTTCCTGAAGATAAAACCAGATGGACAACTTCTAGTCTCCACTGGCTGATCTCAACTTTTATATTCATGCTGCACTAAGTTTGTATAATTAATCCACTCGGATGGGAAAGTTTCTTTACGAGATTTCATTGAGCGCGCTGCTGTGAAAGAATGTGATGTGACATTGAACTGATAACCAACTCTATAAACCAATAATTTAGATAAATATCCTGCTAACTTGATTAAAATCTACCTCTATTCATCCATTTGTCATTTCAAGCAACAAAAAAAACAGAGCTTCATTCTAGCTATTTAAATGGTTAACAGACGAGGTTCATTACCAGAGCTTTTATTGAACACGTACACAATATTTGTTTTCCTTCTTCTCGTCACCGACAAATCACAAATATTTCACATAATATGCATTAGTGATGAAAAGCTGACTAATCAAAAAAACTAGTTCAATAGATAGAAAAAGAAAGCGAGATAAAAAGGCGGCAGTGGCATGATATCCGGCGTTTTGCTCTCACAGTAAACCGAGTGATGCGTTCATGGAACCGGTTTGAACCGGTTGCTGCGGCGTCAGGCTTCGTACTTCTTGCCTGCGCGGTGGATCTGTTGGTAGAGCGTCATGGAGAAGGCCATGCCGAGGAGCTGGAGGAGCAACACACGAGAGAGTATTATACAAGGTTTATGACATGCAACTTTGTGTATGACGATGCTACGACATGTTGTGACATTTCTAATGAACACCACGCTATAGCTTTTCCTTATGTATTTTGTATACAACATACGATGGCTTTTTAGGCCATTATCTATGATAAATTATGCTTTTTAGGCCATTTTCAATTACTAATTATAATTTTGATGCCATAATATATGGCAAATTATGCTTTTAATGCCATTTTCTATGACAAATTATTCTTTTCATGCCATAGAATATTTGTATTCCTTGGCTTTTTTCCTTATGTTGTAATATGCTTGAAGCCGTTCAGCATATTTAAATACTCGATGGACTAAGTTATTATTTAAAAGCCCAGTAAATTTAATCCAAACGCCAGCTAAATAAAAGTTAATTAATAAATAAATAAACGAGTGCTCTTTGGAGAAGTACGAATAATAGCTTCATTTATATAGCACCTTTAAAAACAGAGTTTACAAAGTGCTCTACAGAGAATCGTAATATACTAAATAAAGAACAGACAAACTAAATTAGGGGAACCAAAGAACTGCATATAAGGACGATGTCACTTAAAAGCAGTTCTATAAAAAAGAGTTTTAAGAAGTGTTTGATGTGCAGCGGCTCACCTGTATGACCAGGACACACATGGCGATGGTCCCCAGAAGGTGTTTGTTGTCGTCCAGCCACTCCTCCACCTTGTCATAGCAGCCCTGTGGACACAACGAGTACTGCACATCAAAACGGACCCAGATGAAGTCAAGACTAAAGGCTGTTGTGGTTTTAATGTAAAGTTCTACAAACAACATTAAAGAAATTATGTTCACAACTTTTTTTAAATATTCACTGATGATTTGTAAGGGCGTGACAAAATAAATAATACTTTGAAAGTGATGATCCATGTAAATATATACACAAATATAATAAATATATATATTAAATAAAATATATATATTATATAAATATATATTATATATATATATTCTATATATTCTATAAAATATATTTACATAATATATATATTATATAATACCTACATTTTATATAATATATATATATATATATATATATATATATATATATATATTGTAGCTTCATAAACGGTAAACAAACATCAGAGTGGTAACAACCACTAGCGCGTTAGCATGAAGACTTGGTGAGCGCACTGACCCGCGTCCAGAAGGTGTTGGAGGCGTTGCGTCCGCAACCCGGGAAAACCTGCTGGCAGCAGCGGTCGGGGACCACGTTGTCGTGCAGGGCGGCGTACCAGTCGTTGTGGTTGGTCACGCCACAACATCGCCACTAGTGCACCGGCAGGAAGGTAAATGTGTGAATACATGAACACTTTGCAGGGATTGAGGGTGACTTTCCTGCGTCGGTAATGTACCTCTCCCTGGATGGCGTTCCAGGCGTCCCTCAGCCCGGCGTTGCTCTCCGTGTTGTACAGCACGAGTCCTTCTTTCAGGTCCCGTCTGGCATTTTCGCTCACCTGGACCAACGGGAGACGAAGAGGTGCATCATGGGACATGAGAGTCTGTGACTCAAGCACGGCAGGAGGGGGGGGGGGGATCATCGATGAACACGACTTGTCTTTTTACTCGCCGTTACCTTGTCGGTGTAGACGAAGAACAGGATGAGGAGGATGAGCTCGGCCAAGAGGATGACCAACAGAACGATGAAGAACTGAAAACACGTCACATCAAAAGGGTTCAACATGAGCAGAAACATGCAGGATACCGAACATGATGCATTCACGTCAATGCAAAACCAAAAGATATGACGTTACTACTTAAAAACATTCATTTCAGCTATTAGATGTAAATTACAAAACTTGGGGTTTGGTGATGGACCCTGAACACAACTGCAGTTAAATATATATACAATATTAAAGACACCATAAGTGGCTCAAACGTTTAAAATTCAAACACAAATCCTGACAGAATACGCTCAGACGACGCCACGAGGGATGCATGATGGGTAATGTAGTTGTTTCCCTCACACTCAGCAGAAGGCACTTGTTCTCCTTGATGGCCCCCAGGCAGCCCAGGAAGCCCGTCACCATGATGACGGTGCCCAGGCTGATGATGAGGTTGGCGGCGGAGATCGACGGGAAGGAGGGCGACAGGGTGGCGAAGCGGCCCTGAGACACCGACAGCCACACGCCCACGCCCAACAGGCCACACCCACCCAGCTGAAAGACAAGCGGTCAGGGAGCTCAGAGACTTCCTCCAGATGCGACGATATTTACACTATTTGTTTGGTACGCTGATCCCACTATCGATGGATGTAAATGAAGTTTCTGACATGCTGTGTGGCATAGTTACCCAGAAGAGCAGGTTGAAGAGGAACAGCATGTATTTAACGCAGCAGATGCAACCACGAGCCATGATGGAGTCGAAACGGACACTGCAATACATAATAACGGATAAAAAGTGATAAAAACAATATTCAATTTCAAATGAAAGACTATCGGAACGATGAAGTCTGGCAGTACATTTAAATCACTTTCCAATGCATTGTTGCTGTCTGTAGGTCAGACATTGTTCAGGGATAACGCCATAACTTGAAGCAAGAATTTAAAACAAATATTTACTTTAATTTAATGGTAAAAAACGCCTCATCTCTCAGGATTTTTACATTTCACTTGTTCTTTTATCAGCTTTTCACTTTCCATTTAGATTTGTATGCACAAAAATACCAACAAGTTCCTCTTGGTGAAAATCTACAATAAAGTTAAATTAAATATCTTCTAACCACCTTATTTAGTTGTAATATCAGTAATGCACAGGATATAGGAGCGGGCTTCTATAGACTATCAATCCTCAATGTTATTGCACAATTCCATGTTGTTTTTTGGCATCTTAATCTATTGGAGGTTGTTTGTGTCACCCTGATCTCAAACCAGACGTCCAGCCGTACGTCACACTCGCTGTAAACAATTAGTAAACCAAACAAATGCAACCGGGAGATCAAACTCACCACTTCAACTAGCAGGAGAACGGAGGAGCTGGAGTTAGGTACCTGCAACACAGAAGCGTGCACGGACATTTGTACTATAATGTGTATTGTGTACAACGATGCACAAGACACACCTCGTGTGTGTTAAGTGTTTCTTTAGGTCTACACAATGCAAAACACAGGGCTGGAAACTTGAAATTACTCATAAATGTGCAATAAGATATTAAAATACTGTAGCTGAGGTTTCTTTATTTAGTCAACAATGGATTGAAACTAACAGTTATCTTTATCAGTATTAATCTGCTGGTTATTTTCTTGGATTAGTGGTTTGTAGGTAAGAGTGACCTCATGAAACCTATAACTATAACATGAGCGCATGGCTAGAAAACAACAGCTTCCCACGATGCGTTCAAGACTGTTTGTTATTGTCGGAAAAGACAGGCTTACAAGTAAAAGAGTTGGACTTTTAGATGAAGAAGTAAATAAATATAAATGCAATATGTATTAATTTATATATATATATATACGTAAATAAATAATATATATATATGTGTGTAAATAAATAAAACATATATATAAATAAATAAAACAATTAAAATAAATGAATAATAAAAGTTTACGTAAATTTGAGCTTCTTTGAACACATTAGCTGAAATTAACTAAATTAACTAGACTGCTTGCTTCCTTAATGCGTCATAAAACAACGTAATGTAATTATCAATAGCAAAACATCCTCAGTCTTTCTCCTCGGTCTCGACGTGACGTCACGGGACCGAACTTCTTTTTTTCCCCTTCTTCGCCCCCCCCCCACACCTAAAAAGTGCGTTAAAAACTGTTACAAGCTTAATAAAAAGACGATATATAAATCGCGTTTAACTTTTCGTTCGTGCCAACCGGACACGTTCCCCGTAAGCGTCCGAGGACCGCGACGGTTCCCCCTGAAGGCTGAGGCCGTGATTGTGTTCCCGTCGCAGGGGGAGAAGGAGAAGAACAAGAGGGACGGTTAGTTCGGTCTCGCTCTACCAACCGTTGGCTCATGAACTCATCTCCACCGCGACGTCTCGAGTCAGCCGTTGGAAACGGGGTCGCATGCCGCCTCACAGCATCTCCCTCCGCGGTAAAAATTAGAGTCCAGCGGGTCGTTAAACGGCCGTTAAGTCGGCTCTGAAGTTTCGTCGATGGCTGGAGAGCAGGAGGAGGAGGAGGAGGAAGAGGAGAAGGGGGCGGAGCCCAGCGGGGGACGGACCCGGGGTGAAGGCGTGTCTCTCCGGGGACCGGCCGGGCAATGACCCTGGATGCTAAACTAAAAATATACTGAAAGGCTGATTATTCTTCTCCCTTAATAGATTGAACCTTTGGTTTAAAAAAATAAAAAATAATTGTAAGAGATGCATTCTTTCACAATGTGCGTTTTGTTAAAAACCTCAAATTTATTAAAAGATAAATAAAAATTAGGCAAATAAAAAGTTAATCCTCACATGGAAAAATGACCAACATAAAATGCCAAAATATTTTTGATGACTAATTTCAGCTTTACTTGTATCCAATACACTGTATATAAGTATACACCTGTCACACATATACACACACAAATCCCAAAGTCAAATAGGACTTTAATAAAGGTTCATCATTATAACATTAATATAAATAGATAACCCTGAACAAAAAATATACAAATAAAAATTACAAAACATACAAAAACAAACATTAAAAGCAGGTTTCTCCTTCAGTGGCCTTCCTTGAGCTTCCGTGGCGTTAAAGCAGGAGTGTGTGTTTCCTGTTTATTCTAGCAGGAAAAAGACATTGTCCAGTTTTCTCCAAGCGTAAAATATTTCCCAGTGAAAACGGAGGTCTGTGTTGATGCCGCCTCACAGTAAAGAGCGAGGAGGAGGAAGAGGAGGAGGGGGAGGAGGAAGGACACACCGGGAGGAGGAGGGCAGTGAGCGACATCGTGTTCATCCCAGGACCCACCGATCACACTGAGAGGAGTTCAGCTGCACCGACTCGCAGCGGTCCCCCCCCTCGCGCTGGAAGACACAAGACATCAACAGGGTTAAATCTATTAAATTAATGATCAATGAATTAGTTTGTCTGTTTTTTATTTTCATTTTAATATATATATATATATATATATATATATATATATATTTTTATTTTTTTTTTTTTTAATGTAATATGTGTTTCTTACTATTCCATTTGTTTTGCCTTGATTCTCTGTAGAGCACTTTGTAAACATTGTTTTTAAAGGTGCTATATAAATAAAGTTATTATTATTATTATTATTATTATAATGATGTCAGTGTTTTGTTTTGTTTTCATTTTAATGTCTTTTATTTTTCTTCAAGTTATTTATTTTATTTTATATTTACTGCTTATGTGAATTAATTGTACTCAATTGAACTATTCAGTCCTTCCCTCCTCGTGGAGTGTGTGTGTAAAAATACATGTGGGGTGTGTGGGTGGAATGCCATGCGGGTGTGTATGTGGATATGAATGGTTGTGTGTTTGTTTGTGTGTGTGTGTGTGTGTGTCTGTGTGTGTGTGTGTGTGTGTGTGTGGGGGGGGGGGGTATTTGTGTAGATGTATGTGGAGATTGGTATTTCTACTCGCAGTGGGCTGGATTATACTAATACTACTGTTTTGAAAGTATGTTGCTTGTTTTGTTGTGTTTATTTATTGAATTGCTCCGTTTAGTTAAAAATAAAAAATAAAAATCTTCTTGATTGATCGCCTTGGTCTCCAGAATCCTAATGACCTTTGGTGACCTTGTGCACGCCTGGTCAACAAAGTTTGCGAGTCCCACCTTGCTGGCGATGGCCCTCAGCTTGCCCAGCAGGGAGGGCTTCTTGGTGTAGACCACGTCGTCCTCAGGCTCCTCCCCCTCCGCCAGGGCGCAGCTGTCTGCAGCCGGCAGCTCGCACTCCTTGTTGGCGGACATCACCAGCCGAGAGTACTTGTACTCCAGTCTGAGCACACAGACCACAGGGGAGCGTGTTATTAGGGCGGAGACGAGTGTGTGTGTGTGTGTGTGTGTGTGTGTGTGTGTGTGTGGTGCTCAGAGGGAGATACACAAACACTTCTTTAAACGGGAGAAGATTTATGACAATAGTTTCATGCTGAAAAGTATTAATGCTTCTTCTTCTTCTTCTTCTTCTTCTTCTTCTTCTTCTTCTTCTTCTTCTTCTTCTTCTTCTTCTTCTTCTTCTCTGTCCTTCTTCTGTCTCCGTCTTCTTCTTCCTCTACTTCTGTCTCCGTCTTCTTCTTTTTCTTCTTCTTCTTCTTCTTCTTCTTCTTCTTCTTCTTCTTCTTCTTCTTCTTCTTCTTCTCCTTCTTCTGGGTCCTTTTTCTTCTTCTTCTGTCTCCTTCTCCTTCTTCTCCTTCTTCTGTGTCCTTCTCCTCCTTCTTCCTCTTCTTCTGTCTCCTTCTTCTTCTGCTCCTTCTCTTTCTTCTCCTCCTATCATAACTGGATGTTTCTGCTCGTGTGAATGAAGCAGTCGGTTTCTTCTCCTCCTTTAAAAACAGCTCATTGCCGCTTGGTTACATTTGTGTTGGTTTGCCTCTAACCTCTTGTTTTTCTTCCAGAAATAGCAGGTGAGGGAGACGAGGAGCACGGCGACGAAGGCTCCGCCCCCGACGCCGACCTTCAGCCACAGAGCGATGGCCTCGCACGGCGAGGAGCTCCTGGGAGGCAGCGGCGCTCCGTGGGCGCACAGCTTGGGCTCGTTCCACATGAACAGCGTCTCCTGGAGGAGAGGAGGACGCCACAGTTCATCTTATGGTTCGGGAAGAAAAACTCACAATATAAATGTAGTTAGTCTTGTTTTAAATACTAAAAACTATATTTTACTACCACGTTTCAGTTTGGATTTGATTTGCTAATTTAGACCCATTTATTTATTTTTATTAAAAAAAATGTAATGATAAAAATGCAGCCACGTTAGCTGCCCGGTAGCGTGTACCGCTAACGTAAACATGCTAAAATGGTGTGTTCTTAAATAAGATGAGATTTTACTTCATTCATACCCAGGGGGAAATTACTTTTTATAAATATCTAATAAAATACAAAAAAATATGAGGAAACATCATATTAAAAATTAAAATGTAAAAAATATCTAATCAAATACATAAATAATAATAATATATATATAATCAAATAAAATACAATAAAATATGAGGACATATCATATTCAAGATTTTAAACGAAGCAAAAAAATGAAAATGTAAAAAATACCTAATCCACCAAAAAATAAATAAAAATGAATAATATAATAAAATAAAATAAAATATGAGGACATTACATTTAAGAATTTAAATAATAAAGGACATTTAAATGAGGGACCGGTGTGTCACCTGCACGCCGCTCTTGCACGCGCCCTCTATCCGGTGGTAGTCGTCCCGGGCGCAGCGCGGACAGCCGGCGGCGCTCTCCCACAGGAAGTGAAACGTGCATCCGTCGCATGTTCCCGCCGGACAGGAGCTGCACCGACAGACGCATTTACATCACTTAACTTCTTATGTTATTTAGTCATTTCCCAAAGCCTGCATAAAACACGCTCATCTTCCCTTACACACACCATCTCATCCATAGAATCAGGGATCATACACACACTGACCAATGGCTTCCAGGACTTTAAACCAACTTTCCATGACTAAACATTTTGTGAAATCTCAGTGTAAACATGAGAAAGTGAGAAAATGTCAACAATGACAATTACAAAGCATATATATAAATATATATATAAATATATATATATATATATATATATATATATATATATATTTATATACGTATGTGTATATATATACAGTGTAAATTAAAATTTGAATATAACGCATTTCCAGGAATTTCCCCAAACTTTTTTGATTTTCTTTTTTTCACAGACTTTTCCAGACTTGGAAACAAGCATTTAAAAATCCCATTACTTTTCCAGGTTTTCCACGAACCCTGTGGAGTACGTCGTAACCTACCTGGGCACCGACAGCTCTCCTCGTTCCGACTTCTCGGGGTCGCAGCGGACGGTGATGACTGAACTGCGACCGCGGTCACACGACGCCGTCACCTGCGTTGACCTGACAAAATAAAATAGAAATATTAAATATTAGAGACCGCTCCCTTGGCGCCGCCTCCGTGTCTCATATACACCTGTATCCCACCTGTAGAAGAAGTTGATGTCCGGGACATTATGGGATTTCCCTGGAAAAAGATCTGGTTTGGCGTCCACCGAATCCAGGACCGAGTCCACGGTCGCCCCTGGAAAAGAAAACAGAAAAAAAAAACACGGACGACGATGATGTCATGAAAGGCGAGACGTCGCGAGGAAAACGATGACGTCGTGCCGTCGGTCGACAACAGCGGCGCACCCATGAAGGAGTCCGCCAGGCTGATGGACTGGGAGGAGATGGCCATCCTGAAGCCCCGCCCATCCGCCGGGATGATGGTGGACTGGCAGGTGAAGCTGTCCACCGAGTTCACCAGCTGAGCCGAGTCGCCCCCGTCGTCCTTGCTGGACACGTCGGTGACGTTGTCCGTGCAGACGGCGGCTCGCTGACCCTAGAAGCAGACACACGCGCGGGCAGATTGTCAGTTGCTACGGTTACGCTCGATGTTTCGCTGCATTCGTACCAAGAGACGTCTTTTTATCGCACCAATTGTGATTAAATATTCAAAACAAGATAAGGAAAATGTCAGTTTGTGTTATAGACGGAATAATTAACGAATTCTGGTTGAAAAACCGCCAAAATACACAATATTTAATGTATAAATCAAAATATTAGAGACTTAAAACTGTCATTATTATACAACTAAATGACATAATGAATAGAACGTTAAAAATCGCTTCCCATTTTAAATTGTAGGCGTTTCAGCCAACGACCGAATAAGTCTCCTACAAGATCACCAACTCTACACACATACAAACAATAATAAATAAATAAATAAAAACACATGCGATCTCGGAGGGTATTGGATAAAGAACGAGGGGCTGCCGACCTCGTGGCCACACAGGCTGATGTTGAACAGGTGGAGGTACTTTGTGCCTTTGGAGGTGAAGCTCGGCCCGATGGTCAGAGAGGCCACGTCGCTCAGGGGCCGGAGGTCAAAGGTCAGCGTGCGGTTGTTCTCCGTGTGGGAGAAGGAGCAGTCGCTGTAGCAGCGAGAGTGTTCCTGAAAGAAAGAAAGACAAACACATGTTGATGTAAATCACAGGGGATGTTTTAGGAAGTTAACATGTTTTTGGTTTCAGAAAACATCTTTTTAGTCCCCTGTATGAATGGTAAATGAAATATAATATTTATATTATTTATTATTTTCTTCATTGTTTATCTTTTTTTATATTCATTTTCTGATTTATTTTATTATAATAATTTAGATAGAAATATATAAGCATTTTTGCTTCTATCTATAACTTTTTCATTCTTTCTGTATATTATATAGAATAATATTGTATTATATTGGAATGATTTTTTTGTTGTATATACTTTATTAATTATAATGCCCTGTATGAAATACAGGATCAAAAAACAGGTATTTTATTTTTTGTATTATAATTTTTTTTTATATTTCAAAATGTTGATTGTTTTGTTTAATGATTAATAAAAAAAGGTTTTAGGAGAAAAAAATCTACTAATATTTTTTTAAGTAAAGATTAAAACGGATAGTTTTAACACCAGAGGATGGCTACAAAGAATTATAGAACAAATCACCTTATTTAATAATGCTTTGATCAGATTAAAATTAAGAAATTGGAGCTATTTTTTCATCTTTTCTTCAGTGAAAGTTAATTAGCAACAGCTTATATTTTTTATTTAAATTTTCAAAATATTCTTAGTGAAACAAAAACGACTAATATTTTTTACATTACATGTCATTTAGCCGACGCTTTTATCCAAAGCGACTTATTTTCAAAGCCAGGTATCAGAACCAGGATGGTCTAACAGCAGAGGAGGCGACACCTTGTTGCTGATGCTCCCCGGGCCGCAGGCGACGCACGCGTCCTGGCCGAAGGTGTGGCGCCCCGCCAGGTGCGTGTTGGCCGGACACTCCCGGCACCGGTTGGTCCGGGTGTCGATGTAGAACCCGGCCGGGCACGGCACGCAGGAGGAGCCGGCTCGCTGCGAGTTCTGAGGCACCAGAGCGCAGGCCCGGCACGCCGACGCCACGCCGTCCACCACGTTGGTGACGCTGACGGAGTAGAGCTTCACCAGGTCGGTGACGTAGCGGCGCACCTACAGCACACGCAGACATGCAGACGCGCGTGTATTATTGCATTTTAAACTTAGACCGTCATGCATGAAATTAGATTTGAAAACAAAACGAAGCATAAAGAAAACTATTTAGTAATTAACAAGTCTGCAGCCACGTTAGCCGCCCGGTAGCGTGTACCGCTAACCTAAACGTGCTAAAATGGTGTGTTATTAAATTAGATACTATTTTACTTTATTCATACCCAGGGGGAAATTACTTTAAAAAAAATATACAATAAAATAAAATATGAGGACATATTATATTTGAAGATTTTAAACGGGGGAAAAATGAACAAAATACAATAAACATTTTAAAAATCTAATCAAAATTAAAGTGTAAAAATGTAAGTGTATTGTTAGTGTTTTGTGATTTTTAAAATATTGTTGAGTGTTTAAAAGTCCATTTTAAAACAGGTACAAACTAGGCTATGCTTACTATAAAACTCTACATATAAAAAATACCTAAAAAATCTAACACAGAATAAATAAAATGTTTAAAATAAATATGCTAACATGAAGGCATCCTTCTATTTTCACCAATAAGCATCACTAGAGTGATAATAATTCGTAGATGGGGACATGAAATGCACCACGTTTAATTCTAACGAGGATTCATTCTTTGGGGCTCCTTCTTTAAAAGAAGAACAATTAACTCCTTGAATCAATAAATACGGAGGAGTGAAATCCCCCGGCATGTTCCTGAAGTGGAGGAGGCGCTCCTCTTACGTCCAGGGCGTGGTTGGTCCTCTGGAAGGCCCAGGTGAACGTGACCGAGGCGTTCCTGGTCATGCTGTGTGAGTACGACTGCTTCGCCTTGCTGCCTTCCCACGACTCCACCACCGTGGTGCTCTTCCTGTTCACGTCCTGCAGGGGGCGACGTCACGGCAAAACAGAGTTTAGCCGGTGGGGAAACAGAATAGAATAGAATAGAATAGAATTATACTTTATTAATCCCCAAGGGGAAATTTGCATACAAAGTAGCACCAATAAACATTAAACTAAAACACAATAATAAAATATACATATAAGAAAGAAGAACAAGTGTGCATAAACTATACAAGTGAGATATAATATACAAAATAAAATAAAATATATGCAAATATGTATATATACACACAACATATGTGAAGAGACAAGTGTAACAATTAAATAAAATGTGCAAAATGCAAAGTGTGGGTGTGTTATTGCACTAGTATCAAATATCCAATGTGCAGAACACTAAACGTGACCGAGAACAACCCCCTGTCTGCACACACACACACACACACACACGCACACACACACACACACACACACACCATCATGAAGTAGAGCTCACAGTCTCCGGAGCAGATGGTCTCGAACACGAAGGTGATCCAGCCGAACTCCCCGCCCGTCAGGCCGGAGAGCGAGGCCGGGACCCTGCCGCCAGAAACACGGAGGTCAGGGGAGGTCAGGGGAGGTCAGGGGAGGTCAGGTGGGACGGGGAAACAGGAATGTGGATTTTCGACGCCAAAAAAGATGAAGTTCGGACCCGAAAGCCTCCAGAACTCCGTCACTCACTTGAAGCCGGGCACGTGCAGGCTGAGGATCAGGTAGTCGTTATCGGAGCTGCCGGCTCCGCTGCGGACGTGGTCGCCTGCAACCGCCCAGCCTGACGGACAACAGACACGCACAGGGCTGATCCTGGATCTGTGTGACGGAGTTTTATTGTGTACACCAGTATCGGCCTGGGTGGAGGAAACAGCCCCACCACGAAGTCCATGTCAGAGGCCTTTGATCTCGTCACATGATCTTCATCAGGAGAACGTTTGAGGTGCATTGCTGGTGAAGATCATGTGACACCTCCTGGTCAAGAGTCTGCCTAGCAACAGCCTTGAAGAGGACGTTATGGACAATACAGGACCGCCTCGCGTATTTTATCACTTCATCAAAGTTAGTAGATAATAGGTGGTTAGTATGTATGTAGTTATAGTTAGTAGATAATAGGTTATTAGTAAGTTGGTAGTTATAGTTAGTTTATAGATAATGGTTGGTTAGTTGGTAGATGATTATAGTTATAGTTAGTGGATAATAGGTGGTTAGTATGTAGGTAGTTAGTATAATTAGTTCGTAGGTTTGATTTTAAGTGGTCGGTAGGTAGATAGTTGTAGTTACTAGTAGATGATGAGTGGTTACCAGGTTAGTTGGTGATATTATTAATATATTTAGTGACTCGGTGCTCAGCGCTCACCGTTCATGTCGTCACATTTGGAGTTGCCCACGTTGAAACAGGAAGTCTTCATGTTGGAGGGCAACACGTTCCACCATTTATACTCGTAACCCAACACCGGCTCGGTACCTGCAGGGCACTCGATGCACACTGACGCACACACACACACACACACACACACACACACACACAGAGATCTGATGAACGTTCCTTGTCTAGGTCCTGACTGCACGGCGCCCCCAGGAGGCTCCCGGTGTGGCAGGTGTACCGTAGGTGCCGTCTGAGTAGGTCCCCGGGGGGCAGGGCAGGCAGTCGTTGCTGTTGCTGTTGTAGTAGCCGGGGTTGCAGGGGGGGCAGGGCTCGCTCTGCACCGTGGTGGGCAGCTCCGCGGCCCCCGTGGCGTTCTCCACGCAGATCTTTGGCTCCACCCAACGGTACAACACCTGCGTCTGCAACCGGAGGGCGGACAGACGTCATGTTTTGCTCATCAGTCTGACTCAGCGCTTTTCAAGAGAGGTCAATCCACACGGGCTCAAGGTCGTGGGCGAGCGCCAGCGGGGGGGTTGACTTTGGATCAGGTGACGTGAAAAACGTAAACTAAGCTCTTCATCGTTCCCTTTACTCATCACATTGTGAGACTCCTCCGGTTTCTGAGGACATCGGACCGCCGACACGATCCAGTTATGGACGCAGTAAAAACTCCTGTGTGCATAAGGAGGGCGCTAGGGTAATGCAAACAGCACCTTTTATTATAAGATAAGATAAGATATGATATTAATTTATTAGTCACACAGTGGGGAAATTCAAGGATCACAGCAGTGGGTGTACATAGAGCATTCATTAAAATAAAAGATACAAATAAAAACACAAAACACAACACTAAATACTAAATACTAATACTACTAATAAAATACTAATACTAAATTACTAATACTAAATACTAAATACTAATACTAAAATACTAAAAGGGGAAAACAAAGTAAAGTGTTGAGTAAAGTGTTGAGTTTGTATATATTATAAGGCCCTTAGTCTAATTAATTAGACCAAAGATTTAATAACATACTTGTTTCAACACACACTGTATTGTACATGTTATGTCTCTACTGTTGCACTGTGTTTATTGTTGCATTGACCTGCGTGCCTCCCGTTATGTGTGACGTACTGGGCAACAACATTGAGTTAACAACATTGAGTTAACAACGTTAACTCGTGTAAAAATAAGGTTTAAAGGGGTATTAGTGAGATGATAAATCCAGTTTTCAGTCGTGATTGTGTTTTAAATATAAAACACAATCATGGTCTTATATGGATGTTGTCTATATATTTCTAAATGGTAAAGTTTCCATTGCAATATGTTGCTTTGTTTGTGTATTTTAATCAAGAAAAACTACAAAATTGTCCATTTATCCTAGAATATTTGTCTGTATGTGCGTCTCCTTTTGTATTGAAATGTGAACGTTGTCTGTGTGTGTGTGTGTGTGTGCGTGCGTGCGTGTGTGCGAGTGTGTGTGTGTGTGTGTAATGTAAAACGTGTGCGTGCTGCTGACCTTCCCTTCGCTGTCGCAGGCCGTGTGGATCTGGAAATAATCCTTCTCTGAGCACGGCGGCCTCACTTTACACTCCGCCCACCCCTCATCTGAGGAAGAGGAGGATGAAGATGATCCAGTTCACGTGATGCAGAAAACATCAACCAGCGAGCCGATTGGTAGAAGTATTTTTGTTTAAAAAAAGCACGAGCACTAGTAGCGTGTACTTTACAAGTATCAACAATAAGTTACATTTCAGGAATATTAAAAGAATGTGAAAAAAGAAGTACTGAGTAGTGGCGTTACACGTACGCGAGTAGTGGCGTTACACGTAAGTGGCGTTACACGTACGCGAGTAGTGGCGTTACACGTACGCGAGTAGTGGCGTTACACGTACGCGAGTAGTGGCGTTACACGTACGCGAGTAGTGGCGTTACACGTACGCGAGTAGTGGCGTTACACGTACGCGAGTAGTGGCGTTACACGTACGCGAGTAGTGGTGTTCGGGGCAGCTCGTACAGGCCGACGCCCCTTTTGTGGAGAACGTGTTGCTGGGACACGGCTGACAGGACGAGGAGCCGGGGGCCGCGCTGAACCAGCCGGGCCGGCACAGGAAACACTCCGAGGTGTAGGCGACACCTGGACCAGGTGTTGACAAGGAGACGCACACACACACACACACACACACAAACACCCACACAAACACACACACACACGCACAGTCATTTTTTAACTCTTTTGAATCAAAGGTTATGTCTCATTTATTGTGCAATAATTCCAGCGCAATTTATATCTGACATGGTTTCATTGAATTGACCTCTGCTTTTTAAACATCTGTCCTAAATGTGAAATAGCATCGTTAAGGATCTAAAGACCTGCTATCGATTTACTTCGAACTTAAGACGACATTGGCACAAAAGTCTTCATACTTTTGAATGAACTGTATTATGTATGTTGTATGTTGTATCTTCTTGTTTTTGCTCTCTTTTAGAGTTGTATGTCTGTTATTTTTATATGGAACTTGGCATCTGAAATAAAGAATAAATAAATAAGGCTTAATTAATTGTGTGTTTTTTGTTGTTGTGTTGCTCTACCCTCGATCTGGATGTTCTTGAGCAGCACGGGTTTCACCATCTTCCCTCCCACCAGGATGCCGGTGGTTCTCCAGTAGAGGATGTTCGTACCGGACTTCAGATTCACCTAAAGACAAAGACAACATGCACAGGGTGAAGCGCACACACACACACACACACACACACACACACACACACACACACACACACACACACACACACACACCATAACGCTTTACTAACACAACGCAGTCAGATACTCACGGTGTGCGTGTCCCATTCTCCGTTGTTCGTGGTTTTAATCCACCGCTGGTCATCGCTCTGAGCCATCTCCTGACACTGCTCGTTCTGCACCTGAACACACGGCGACACGTTTTTGCTTTTAGCCAAAAAAAATGCTGCTTCTCTCACTCTCTTTGCAATAAACCTGCACTCGTTAATCAAACGGGGATATAAATACATTTGTTGGACGCAAAAGAGAAGATATCTGAGCTAATGGTGTCTTTAACGGCATTTTTTGAAGCATTAGGCTACAACTTAAAGATGCTAACAGTTTAAATTGTCCTCATGTAGGAATAGTGTGACATTGTGGGACACTTTGGTGTCTTGAGGGAAGTTAGATGAGAAGATTGATACGAGTCTTATATGTGTCACTTTGAGATGAAGCTACAGCTAGCCGACTATTAGCTTAGATAAACTAGCACCAAGACTCGCAACTATCTGGAGTAGCTAGCTAGCAGGCTAGCTTGTTGCTACCGTGAGCAGTTTTTGTACAAGCTACGGAGAAACAATTTAACATATGAATGATTGAGCTTAAGAAGGTGATTATAATTTAATTGTGTTACTTTTGGACCGAGACAAGCTAGCGGTTTCTTTATGCTAAGAGAAGCTAACCATTAGCTTCATATTTAGCCTTCAGGCATGAAGAGGTGTTCAGCCTCATTTCCGTTGCTTATTTCTTTAACTTATTCTTTCTCTTAAGATAGAAAAACTTCTAAAATAGTATTTACACAATCAATGCACCCTATAACTCTTTATAAATGAACTCGCTTGACCTTCTTTAGGATGCCGACATCAGCTTTGACGTAAACGAACATCAGAGCAGATCATATTGTCGGAAGCATCTAAAGGCGCTTACATAGAACTCAAAGAAGACGTTGTTGTCGGGGTACTGGTAGGTGAAGGAGATGGAGCCCTTCTTCTCCAGGTGGACGGCGTAAACCAGAGACACCGTACACTCGTCGCGGTTCGACTCCAGGTACACGCCCTGCGGCGTCCACGACGAGCTGCAAAGAAAAGAAACAAGACAACAAACAAACAATCAGGCTGAACAACTCAACTGGGGACGGACGTGCTCGTGAGTGTGCGCGCGTCACCTGTTACACGCCTGAACGTCCTCTCCGCTCGGCCCGGGGTCTAGGTAGCTGGCCATGCTGCTGAAGCCGGCAGGGACGGCGTCCCATTGGTCGAAGCGGAGGCCGCTGCCCAGCGAGTAGGAGCCGGCCGCGCACGGCGTGCACCGCTGCGTGCTCATCTCCAGAAACATGCCGGCCGGACAGGAGAAAGCTGAGAGGACAGAGGGTCATGTTGACATGGGAAAAACACACACACACATATGAACACACACACACACACACACACACACACACACACACACACACACAGTACTTACAGCAGTCTGTTCCTCTGGTTGGAGATGGAAGCTCTGAGCAGGAGCTCGGGCTGAGAGGGATGGCGACCCTCCATCGGGACCCTGTGCTGTCACACTCTGTGTACTGGTAGTAGTAGTCGGTCTGCAGAACACACACACACACACACACACACACACACACACACACACACACACACACACAGGATCAATGCACCATCCCTCTGGATCAATTGGATGGATTGCCATTGTTACCATTGAGAGGAACATCTCCCGTTGCTATGTAACCACCCCTACCGAGGTCAATAAAGACAAATACTAAATACTAAATAAAAATAGACAAACACTCAATAAACTCACTTAAAGGGTCAAAGTAAAATCAGAACAAAATCATTGAAGAATAATTGCCAGCAAACCCAATTTGTTGTTTTGCATGCTGATGTCACATTTACACAAAAGATGTTTTGAAGGGCAAAAGTGGAGGCTGACCCCGATCACCACGGCAACCAACCCACTTGAACACTAATGGCCTCGGCCGCCGCCCGCACGGTCGCTTCTTCCCAAGGACCGCCGGATGTGACATTATGAACTGAATGAGAATTAATTGAGGGGAACATTTTGTCCAAAGCATCTTAATGAGCTGCTTTCAAATTGCCATAGAAACGAGAGATAAAGAGTTTGTTTTTTATTATCCCGTAATGTAGTAAACGTATATTTACATTACAGGTTGTAAAACTGCTGTCAAACATATTATTATTTGCTCGCAAATTGCCTTTGAACCATTTTATTTTATATTCTATGTCAGATTATCAACATTCATTTATTTTTCTTTTATAAAAAAACGTTTAGAATAAAATATTTAGTACAAAATGTTGGTCAAAATCTTAATCTAGATCAAAGGTAGGTAGGTGGACCTTAAACAATAATAATAATAATGGATAAAATGTATATAGCGCTTTTCTTAAAGACACTTTACACCACAATATTAATACATCCTAGAAGCTATACAATAAAAAAAAAAGATAAAAACAATACGGTAGAAGGTAGATCCAACAGGTGTGGTACCACCCCCCCTCCCACACACACACACACATACAAACTGTGGTCCATGTGAGAGGACGAGTGCTTCTCTAACGTGTATAACCGGCTGCCAGTAAACAAACAAGAGGGCCGGTGCAGGTGCTAATGGGGAGGGGGGGCACTAATAAAAAGCACATGGGCTGATATGTTTCGCTGGGTGACTCATGCTGGTTGTCATGGAGACTGATGGGAAGAAGCAGGAGCAGAGACACAGGATAAAACCCAACGCCATGGAGAGCTCCCGACTCGGATTATAGCACCGCAGGTTTTGGGGTTTTATGCGAACAACAGAAAAGATGGACGCTCATCTTTTTGAATTTGCTCAAATTTATTTGGATGACAAATGCATCCAGATAATCTATAAAACAAAAAAACACCTGTAAATTAGACCATTAATGTACACACTTAGAGACATATTTGACCAAATTCAACTGACCAGTGTAAATATAATTGTTTACTGTTCATACTGTGCATATAGCATAATATTGCTTTGTTTATTTTTTTTTACGCCACTAGTGTATTGTTTATTCTGTACAATTTAAAATATCTTTATATGTCTGTCTGCTCTTTTGCAATCTGTATTATGTTGAACGGTACTAACTGGGAATTTAGTTACGCACTAAATGTAATAATACACAATTGGATTAACCAATAAAATTTTATAATTGAATTCATAAACGTGCCCAGGGGGGTTTCACAAGCTACCCAGCAATTAAAATTAAAATAATTCAAATTATCTTCAGCTTTCCCAGCTGTAATATTAAAGTGATGAACACAGTAATGCAGCAATAGTTATATCCAATAATACTACATATTATTCTGCATAATGAGTAGCAAAATTCACCTAAAGCCAAGAAACTAACACATTCATACAAAACTCAACTGTAAAAACTTCATGTGCAGCAGCTTTATGCTAAGCTAACAAGCTAACAAGCTACTGGCTGTAGCTTATTATTGAATGGAGAGTTTTTACATACATTATGTTAAGATGTGGATGTTTATTGAAAGCATGTGAATATTTTAGTTATTTTTTACATTAATTGTGTGAAGATGTTAAAGTTTATTGAAAGGATGTGAACATTTTAATATTTGTTTACATTAAGTGTATTAAGATGTGCATGTTTATTGAAAGAATGTGAATATTTCTATTATTTTTTCCATAAATTGTGTCAAGATGTTGATGTTTTTGAAATAATGTGAATATTTTAATAATTGCTTACCTAAATTGCGTCAAGATGTGGATGTTTATTGAAATAATGTGAATAATGTGATTTTTTTTTTACCTAAATTGAGTCAAGATGTGGATGTTTATTGAAATAATGTGAATAATGTGATTATTCTTTAACTAAATTGTGTTAAGATGTGGATGTTTATATATAAATTTTAAATGCGACGTCCTCATTTCGCCTCCGGGCTCCATGACAAAAACAAAAAGCAGCTCCGCTCCGGTTCTCTTCACCCCTTCGGCGGGAGCTCCTACTCGGGCTGGCCGGCCGGAGGCTGCCCATCTTCGGGCTGCAGCAGCGTCCTCTCGGTGCACGGAGGAGCGCGTTTACCCGCATGAAGCGCATCTTTAAGCCGATCAGATGCGTTCAGGGCGCCGTGTGCTCTGCAGCCACATCCCGCTCGAGTCCACAAATAATGATGGAAAAAACGACTTGTAGTGGGCTAATTCTAATTGTGCATTAGAGGGTTTTATTTAATGTGGTTGTTAAACTCACGCATGCATGGCCATTTTTTCTTGATTTTGATCACTGCATTAAAATATGGGATCAACAATAGGATTTACAAGATGGTAATAATGATTAAATAAGTAGCATCTCTATTGGGTGATAATAACAATAACGGTGCAAAGCACTCACCTCATGGCACGGCCGCAGGTCGGCGGACACACATGACGTGAGAGCGGCGATGATGAGCGCGAGGCACCGGGGGGACCGGAGGGACCGGGGGGACCGGGGGCACCGGGAGGCCCACGCCTGCTCCCGCATCCTCAGCTCGGATCACAAACCGCCGGCTGTCCGCGGACTGGAGCCACACACATGAACCGGGCCGAGCCGCAGCGCTGGTGTGTCGGTGTCATCGACGCGCCTCTCTCACTCAGCATCAACAGACAGTGTGGGAAACCAACAACAAAAAGCACTTCCGGTTCTGGCTTTCTAAGTAAAACTCATGTGTCAGTGATTCTTAGAATAAAAAGGGAGAGTATAGATTTGAAAAACGAAAATATGTGGGACAGTACAGGCTCATGTAGTACTCTTACTCGTTTTTGTATTATTATTATGACCTAATATTATAATTGATGGTGTTTTTTCCTTTGCATTTATGTATTTTTGCTCTTCTGGAGCATTTTCATTGTACAAGGTGCTCGAGTTGTATAAAAAGTACACTACTTTTAATTTATGATCCAGATATAATATCAGTAGGCTACAATTACATTTTAAATTATTAAACTACTGAAAGGACTAGCTGATATATAAATTTGTATTTTTTTAGCGATTAAATTCATCAGTTTGAGGACAAATAAAAAAGCATGTGCTGATCCAGGTTTCACAAAGTTATGAAAGCTTTTTATTTTTATTTAAAATAAACAAGAGAATCATCTTTAATCAACAGAGCGGACTTTTGTTAAATTCTATAATTGCAATCTTTATTTATTTATTTTATTTGTAAGACACCGTATACAGAGTATCCGAATATTACTATTTGATATATTGTTACATATTGTTATATATACATATTTCTCTGCACATGTCTACAGGATAAGAATTGTTAACATATTTCTAAACACAAACAGCAATGTGACGTTAATAAAGCAACACAAATAAATATAAATTATACGCTATTATTCATAAAATTTTGTTCACAGCTCCTTTAGTTTTCATTACATATCTAAAACATTGACACGAGTGAAGCTGTGATTAGAATATTACGTCATCTTTTTTATTAACATAGTTGTATGCTTTTATTTTGAAGGCTTCGCCGTCGGTGTCAGCCTGGTGAATTGTTGGTCTCTTCACTTCTCTCAGATAAACCCTCAGACTGTGACGTCAGCATGTGACACCACACGTTATCTTGAGTGACATCTTGAAGTGGACAACGTCCTGCTGGCTGCTGATCTTATTATAACTCTGACACACGACAAAGAGCTGAGAGCTTGGAATCCATCAATATGTTTGTTTTTTTCATAATACATTAAGACATTAATACATTCCCGCTCCAGATTGGCCTCGCTGATTGGTCGCTTGAAAATAAGCGCAACATTAGCACCGTCAGCTAAACTGTGTTGTGTGTGAAGATAAGAGATATGATGATCAGATATGATGATGAAATATATGAAAACACAAAACACACACAACTCTGTTTTCTGCTACTGTTTTATTTTAATTTGTTCAGTTCTGGAGCTTCTTGGACCAACGATGACACAACACTGAGTTACAGTTCCTCTCCTTGGGGACAACGACACACACACATTACCGTCTACACATGGACTAAAGCACATACACACACACATACACCCACACACACACACACACACACACACACACACACACACACACACACACACTTTTTTAGAATATCTCTCTCTCACATACACACACTGACACAGACACACACGCACATACACACTTTCTCAGAATTTCTCTCTCTTACACACACACACACACACACACATTATCAGAATCTCTATCTCTCTCTCTCACACACACACACACACACACACACACACACACACACACACACACACATTATCAGAATCTCTCTCACACACACACAATCTCAGAATTTCTCTCTCTCATACAAACGCTCAGGTTCTCTCTCTCACACATACACCAACACACACACATTCTCAGAATATCTCTCTCTCTCACACACACACACACACACACACACACTCTCATACACACACTCACACACACATATTCACAATAGAATACATTCTCAGGAAGAAGAAGAAAAAAAAAACAGTCAATTATAAATTTGAGAGCATTTCATCTTTTTCATAACACTCATATTGAACCACCTCAAACAGAAAGTAGATCGCCCCATGACGACGCCTAACGACGGGATGCTTTCATCCCGTGACCTCACTGACCTTTGGGGTCAAAGCTCATTGACCTTACATGTTGTGATTTAATATCTTAATCTGGACACGACCGGTCCAGTGGTGGGAGGACCACACGTGTGGTTTCGCCTCCTTCAGCCCATTCAGTACATATACGTAACTATATTCCTATTTTATTGGTTTAATTTCGGTGCACTATGAAATTAAATGTTAAAATATTATTCACACAGAAACAGATGTTGAGAATGTGATGGAATAATGCACACATTATAATAATAAAACACATATCGCATCATACGTTTGATTGTTTAAAAACTTTTATGAGTGTGTTTTTGCATTTGTGCCGAGCGTTATTGAAAGTAACTTAGTAGTTATTAGCATAATAACTCGTTCTTAAGAGGGAGGAGGTTGACTTGGAGATGAAAGACGGGTCAAACACACACAGGACTTTCACCCAGGAGACCGCTGTGTGAGATCCAATAGTTTTTGGGTGTATTGAAAAGATAACAACATTACGTTTTGTTGTTATCTTTTTAAGATCCTGATACGTCGTTAATGTGGCATTGTGCGTTCCTTTGTGCGTCCTGGCTCATGATTACATGGTTTTAGGTCGATTTGGATGATGTGAATGTTTTCCCCTAAATATCAAACAGATATTGCACATTGATTATCACAGTGAACTGAAATATGAACTGAGATCAACAGCTGACTCCAAAGTTTAAACGTAGGCTACAAGATGTGTAGTAAACGGGCTAAAACACACAAAACATCCAGCTGGTCCTTTAAAGTGGAATCTGTGGGCGTTGAGCTCCAGATGAGCACACACACTTCCTGTTTAGCAGAGGAGTACGCTCACTTCCTGTTTAGCAGAGGCGCACGCTCACTTCCTGTTTAGCAGAGGAGTACGCTCACTTCCTGTTTAGCAGATGAGTACGCTCACTTCCTGTTTAGCAGAGGAGCACGCTCACTTCCTGTTTAGCAGAGGAGCACGCTCACTTCCTGTTTAGCAGATGAGTACGCTCACTTCCTGTTTAGCAGAGGAGCACGCTCACTTCCTGTTTAGCAGAGGAGCACGCTAACTTCCTGTTTAGCAGAGGAGCACGCTCACTTCCTGTTTAGCAGAGGAGTACGCTCACTTCCTGTTTTGAAGCATCATCTCCACACCGGTCACATGTTACTCCATTCATCTTCAATACATGGCATATAAGTTCATAGACATATTAATACCACCGAGAATGACTCAGAATCATTTAGTCGGGTTATAAAGTTAAAGCGTAGCAGACTCTGTACTTCCTGTTTGATGAGACTCGTGAGGATACTGTAAGTGTTTATAAACAGGACTATAGTGTGTGATGTGAGTAGTGCCATCATACCAGAAGCTCTTCTGATGAGGCTTCTTCTCTCTGGCAGCTAGAGGACTGGAGCAGGACTAGTGGAGCAGGACTAGTGGAGCAGGACTAGCGGAGCAGGACTAGTGGAACAGGACTAGTGGAGCAGGACTAGTAAAGCAGGACTAGTAAAGCAGGACTAGTGGAGCAGGACTAGTGGAGCAGGACTAGTAAAGCAGGACTAGTAAAGCAGGACTAGTGGAGCAGGACTAGTGGAGCAGGACTAGTTGAGCAGGACTAGTGGAGCAGGACTAGTGGAGCAGGACTAGTTGAGCAGGACTAGTGGAGCAGGACTAGTGGAGCAGGACTAGTGAGGCAGGACTAGTGAGGCAGGACTAGTGGAGCAGGACTAGTGGAGCAGGACTAGTGGAGCAGGACTAGTTAAGCAGGACTATTGGAGCAGGACTAGTTGAGCAGGACTAGTGGAGCAGGACTAGTGGAGCAGGAATATTGGAGCAGGACTAGTGGACCAGGACTAGTAAAGCAGGACTAGTGGAGCAGGACTAGTGGAGCAGGACTAGTGAGGCAGGACTAGTGAGGCAGGACTAGTAAAGCAGGACTAGTGGAGCAGGACTAGTGGAGCAGGAATATTGGAGCAGGACTAGTGAGGCAGGACTAGTAAAGCAGGACTAGTGGAGCAGGACTAGTGGAGCAGGAATATTGGAGCAGGACTAGTTAAGCAGGACTAATGGAGCAGGACTAGTGGAGCAGGACTAGTTAAGCAGGACTAGTGGAGCAGGACTAGCGGAGCAGGACTAGCGGAGCAGGACTAGTTAAGCAGGACTAGTGGAGCAGGTCTAGAGGAGCAGGACTAGCGGAGCAGGACTAGTGGAGCAGGACTAGCGGAGCAGGACTAGTTAAGCAGGACTAGTGGAGCAGGTCTAGTGGAGCAGGACTAGTGGAGCAGGAATATTGGAGCAGGACTAGTGGAGCAGGACTAGTGGAGCAGGACTAGTGGAGCAGGACTACTGGAGCAGGACTAGTGGAGCAGGACTACTGGAGCAGGACTAGTGGAGCAGGACTAGTGGAGCAGGAATATTGGAGCAGGACTAGTGGAGCAGGACTAGTGGAGCAGGACTAGTGGAGCAGGACTACTGGAGCAGGACTACTGGAGCAGGACTAGTGGAGCAGGACTAGTGGAGCAGGACTAGTGGAGCAGGACTAGTTAAGCAGGACTAGTGGAGCAGGACTAGTGGAGCAGGACTAGCGGAGCAGGACTAGCGGAGCAGGACTAGAGGAGCAGGACTAGTGGAGCAGGACTAGTGGAGCAGGACTAGTGGAGCAGGACTAGTGGAGCAGGACTAGTGGAGCAGGACTAGTGGAGCAGGACTAGTGGAGCAGGACTAGTGGAGCAGGACTAGCGGAGCAGGACTAGTGGAGCAGGACTAGTGGAGCAGGACTAGTGGAGCAGGACTAGCGGAGCAGGACTAGTGGAGCAGGACTAGTGGAGCAGGACTAGTGGAGCAGGACTAGTGGAGCAGGACTAATGGAGCAGGACTAGTGGAGCAGGACTAGTGGAGCAGGACTACTGGAGCAGGACTAGTGGAGCAGGACTAGTGGAGCAGGACTAGTGGAGCAGGACTAGGACAGGACTAGTGGAGCAGGACTAGTGGAGCAGGACTAGGTGGCAGGACTAGTGGAGCAGGACTAGAGGAGCAGGACTAGCAGAGCAGGACTAGCGGAGCAGGACTAGTGGAGCAGGACTAGTGGAGCAGGACTAGTGGAGCACCTCACTGGGTGCGATGGGACCTCGATGTACTGAGATGTTGAGTCACTTTCTCTCTCCACATTTAAAAAACAATATAAAAAGTAACAAATATACGTAACTTAGACCTTTTCTTTTTTTTAATCCCCCCCTACAAGTTTAAAATATAAAATTCAAGTGCAATTAAAGTTCCAAATATTAGTTACATCACATACACACGTCTCTCTAAAGTAACGCGCCACGTCACTTGCAGGTAGTTTATCTTATTTTGTTATATATCTTTTTTTTTTATTATTTAAAAAAAATTACAATATAGACGTTTCTGATTCGCCCGTTTTGATCTCCCGCCCTCCGTGTTAAAAATACGTCTTAAGTGCACCGATCGTTTCCTCTCGTGTCTGACGCCGTGTGGCTTCTGTCACTTCTCACATGTTCAGTATAAATATTACAAAAACAACAACAACAACAACAACACAGAAAACCAAGCAGAGAGAAGTTATTGATGAAGGTGCGTACATCTTTTGGGAGGCCAGAGGAGTTTATGATAATAGGGTTTGACCATCTACTAAATATCACTTTACAATGAAACATATTGTAAATGACTTAAGTATAATAATATAATATAATATATATATATATATATATATATATATATATATATATAATATATATATATATATAATAATATTAAATGACTTATACATCGTAATAATAATGAATAATGTTTATGCTTTATATCTATATTTATATATATATATATAGATTTTTTTATCAGAACCTGCACCAGCAATTTAAACCTTCACTGAAACACACACGTCAAATTAAAAGAAACAATATATACACACAATGTATATATCAGGTATCTTATGCTATGTTATAAAAAATATTAATACTGCAAAAACCCATATCAGTCAAACCGCATGAAGGGATCCTGATATCAGATTCCAAACAGATGGAGGACCAACCGGACATGGAGACGTTCAGTCAGAACCGGTCCATTAGGTCTCGAGAGGAAAGGGGGAGGAGCTAGATGGAGGATGGGTGGGGTCTATTTGTAGGGCCGGAGGAACCTGGTGACTTTGGAGCGCAGCAGCTTGATGAAGGAGCGCGGGAACATCTCTTTGGACTCCTGAGCCGTGTACCGGAAGTAGTTCTGGGGGTGGGCCAGCACGTCGAACAGGGCCTTGATCAGCTTCTTGTCCTGTGGGGGGAGGGTGGTGGTGGGGGGGGTACACGGACAGAGAGCGTCACCCCACCTGTCACATGAGGGGCGGAGTCTAAAGACCGGTACCTGTCAGTACCTTCAGGATCTCCTGGTGGTTCTCCGAGGCGTAGAGCCGGCCGTCCCGCACGATGTCCTCGATCAGCTGCTGGTAGTCCTCTGGATCAGAACCGGGGGTCATGGGGGAGGAGAGGCAGGGTTCTTACACATTTTGAACAATGGATTTCCAGGACTTTTCCAGGACTTTTCCATGACTTTCAAACAAATTTCCATGAACAAACTGAAATCTCGGTATAAACATGAACAATTCAGAACATGTTGTGTATTGAGAGCGTACGCCGGCTTACATTTTGAGCGTCTTTCTTTAAAAAACATATTAATTATTTCAGCGTAAATGAACACGTGATTATAACACATTCCCATGACTTTTCCAAAACTTTTATAATTTTAGTTTTTTCCATGACTTTTCCAGGCCTGGAAATGATCATTTTAAAATTCCATGACTTTTCCAGGTTTTCCCTGACCGTAAGAACCCTGAGAATAATAATAATTTTAAAACCATGACTTTTCCAGGTTTTCCATGAGCGTAGGAACCCTGAGAGGGAACCGGGCGGGTCAGAACCTCATCGTGAGACGGGACCCGTCTGGGTGGAGGAGACTCACCGTCGTAGGTGACGTAGGGCACCTGGAAGCCTTTGCCGCTGTTGCCCTCGTTGGATTTGAACTGGATCCAGAGCTTGCGGGAGCGGGAGGTGAAGGCGATGGGGCGCTCGTAGGTCTGACACGTCTCATAGGTGGTGATGGAGGTGGGGAGGGCTGGAGGAGCACAACCACGTCAGAACCTCCACATGCGGGTGTTATTCCTGCCGACGGCTATGAGGCTCTACAACAAAGCACCTCTTGCCAGAAACTAGTGCAATAACATACACACACTTTGCATTATGCACACTGTCTATATTTTATTTTATTTTATTTTATTTTACACTGCTGTATTTGCACATATGTTGTGTGTATATAAATATATATATATAAATATATATTTTATTTGGTATTTTATAATTCACTCTGTATACTTTATGCTCAGTCACTGTTTCTTTCTTTCTTATATTTATATTTTATTGTGTTTAGTTTATTGGTGCTACTGTGTCCACAAATTTCCCCTTGGGGATTAATAAAGTATATT
This sequence comes from Liparis tanakae, assembly GCA_036178185.1. NCBI lineage: Eukaryota > Metazoa > Chordata > Actinopteri > Perciformes > Liparidae > Liparis > Liparis tanakae. Next base: position 2,255,533 of record CM070089.1, read on the forward strand.
TCTATTCTATTCTATTCTTCTATTAAAGGGCTTAAAGGCTGTTTCTAAACCTTGAGTAGATGTACTCAGTTGTTGTTACTCCTATTACTCTTATTTCTCTTGTTTCCTTTGTTTACAAGCTAGGCACAGCACTCGCCTTCTTAGCTATTTATTACCTCTGCACTCTTTCTTATGATTATTTTTGATATCCTGTTAAAATCTGTACTTAATACTGTTAATACTGTAAATGCATACACTTCACCACACTGTTTTTGTACAGTGCTTTAAAAAAATATATTTTTCACATTTCTATTACATTTCTATTACTGTTACTATTATTATTATTATTATTATTATTATTATTATTATTGTTATTATTATTATTATTATTATTATAGTGTGTTTGTTTTGTATCTCTGTGACTCGGAGAGTCCTGCAAAAACAATTCCGTTGTGTCTGGACTGCTGGTCGAGGCACAGATGGCAAATAAAAACACCTTGAATTATGTTCATATGGATATTAACTATTGGATGAACTAATGAATCGGTCACATTGAGCCCATAAATCTGATCGGTTGATGTTTCCTTACCGCTCTTCCTCATGACGAGCACGTCTCCACACTCGTCCTCGATGGGGAGGAAGATCTCCGGCACCACGATGAGAATCCTCCTCTTGTGCGGCGGGTTGATGGTCCAGACACAGTCCACGTTGGAGGGGTAGTCCCCGGGGTAGTTGGGGGACTCGATGTAGCCCATGTATTCTCCCAGCTCGCCTCCACACACCTGGTCTAAGGGCACAGCCACAGACACGCTGAGCACCAGCTCCACCAACCCGGCCGTTAAACACGTTCACACGTTGATGCCGAGCGGCGTTACTTTTGCAGTGGGAGACGTTGGTGGCTCCGTCGAAGTCCGTGGTGGTGTTCCCCGGGCAGGTGATGCAGTAGTTCTGGCCAAAGTCCGACTGGTAGGTTCCACCTGTGCAGCGGATGCAGCGGTGGGTGGTGGAGTTGTAGTAATGACCAGGAGCGCAGTGCACTGAGGAAGAGGAGGAAGAGGAGAAATATACTTGATTAATCCCCAAGGGGAGATTTGTGGACACAGTAGCACCAATAAAATAAACACAATAAAATATAAATATAAGAAAGAAAGAAAGTGACTGTGCATAAAGTATACAAAGTGAAATATAAAATACAAAATTATATATATACACATACATATACACAACATATATGTAAATACAGGAATGTCAAATAAATTAAATATATATATAGACAGTGTGCAAATTGCAAAGTGTGTGTATGTGTGTAGTATAAATGAAATGATACATAGATATAAGAAAGAAAGAAAGTGACTGCATAAAGTACACAAAGTGAAATATAAAATATAAAATAAAATAAAATAATATATATGTATATATATATATTTATATATGCATGCATATATAATATATATATATATATATTTTTTATTTTATTTTGTATTTTATATTTCACTTTGTATACACAACATATATGTAAATACAGCATGGTTCCTGTCTGATCTTCGGCCCTCCAGACCTCTGAAGTCATCTGGGACACTTAACACGGAGTCTGCCCCTTCATTATGACGCTTCTTTGTATTTGAATGTCCTCTTTGCAGTGCGTGTCTAAATGCTTCTGATATTGTGTATAAAGCACTCTGAATGACCTTGAATGACCTTGGTGCTCATGACTGTCGCCGGTGCAGGCGGAGGTCACATGCAGCCTCACCTTTGGCCTCGCAGTCCCTGAAGGACACGGCGCCCTCGTACTTGGTCATCAGGCCTCCTCCGCAGAGGAAGCAGAGCACGCGGCCCGGCTCCGGCTGGTAGGAGCCCAGCTGACAGGGCTGGCAGGGCCGGAAGCCATCGGAGGAGAAGTGACCCGCCGAGCACTGACCTGAGGACACGAGGACGGCGTTATTCTCCTCATGCACCTGTGAGTCCAGGTCCCTGTAAGACACCTGTGAGCTCCAGGTCCCTGTAAGACACCTGTGAGCTCCAGGTCCCTATAAGACACCTGTGAGCTCCAGGTCCCTGTAAGACACCTGTGAGCTCCAGGTCCCTGTAAGACACCTGTGAGCTCCAGGTCCCTTTAAGACACCTGTGAGCTCCAGGTCCCTATAAGACACCTGTGAGCTCCAGGTCCCTATAAGACACCTGTGAGCTCCAGGTCCCTATAAGACACCTGTGAGCTCCAGGTCCCTATAAGACACCTGTGAGCTCCAAGTCTCGAAGAAACCTTCACTTATTGATGAGGTGACTCACCTCCCCACTGAGTCTGACTGGTCAGGTGACTCACCTCCCCACTGAGTCTGACTGGTCAGGTGACTCACCTCCCCACTGAGTCTGACTGGTCAGGTGACTCACCTCCACACTGAGACACGTTCCTGGCTCCGGCGACGCCCTGTCCTTCGGTGCTGGGACACGGCTCACAGGACAGCTGGCCCACCGTGTCCTGGTACGTCCCGGGGGGGCACTGGACACACTGCTCCTGGGCCCCGCTGTAGAAGGTCCCTAAGCCACAGCTCGCTGAGGAGGAGGAGGAGGAGGAGGAGGAGGAGGAGGAGATGATGGAGGAGGACGAGGAGGAGGAGGAGATGATGGAGGAGGAGGAGATGATGGTGGAGGACGAGGAGGAGGAGGAGATGATGGAGGAGGAGATGATGGTGGAGGACGAGGAGGAGGAGGACGAGGAGGAGGAGGAGGAGATGATGGAGGAGGAGGAGATGATGGAGGAGGATGAGGAGGAGGAAGAGGAGATGATGGAGGAGGATGAGGAGGAGGAGGAGATGATGGAGGAGGAGATGATGGTGGAGGACGAGGAGGAGGAGGAGATGATGGAGGAGGAGATGATGGTGGAGGACGAGGAGGAGGAGGAGAGGAGGAGGAGGAGGAGGAGATGATGGAGGAGGAGATGATGGGAGGAGGATGAGGAGGAGGAAGAGGAGATGATGGAGGAGGATGAGGAGGAGGGAGGAGGAGATGATGGAGGAGGAGATCATGGTGGAGGACGAGGAGGAGGAGGAGATGATGGAGGAGGACATGATGGTGGACGACGAGGAGGAGGAGGGAGAGGAGGAGGAGGAGGAGGAGATGAGGGGGGAGGAGGAGATGATGGGGGAGGATGAGGAGGAGGAAGAGGAGATGATGGAGGAGGATGAGGAGGAGGAGGAGATGATGGAGGAGGAGATGATGGTGGAGGATGAGGAGGAGGAGGACGAGGAGGAGGAGGAGGAGATGATGGAGGAGGAGATGATGGTGGAGGACGAGGAGGAGGAGGAGATGATGGAGGAGGAGATGATGGTGGAGGACGAGGAGGAGGAGGACGAGGAGGAGGAGGAGGAGATGATGGTGGAGGACGAGGAGGAGGAGGACGAGGAGGAGGAGGAGGAGATGATGGAGGAGGAGGAGATGATGGAGGAGGATGAGGAGGAGGAAGAGGAGATGATGGAGGAGGATGAGGAGGAGGCAGAGGAGATGATGGAGGAGGAGATGATGGTGGAGGAGGAGGAGGAGATGATGGAGGAGGATGAGGAGGAAGAAGAAGAGATGATGGAGGAGGAGGAGGAGGAGGAGGAGGAGGAGGAGGATGGAGGAGACGGAGGACGATGAGATGATAATGGACGAGGAGGAGGAGATGATGGAGGAGGAGGAGGAAGAGGAGATGGAGGACGAGATGGAGGAGGAGGAGGAGGAGGATAAGGAGATGATGGAAGAGTAAGAGATGATGGAGGAGGATGAGATGGAGGAGGAGGAGGAGGACGCAGGAGCAGCCTTAAGCCCCTCTCCCTGTGCTCCTCCTCTCGCGGTCCAGACGCTCCTCACTCACCACACTTGCCGTCCCTCAGCGCCCGCCCGGTGCTGCAGGCCTCCGCCCCCCCCGGCCCCCCCGGCCCCCCCGGCCCCCCCGGCCCGCGGGGCCTCTGGGCGACCTCGTACTCGGTGCCTGAGAACTGGATGTAGAACTGCTGCTTGTTGATGGACTTGCGGAGCGTCCGCATGGCGCTCTGCAGCTTCTGCTTCACGCGCTCCCGCACGCAGTCCACGTTGCAGGCGTCTGTCACACACAGCGGAGCGTTGGTGCCCCCCCCTCTCTGACCGCGCCGCGTGGACCGGACAGACGCCGGACACGCCCCCTCACCTGACGCCTCCTCCTCCTTCATCTCCATCTCAAACTCGGCCGTGATGTGGGACACCTCCTTCGACGGGGATTTGCGTCCTCGCCGCCGCTTCTTCGACGAGTCGCACTTCAGGTTGACGAAGGTCACCTGGCAGTTGTCGGTGCAGGGGAACTGGCCTCCTGGGGGGGGGGGGACACGGGGTTAGAGCATGGATAGAAGAATAGAATAGAATAGAATAGAATAGAATAGAAATATACAGTAGCACCAATAAACTAAACACAATAAAATATAAATATAAGAAAGAAAGAAAGTGTGCATAAAGTACACAAAGTGAAATATAAAATACAAAATAAAATATATATATGTATATATATATATATACATATATATATATACAACATATATGTAAATACAGCAATGTAAAATAAAATAAAATATATATATATATGTATATATATATACACAACATATATGTAAATACAGCAATGTAAAATAAAATAAAATAAAATATATATGTATAAATATATATATCTATCTATATATATATATAGATAGATATATATATACAACATATATGTAAATACAGCAATGTAAAATAAAATAAAATATATATGTATATATATATATACACAACATATATTTAAATACAGCAATGTAAAATAAAATAAAATATATATATATAGACAATGTGTAAAATGCAAAGTGCGTGTATGTGTGTAGTGTAAATGAAATGTGTGCAGTGCAGATCAACACAGTGTAAGTATGAATGTGAATATGTACAGTGGTAGTTATTGCGTGATGAACAACGGTGTGTGTGTGTGTGTGTGTGTGTGTGTGTGTGTACATGTGTGAGGACACAGCTCCGTACCCTGCAGGCTCTGCCTGGAGGAGTCTCTGTGTTTCTCCTTGTTGCGCGGCCGCAGGTGACACTTGGCGTCTTTGATCTTGAACCTGGCCTTCTGCTTGATGGGCGGGGCCAGCGTGTCTGGAGCCACACAGCAAACCAAAGGTCATCCTCATGTAGCAGGACTACAGGGGTCGACCCAACGCAGACAAATACGTCTGTGTCATGGTCCTACGCCTCATTATCTCACTTCAGCTCCTTGTTTTTTATTAATAATCACATATACTGTATATGATTCATATTTAGAGTTTCTCAGGCTTTCTGTACCTGCACAGGTGGGTAAGGCCACGGTGACGTTCCTCTTCTGAGGAGCTTTCCCCGGCTGGACGGGCACGCCGCAGCTCAGTGTGTAGCTGTTCTCTGAGTCTGTAAGCACACACACACACACACACACACACACACACACACACACACACACACACACACATTAGAATGCAGTCTAAAGGACTGTGTGACGAGGTCCTCCCGTGGTCTGAGGATTAATAAGAATGTCATGCATGTCTCGATTTTACAAACAAAATTAAATTCACCTTTAAAAGGCTTTTACATATGACACATACCCATGTGTTATACATACAAAATTCCAGAACAATCTCACCTCTCTATATAATGAGGCATAATTGTCCTCAGGTATAAGTGGAAAGAAAAGATATGGCCCTAAAGCTGAAAATGTAAGTTCGTTTAAAAAAAAATCTTCATATCTCTTCTGAAAACACACCTTTACTCATGTGGACGAACTGTTTTGGTGTTTGATTGGTTTACCAAAGGTCATAGGTTCACAAAGGCAGTGAAATATCTGAATACAATGCTAGATACATATAAATAAATGTCAAAAAACAAATTTTGTATTATCGTTTTTTGAGTAGAAATGATGTGTTCCGTCTCGCTATTTTCGATGGTTTCGATGGTTTAAAGCACAGATGAAAGATCTACGAATCCTGTGTCTCTGAAGAAGAAGCCAAGAGGACCTCGAGTGCCCCCCCCCCACACACACACACACATACAGCGATAAAGAGAGGAAATGGGGGTAAAGATCTGCGCCTGCGAGCCGTCACCACCAGAGGGAGGCAGAGGCCCTTCTAGAGGGATGAAAGCCACTCAAAGTCTCATCCACAGTGTGTTACTATTGACATACAGTTACACAGATAAGGATAAACAACACATATATATTGGTAATGAAGTAATCTCCTTTAAACCCAGACCGCCTCTAGACATGAAGAAGAGAAAATCGAAAACTTTAACTCTTTTAGATAAATAATCAACCACTAATCAGGACTAATATGTTATGGTTCACAGTGAACATCCACAGACAGTCAGCTGAGGAATTAACTGTTTCGGCATGAACGGTGGATATGTGTGTGTGTGTGTGTGTGTGTGTGTGTGACTACCTGCGAGGAAGAGGGCGTTGGAGGGGCAGGAGAGCGAGCAGACCTCCGCCCCCCCGCTCTTGGTGCATGTCAGCTGGGCTCGGGGAGCCGGCTTCCCATTGGGCAGACACTTCACCGCCTCTGAGGAACACACAGAGTCACATCACCGTGACAACCACCTGGACACACACACACACACACACACACACACACACACACACACACACACACACACACACACACACACACACACACGTGCACTTGTGCTCAAGTCTGCTGCAAGGAACCCACCATGCCTCAAAGATAGAGGACACGCACACACTCACACTCACACACACACACACACTCAAACACACACCCATGCATGCACGCACACACATGCACACACACACACACACACACTCAAATAAATACACACCCATGCATGCACGCACACACTTGCACTCACACACACACTCACACACATACTCACACACGCTCACGTACACACACACACACACACATACAACACACACATAGACACACAACCACTCACACACACTCACGCACACAATCACACACTCAAACACACACATACACACACACAAACACACACTCACACACACACACACACACAGACACAAATACTCACACACATACTCACACACACTCAAACACACACCCATGCACTCACACACACACACTCACGCACTCGCTCACGCACACACATACAACACACACATACACATACTCACACACATAAACAAACAAACACACACACACATACGCACAGACAGATACTCACACACATAAACACACAAGCACTCACACACACTCACACACATACTCACACACACACCCACACCCACACACATTTATACACCCACACACACACACACACACATTTATACACACTCACACACACATCCACACACATTTATACACACTCACACACACTCACACACTCCCACCACCAGCCACACACACCCTGCTTACCGGTGCAGTCCTTCTTGTTCCAGTGCAGCTTGTGTGCCGGCGGACACACACACTCGTAGCCGCCCTGCGTGTTGATGCAGCCGTGCTCACAGCTGCCGTTGCTGATGCTGCACTCGTCGATGTCTGAGGAGCAGGGAGCATCACGGTCAGAGTGTTTATCATATCATATAGTCATCATGTGTGTGTGTGAGTCGCGAGAGATCGTAACACAACCATGAGAAACAACCAAACATACCTTCACATCCCTGGTAAAGGGAGAACATAAAGCACGACATGACTTGATAGAAATGTAAAATGAAATGATGGTATGGATGATATCATTACATTTTGTTATAGCAGGTTCAATTTGGAGGAGGAGGATTTCTGTCTGTTTTTTTCTAGCCGTGTCTGATTGCTCGTATAGTTGTTATGCGGTTTTATGTTGGATTTTGTTGCTAATTTTAGACTAAAAGGTGATAGTTTTAAAAGCATATTCATTATTTAAAACTCATCATAAATGTAGATGTGAAGAAAAAAAAATTTCTATGACTTTTACAAAACTTTGGGGATTTTCTTTTTTACAGGATTTCCCTCAGGCTTGGAAATAGCCATTTTAAAATTCCATGACTTTTCCAGGTTTTCCATAAGCGTACGAACCCTGAGTAACTACAGGACACACACAACTGTACGGAGCTACAGGTGTGTGACTTGCAGACAAACCAACCAACACACACACACACACACACACACACAGACACACAGACACACACTCAGGACGGAGCTCTCTCACCCCCACAGTGCGTCAGGCCGTACAGGATGTAGCCCTTCTGGCACACACACTCAAAGCTGCCGGGGTAGTTGATGCAGGTGTGGTCACAGGTCCTCTCGAAGGAGCATTCATCGATGTCTGAGGGAGAGCGGAGAGACACACGACTGGTCATCATCATCATCATCATCATCATCATCATCATCATCATCATCATCATCATCATCATCATAGAATAGAATAGAATAGAATATAAGAATAGAAATATACTTTATTAATCCCCAAGGGGAAATTTGTGGACACAGTAGCACCAATAAACTAAACACACAAGAATAAAATATAAATGTAAGAAAGAAAGAAAGAAAAAAGTGACTGTGCATAAACTATACAAAGTGAAATATAAAATAAAAAAATAATATATATATATATATATATATATATATATATATATATATATATATATATACACACAACATATATGCAAATACAGCAGTGTAAATAAAATAAAATATAGACAATTAAATAAAATATAGACAATTAAATAAAATATAGACAACTTTAAATAAAATATAGATAATTAAATAAAATATAGACAACTTTAAATAAAATATAGACAATTTAAATAAAATATAGACAATTTAAATAAAATGTAGACAACTTTAAATAAAATGTAGACAATAAAATAAAATATAGACAATTAAATAAAATATAGACAACTTTAAATAAAATATAGACAATTTAAATAAAATATAGACAAATCATCATCATCATCATCATCATCATCATCATCATCATCATCATCATCATCATCATCATCATCATCATCATCAAGTACTCATTGAGTTAGGCTTAATGCACTAATAGAGGGTTTCCTGTTCATGTCCATACAGCTGGCCGTGCTCACCCACTGTGCGTACGCAAAGCTTCAACACAGTGACCCGTGTCATGGTGCGCTAGGATATGTGTTATGTAACATGAGTACAAAATAAACTAACGCTATGTTTAAAACTACGCAAATCAACACGTTTGTGTGAGAACAAATCGACGATGTTGTGCGTTTACGCAGCAACATGTATAACATGTATATTACATGAGCGAGAGTTAGCTCCAGTGCCTCGTGTCTCGTGAGATTTTGAGCCAGGCTAAAAGCTAATATTTGTTTACAGATGAGAAAGTGACCTTTAGATTCCCAATATGTGGTCAGTTTATCTAAATAATGCTGCTGCAACGTTTTCTGAGAAATGCCGGAGCCACTGGAGGAGAAGGGGGGGGGGGGGGGGAGGGGGCTTGAGACCGTCCGGCTGTTGCTTCAGTTTCAGTCTGTCTGCTGCTCTGCTTTACACGTTAGCATGCAATACGTTAGCAAGCAATACGTTAGCAAGCAATACGTTATCAAGCAATACGTTAACAAAAAATATGTTATCAAGCAATACGTTAGCAAATCATAGTTTAGCATTAAATACGTTAGCTTGCAATAGGTGAGGATGCAATACGTTAACAAAAAATATGTTATCAAGCAATACATTAGCAAATCATAGTTTAGCATTAAATACGTTAGCTTGCAATAGGTGAGGATGCAATACGTTAACAAAAAATACGTTATCAAGCAATAGGTTAGCATGCAATACGTTAACAAGTAATATGTTATCTCTGCAGCTGGTCAGAGGAACGGATGTGAAGTAGCCTGCATGTTGGTCTGGCTGGTGTGATCCTCTGTGAGGAAGAGGAGGCTTGAAAGCTTCTTTTAAATCCCTTCTTAAACCCACTTTTATAGAACTGCTTTTAAGTGATGTCATCCTTCTATGTTTTTATTTTAATTGCCTATTTGTTTGGTTTTAGTTGTATTCGATGCTTTTATGGTATGGTCTTTTTTTGTTTGCCATTTAAAGTTGTGTTTATGCTTTGTTTATCTGTAGAGCACTTTGTAAACCTTGTTTTTAAAAGTGCTATATAAATAAAGTTATTATTATAAAATAAAATAAATAAAGTTATTACTGCAGGCGGTTTTGGGCCGAGATGCCTCTGGGTTTTGTTTTTCACAAAGTGTATTCACGATGTTCAAGACGATGTTCTATACGCTCATGAAGAAACGCGTTGGTGAATCTACCTGCTGCTGAAGAAGAGGCAGTTATTCAGACGTAGTCGCTGAAAGTCACCGAGCTGTGTGATGTTATTTATAAAACAATATATATGATATTAATGACATGAACACAAATACGAGGACGTTAGACGTTCCGTCCTTTGTGGGATGTCCTCCTCAAGTATAAAGCAGAGCTAGCGGTGAGTTCTTCCATGGTGGATGGTGGAAATGATAACGGTTTCCACGGAGTAAAGCCACAGAGATAAGCCCCGCCCCCTCTAAGCAGGGTTCTTACACATGTTGACCGATGGATTTCGAGGACTTTTCCATGACTTTTCCATGACTTTAAACCAAATTTCCATGACCAAACTGAAATATCGCTTTATACGTGAAAAGGTGAGAACATTTAGTATTTAAACTGTGAATTCCAAAGCATTCAGTATACATTTAATGAAACAAATGAATAAGAGACTATATTTAATTTAAAGAATAAACATTTGCTTCCCGAGCTATGGGCGACGAACTTTCCAGTTACGGTGCGTTCACTTGCAACACGGAAAAAAAAAGAAAATTGCGCCGCCAGTATGAGAGCGTATGCCAGCTTATATTTTGTGTCTTTCTTTCTAAAACATTTTAATTATTTCAAACTCGGCGTAAATGAACAAGTGAATATAACAAATTTCCATGACTTTTCCAAAACTTTTGTGATTTAAGTTTTTTCCATGACTTTTCCAGGCCTGGAAATGACCATTTTAAAATTCCATGACTTTTCCAGGTTTTCCATGACCGTACGAACCCTGAAGAGGCACAAATGAAGCGATTGAAGCAAAAAGCCGCTAAAAGTGAAGCGAGTAAACTCACACGAGTGTGAGCGCCGCGTAATGATCGCATCTGAGTGTGTTCGGACAGACGGACAGACGGACAGACGGACAGACGGACAGACGGACAGACGGACAGACGGACAGACGGACAGACGGACAGACGGACAGACGGACAGCCGTCCATCACTGACCTTGGCATGTGCGCTCGTCGGTCAGCAGCTTGTGGCCTTTCTGGCAGCTGCACTCGAAGGAGCCCACCGTGTTCCTGCAGAAGTGATCGCAGCCGCCGTTGTTCTCCTGGCATTCGTCGATGTCTGGGGGGGGGGGGGGGGGGGGGACGACAGGAAGAGCACAAGACGAGACCCGTGAACCCGTCGTACCGACTATACTGTAGACCGACGAGCCCCGCCACGCAGTCCTGGGTCTTCAATGTTCATTTTCCTCTCCTTTTACTGACTTTTCCAAATTAGGCTGCATGTTACATTATGCAGGGTTCTTACACATGTTGACCAATGGAGTTCCATGACTTTTCCATGACTTTTCCAGGACTTTTCTAGGACTTTTCCAGGACTTTAAACCAAATTTCCATGACAAAACTGAAATCTCAGTATAAACATAAATAATTTAGAAAATGTGGCGTATCGAGAGCGTACGGCGGCTTACATTTTGAACGTCTTTCTTTAAAAAACATATTAATTATTTCAAACTCGGCGTAAATGAACACGTGATCATAACAACATTTCCATGACTTTTTCAACACTTCTTATGATTAATTTTTTTTCCATGACTTTTCCAGGCCTGGAAAGGACCATTTTAAAATTCCATGACTTTTCCAGGTTTTCCATGACCGTACGAACCCTGATTGTGATGTGTGCACTAAAATGGTACATGTTGTGTGTTTATGGTTTAGCAGCATGGATGAGTTTTTGGAGGCGGAGCTTGCTCATAGGGATCCCTGTCTTACCCCCCGATACGCTAGTTAGCTGGAACTAAAGGAGTCTGCTAGGAGAGAGCTGTGAGTGGAGGGTGGCCGGTGGCCAGGAACGGGGACTGTGACCTCTTTATACGTCGGTATAGACATACCTGCACAATGTTTACTGAGAACATATGTCATTTAGATTCCTCTGAAAATATCGGCTTATATCAACTCAAGCATCGTTTTACTCGTTGTGGTTGTGGCGTTTTGTTAATGTTGGATCGAGACCAAATTAAAATAAAATGTTGCTTGTGAAACAAAAATGGCAATTCTGTTTCTGCAAAACTTATTTGGCAAAAACAAATGAATAATATACAACTGTAATTGTGTAGAGACAGTTTTTATTTTTCTCATAATGTTTGTCAAATGACGGCTTTGTTCCTCTTTGGTACGTTTAGTAAGTTTGAAGAGCAGAAAGACCTGATCGATTTAATGTTTCAAGGAATAAATAAGAAAAGAAAGAAAGAAGGGGAAAGCAAAAGATTCCAGGGAGGCATCATTAAAATCACTTGTTCTATATCTCGATCCTGCCGACAATGAAGTGGTGATACCGGTTTGTTGCCCTCCTTTCAGACGGATCCACACCCAACGTGTAGTTATCAGGTGTGACAATCATAGTAAAAGAAATGTAGGTATTCGTCCAGGTGTCCTCAGACATCCAGAGGCAAATGTTGTAAATGTAAAATGATAATACGGCAAATGTAAAAGCCCCTTGTTCAAGTAAAGGTACGAGTGTTCAAGTTATTGGATTGGATTCAATCTATTGTCATTGCACAGAGTACAGGTGGTGGGGTTCAGTGCCTTGCTCATGGACACTTAGACCTGCAACTAATGGGGAGAGCGTGGTGTTGCAAGACGACCCCCTTACCCCCACTCAGCTGTACAGCCACTCATGTGAGGTAAAGGTACAGGTGTTCAAGTACCCTTCAGGGTCCGTCCAACGTCCCCAAATGTGAGTTTGTATCAGAGATGAAGCCTTTAGATTACATTACATTAAATGTCATTTAGCAGACGCTTTTATCCAAAGCGACTTACAATAAGTGCATTTCAACCTAGAGTACAAACTAAGAACAACAAGAATACAGAAAGTAACATTTCCTCAACATAGTCAAACTACAAAAGTACCACAATAAGAGATATTTAAGAGCCACTGAAGTGCAAATCTGTGTTTTAATCCATAATTAGATCGACTCTCGCCGGCCAGTCTGTGACCTACTCTTGACTTGGTGCTTTTCTTCCGTCTGACTCGTTCTTGTGTTTAATTTGATCCCAATACTCTGGTGTCTCACGTCTAACCTGCAGCAGCAATGAGTCACGCTCGTCTTAGGGCTGATCTCTATCTGTGACACAGCAGGAGGGATGGCTTTCTCTTCTGGTTAACTATGAGACTTCACGACATGTTAAGTTTAACTTCTCCCCCATTTTGTGATTTTTTAAAAAGAATCAGATGAGAAGAGATGCCACAGAAGACATTTAGCCAAGTCCACAACATTCCCCCTCTGCCCACTACGGCTCCGCTCTAACGCCGATGCAGAAGCCGTGGATACCGAACCCCGGTCTGCCGATGCAGACAGAAGCAGCTCGGTAATTATTGTGGCAAAGCGGCCGCAGCTACCAACACTTAACGGCCACTCTGGGGATGTCTGAGTCTCATAACGGGATCTATAATTACCTTTAATGGAGCTTAAATAAGCTTTGAGCTTAAATAAATACATTAAGCCTCCGCACATCTTGAAATGATAATTTCCAGGGAGTGGAGAGAGAGAATGAACGGTGGCAGTACCGAACATGTCAGTTTAACCTCCATCAACAAGGCTTTTATCAACGTTTACCACGGTAACCATCGACGTGTGTCAGATTAACACGCTACTAGTGGCGAGGAGGAGGAGGAGGAGGAGGAAGAATATCAAGTAGTGGATACTTGTTTTGTAGAGACATTGTGTGAGAAGATCCACAGGAAACCATACTTAAATAATTTGTTCTTAAATGTTTGTATGTATTACATGTTTAGTACATGTTTATTACATGTTTATTACATGTTGTATTACATGCTGTATTACATGTTGTATTACATGTTGTATTATATGTTGTGTTACATGTTGTGTTACATGTTGTGTTACATGCTGTATTACATGTTGTATTACATGTTGTATTACATGTTGTATTACATGTTTTGTTACATGTTGTGTTACATGTTGTATTACATGTTGTATTACATGTTGTATTACATGTTTTGTTACATGTTGTATTACATGTTGTATTTCATGTTGTATTACATGTTGTGTTACATGTTGTACTACATGTTGTATTACATGCTGTATTACATGTTGTATTACATGTTGTATTACATGCTATATTACATGCTGTAGTACATGTTGTTATGTTACATGTTGTATTACATGTTGTATTACATGTTGTATTACATGCTTGTATTACATGCTGTATTACATGTGTGTTATATTGTATTACATGTTGTATTACATGCTGTTGTATTACATGTTTTGTTACATGTTGTATTACATGTTCTATTACATGTTGTATTACATGCTGTATTACATGTTGTATTACATGTTGTATTACATGTTGTATTACATGCTGTATTACATGTTTTGTTACATGTTGTATTACATGTTGTATTACATGTTGTATTACATGTTGTGTTACATGTTGTATTACATGTTGTATTACATGTTGTATTACATGTTGTATTACATGTTGTATTACATGTTGTATTACATGTTGTATTACATGTTTTGTTACATGTTGTATTACATGTTGTATTACATGCTGTATTACATGTTTTGTTACATGTTGTGTTACATGTTGTATTACATGTTGTATTACATGCTGTATTACATGTTGTATTACATGTTGTATTACATGTTGTATTACATGTTGTATTACATGTTGTATTACATGTTGTATTACATGCTGTATTACATGTTGTATTACATGTTGTATTACATGTTGTATTACATGTTGTATTACATGCTGTATTACATGTTGTATTACATGTTGTATTACATGTTGTATTACATGTTGTATTACATGTTGTATTACATGTTGTATTACATGTTGTATTACATGCTGTATTACATGTTTTGTTACATGTTGTGTTACATGTTGTATTACATGTTGTATTAATGCTGTATTACATGTTGTATTACATGTTGTATTACATGTTGTATTACATGTTGTGTTACATGTTGTATTACATGTTGTATTACATGTTGTATGACTGAACAGAGTCTAAATGCAGCAGCTGATTTTGAGTGTCTGTTGGTGGCAGATGTAAATTCAGGGGAAGTCATCGGGATTTAACCTCTGAGATAAAGGTCATGGGATCCATCCCATAGTGGTTGAGATGCGTGAGTGGATTAAACATAGCCAGGTCACGAGTACAGCTACCACACATACATACATGCTGCAATCCATCTCCGTATGAGAGCATGAATCTAATCTGTGTGTATGTGCATATGAATGGGCAGTGTGATGTCATCATGCACAAACATCTGGGGAGCCAGAAGCCATCTGGCCTGGGGCGTCTGGTAATGAGGACGCTGCTAATGAACTCATTAGTGCTTCACATGGTCCCACATGGGCTGAGGGGGAGGAGCTTCAATTGTCTCTCTTTCTTTTTCTTTTTTTTACACAAAAGAGTACAAAGCATGCACACACACACACACTCACACACACACACACACACACACACACACACACACACACACACACACACACACACACACAAAGTCTCCTGGGATCCATTTCTGCCATTTACTCTAGAATCTATAGAATGTATAGATGATCAATATCTTGGATCAATACTTCCCCCCTGATTATCTCACAGCTGACGGCTCTTCCTCTCTGACCGACTGCTTGTGCAGCTTTCAGAGCTTTATGGCCTTTTTAAAGCTGGATTTAAGAGTATTTTAACGACCAAATTAAAGAACTAAAACCCCTGTAGTGCCAATCATTTCGGAGTAATGTTTTTACTCTTACAACCTTTCATGAAAGGTTGTAATATTATAAGAACATGATTTAAGAACGTGTTCTAACTGCATATTTTATTAACCCATTTTTACATGTAGACCTTTATTGACGTTATTTTATCTAATATGAAATACAATAGAAACGTGAAATGAAAACTAGAGACCACTTTGAGAGTTGACCAGTCAGGTCGGACTGGTCCCACTACTGTTGAGTTGTAAGCGTTGACATAAACAGAGGTTGGTGCTAATAATCCAAATTCAGTGTCATTAAACAATTGGAGAAGAAGAGGACGCGATGACATTTTGAAAATAAAAAGGCAAATGTGAAAAAACAACCAAAATATGACATTTCTGTTAGTTTGATGTAGAACTTTGAGGAAGGCGACACACAGATCGGATGTTTTCAACCTGAGTGACATTAAAGTCATTGCACTTTGTCCTATTTGATTTTTTATTAAAACACAAATGTTTCTACCTAAACTCAAAGGCTTTTTGCAATATTACATAATTTCTCTCTCTCAGATTTTCTTTCTCTTCTATTCTCCGAACTTAAAATGCACATAAAAAAAGGTGGATGTAAACGCACTTAGGAGCATTGGCTGAGAAGTTCAACGGTAATACTATCAAAGAAAGCTCAATGTCCTGTAACGGCCAGAGGTTTCTGAAGTTTGCAGTGGCCAGGTAAGGAACTGCAGTTCCCACCCGGTGTGATAATATATGGCATTTGGGATCAGATCTCACTTCCTCGCTCTTCATGTAAATAATCACGTCCATCATTTCCATTTGTGTTGCTGTTTCCAGCCTGCAGGGGGCAGCGATGCGCTTCCTGTGCACCAGGCCACCGGAAATTAAAAGAAGAAGTCTAAACAGGACCGACTGTGTGTATTCCTGGGCTCGTTCCAGGGAACAGAGAATTGCCAAAAAATGTTTGACGCGCTCATGATATCTCTCTCTGAGGCCTGTTCTCAGCCCTCGTGGACCGACAGCTTACGCCATTTGATTCAAGGGAATGAATAGAGGTCATCTGAGTAGGCGGTCCTCCGTGTGGACCAGGACTCAAAGAATGTGGCCAGAGACCTGCACCACCTGATCGGGTCAGCCGAGACCCGTGTTGATGCCAGGTGGGACCAAAGTCATCGGGCTGAAAGGTTTGCTCCCTGTGACCCTGAGTAATAAAATATATCCGGGCCCTTTTTTAAAGCAACATCTCAGTAATCCAACGACAGGCCTCCGACACCACGGGAACCTGAGGAGAACCTGAGGAGAACTTGAGGAGAACCTGAGGAGAACCTCTGGTAGTGGAGCGGTGACCTTGAGGAGAGTCACTCTTCTTCCAGGGTACATGTTGTGGATGTGAACTCTTCACACACACACACACACACACACACACACACACACACACACTGCTGAGGAGGAAGACCACCGGGGCCAAGTGAAACAAGTCCCCCCCCCCCCCCCTAAGCCTCGGGGCCGTGTTTGAGGAGTCCAGTGTGTGGAATGAGAAACCCGACTCCAGAAGGGACCGAGATGCTGCGGCCGGGAACAGCTGCCTGATAAAGACCTGATTGATCAGCGCCGAAGCCTAAACCGGCCGGTGGAGTGACTGACCCTAACTCTTGACCTCTGACCCCTGCACTCTACAGGTCAAGCCCAGGGTTAGGCCGTTATGTAAGAGGCTTGTTCCTCAGAGAAAGACCGAGAGGGAACAAACCAACAGGGGATAGAACTCTTGCATTGTCACTGAGGCTTGCAGGAATGTGCTCCTCATAACTCCGGGGCACGAGCTGCACACACTGAAGGGGTTTCACCAAATATAGTTTCACCAAATATTTGTATTAGAAAAGCAATTAAAACGGAATACATTTGCAGAAACCCGAACCTGTACATATAAATAAGGGCAGAGGACGGGGGGGTCTGGTTTTCATGGCGGCGTGTATTTATTCAGGTATTACACCCCCTCAGCACTTGATTCAGTTTAATAACAAACACTCAGCGGGGGCATGAGGGCCGAGGGGAACTCTCAGTTTTACGCAACAATAAAAACAGCCAGCGCTGCGGGCTGCAGTCATGTGAGGTGATGGAGGCCGCAGCTTTACGGCTCGATTAGTGCCCAGTGTGGGCGCTAATCTGAGAGTCCTCACTGGGGCAGCAGAAACCCCGAGAACCTCAGGGAGGAACACACAGGAGCATCATCTCTCCAGAAGGGTTGACATGTTAAAAACATGCCACAACATTTGGGTCTGAAAAGTGAAGCCAATGTGAAACTTGCATTCTCTCTACTGACCACCAGGGGGCGACTCATCCGGTTGTATAGAAGTCTATGCTTCATGTGTTAAATCTGCATTCTCTCTCTGACCACCAGGGGGCGACTCCTCTGGTTGTATAGAAGTACAGGCTTCATGTGTTAAAGCTGCATTCTCTCTCTGACCACCAGGGGGCGACTCATCCGGTTGTATATAAGTCTATGCTTCATGTCTTGACGCTGCATTATCTCTACTGACCACCAGGGGGCGACTCCTCTGGTTGTATAGAAGTCTATACATCATGTGTTAAAGCTGCATTCTCTCTCCTGATCATCAGGGGGCGACTCATCCGGTTGTATATAAGTCTATGCTTCATGTCTTGAAGCTGCATTCACTCTACTGACCACCAGGGGGCGACTCCTCTGGTTGTATAGAAGTCTATATAACTCTACTTCTCTCTTGATTTATTCCCTCAGTAAACATTAAACACATGAGTTTATGTCTCAATCTCTAGTTTTAAGTCTCATTCAATCCAGCAGGATGTTCATCTAGTAACTGATGGTCATCCCATTAAACAGGGGATGCTTTAGGGGCGGGGCTACAAGGTGATTGACAGGGTTGACACTCTTCAAAACGTTGAACTTTCAAAAGCATGATGTCAGGACACGTACGTCCACTTACAGTCTATGATTTAAAACAATGTAACGTACAACTAATAATTCCATGTACAAACAACCACATGTTATATTTCCATCATGTTTTCATCAATGTGTTCCAGTGATAAGAGGGGATTGTCCTCTTGATATGGCCTCTTCTTCTCCAATGGCTCAACACTCCTGACTGAAGAATTTACCCAACCCAACTCCTCATAACATAATAACAATGTACTGACCCCTGCAACACGTTGCATGTTCAGGCACATTAAATGTTAATGACGTTCCTTTGTTATCAGGCTATTAGCTTCCAGGAGGATGTGATCGAATCCCTGTCTTAGTTTGATCTGATGTGTGTGTGTGTGTCCTTCCAGGTAGTGGAGGAATGCAGGCCTAGCGGGTACGTGTCTCAGGTGGCAATACATACTGCACATCACAGTGTGCCGACCACACGCTATCCACACGCTATCCACACGCTATCCACACGCTATCCACATGGTATCCACACGCTATCCACACCCTATCCACATGCTATCCACACGCTATCCACACGCTATCCACACACTATTCACACGCTATCCACACGCTATCCACACACTATCCACACACTATCCACACGCTATTCACACACTATCCACACGCTATCCACACACTATCCACACACTATCCACACACTATCCCCACACTATCCACATGCTATCCACACGCTATCCACACGCTATCCACACACTATCCCCACACTATCCACATGCTATCCACACGCTATCCACACGCTATCCACACACTATCCACACGCTATCCACACGCTATCCACATGCTATCCACACGCTATCCACATGCTATCCACACGCTATTCACACGCTACCCACACGCTATCCACACGCTATCCACACACTATCCACACGCTATCCACACGCGACCACAAGCACACGCATCCAGCCTGCAAGGAGTTCGTAAGTACACAAAAACATCGACTGATACGTGACCTCAATGTGTGCTAATTAACTCACAGAACCCCCCCACACACACACACACACACACACACAAACACTAACTCATCCTTCCTCCAGCGTGCACCTTCTAATCAAACATCTGGAGAGGCTTAAAAAAAGAAGGAAATAATCTTCCTCCCCTCTCTCTCTCTCTCTCCCTCCCTCTCTCTCGCCCACAGAGCCCGTGAGGTCCCGCCCCCTCGGCCCGTCTGTCATCGTGAGAGGCTGAACCGACTCGTCTGTCAGCGCAGATAAAGGGCCATTTATCGGACCGCTGGGTTTTAAACATGCCCTACATACTTTATATGGAAATGATCGTGATAGATAGGCATGACGGGGCACATCCCCTGGAGAGAGAGAGAGAGAGAGAGAGAGAGAGAGAGAGAGAGAGAGAGAGAGAGAGAGAGAGAGAGCTAGAGCTGTCCATCTCTCCAGAGCGATTCAGTGGCACATTAGACGAGACCACCTCACACTGTGGCACTTATCCTGCCGCTAACTACCATGTTTGGTGAACTACTAAACGCCAGCAATTACACTGCTGTCTGCTCACCCCTCTGGGATTACACATGCCACCGGAGTGGACACACACACACACACACGCACACACGCACACACACACACACACACACACACACACACACACAGCAGGAGATATTGATTTGCTAACTCTCAGAGTCACGCAGCAGGCCAAGTGCATGCTGGGTAAGGCCGCGGCCTGGTGATGAGCTTCGGAGGCGTAGAGAGGGAAGCATTTGTGGCCAAGGGGTTTAGGAAGATGGACAGTTTAATGCAACATCCCATTTCAAGTTAAAGTCCAAACGGTCTTATTTCTTCTAAAAAGTTTTAAATAACCTATGCATCAAAAGATGGATAATCCCCAGCACAGGCTGTCACAGGTGACTTCTTCAGGCTTGACATGGACGCCCGTCTCCATGGTGACAGTCCTGTGTTGGACCGGTCCAGCTCAACCTCTTGCCTCTGAGGACTTTGATGAGTAACGTTTCTGCACAACGTCCAAAGCAAACGAGAACCGACGAAAATGTAACTGACAATTCCGGCTCGTTGTTTGGGAACATTTTCAACTGTCATCATTATCTTAGGAACTACTTGTTCAGTCGAAAACGTGTTCCAAGAAACACGGTTGATGACTCAGTAATGGGGACATTGGACACGTTGCGGTTAAAAGGCGTTTTTCAGAGCTGCGTGGACAGAAAGCATCACTCCCCTCCCTATCCACAGGGACCGATGTCTCACAACCTGGAATAATAAGACACACCTCCCCGCCAGAGGGAGGACACAACATGGCTCTTTGGTAATTGGGACAAACTCTTAAAGTGAACGGAGATATTTCCTCAAACAAACGAGTCTGTCGGCCTTGAAGCTTCAGAATGTTTCACCCTCAGAGACCTGACGCCATCGGGGTCTGGGTCTAGCTTCATGTGCTGAAGCTGCTTTCTCTCAGCTGACCACCAGGGGGCGACTCCTCTGGTTGTATAGAAGTCTATGCTTCATGGCTGCATCATTCTCACCCATACTGTGTGTGAGGAGTGTGTGTGTGAGGAGTGTGTGTGTGAGGAGTGTGTGTGAGGAGTGTGTGAGGATTGTGTGTGAGTGTGTTTGAAGAGTGTGTGTGAGGAGTGTGTGTGAGGAGTGTGTGAGGATTGTGTGTGAGTGTGTTTGAAGAGTGTGTGCGAGGAGTGTGAGTGAGGTGTGTGTGAGGTGTGTTTGAGGAGTGTGTGTGAGTGTGTGTGAGGAGTGTGTGTGAGGTGTGTGTGAGGAGTGTGTGAGGTGTGTGAGGAGGTGTGTGTGAGGAGGTGTGTGAGGTGTGTGTGTGTGGAGGTGTGTGAGGAGGTGTGTGTGGAGGAGGTGTGTGTGAGGTGTGTGTGGGGGAGTGTGTGTGTGAGTGTGTGTGTGAGCAGTGTGTGAGGTGTGTGTGAGCAGTGTGTGTGAGGTGTGTGAGCAGTGTGTGTGAGTGTGTGTGAGTGTGAGCAGTGTGTGTGAGGTGTGTGTGAGCAGTGTGTGTGAGGTGTGTGTGAGCAGTGTGTGTGAGGTGTGTGTGAGCAGTGTGTGTGAGGTGTGTGTGTGAGTGTGTGTGAGTGTGTGTGAGCAGTGTGTGTGAGCAGTGTGTGAGCAGTGTGTGAGGAGTGTGTGTGAGTGTGTGTGAGTGTGTGTGAGCAGTGTGTGTGAGCAGTGTGTGAGGAGTGTGTGTGTGTGTGAGTGTGTGTGTGAGCAGTGTGTGAGCAGTGTGTGTGAGTGTGTGTGAGTGTGTGTGAGTGTGTGTGAGTGTGTGTGTCCTCCTGCCCGCTGATGGATCCTGATCGATGGCTCTGCCTGCTCCGTGTCTCTCAGCTCCTCCGCTCTGATCCCCGCTCTGGGAGTTATGGCGCCCGGGGGCGGACGCTCAGCCACATTAAGTGGGCGGAGCCACAGCTGGACGGCCCCGCCATCCATCTTCTGCTCTCACCTCCCCAACGAGAGGGGAACCTTTTCATTTCTCCTCCACTGTAAATGTCCTGTCAGGACCACAAATCAACGGCGTGGAAGTGCTCAGCTCTCGCTGCTGGGCTCGAGACGAGACCATCTCCCAGCATGCAACGCTCTGTCAGCAGATGACACTGCTGGAGGGGCTGATGGACTACAATGTGCTCTGCGCCTCCATCGAGTGGCCCGAAACAACATGTGTGTACGTGACAAAGCCCTTCATTGGCCTCAGGTCAGGTGGCGTTAAACGATGGCAAAGTTCACGTCGGGAAAACTAAATCATTCAAGAGAACGTCTGTACAGCTGTGTGAAAAGTCTAAATGCTGGACCTGTGCAGGAGACCCTTCTTAGAACACGTCAGATCTACCAACTAGATATCAAAGTCAAAGTCAAAGTCAGTTTCATTTGTCAATTTTATTTGTCAATTTTATTTGTCAATTTTTCATGCAATTTTTCATACGCCACCATTGATTAATTCGCCCGAACAACGCACCAGTATCCTGTTTTAACTTTTTAACTTTTTGTTAGCACATATTCGCAGCATGCAGCACTTTTTTAAATTTTTTGTATAACTTTTATGTTGTTGTTGTTTTACTTATTGTTATGTATATGTTTATTCTGTTTCCTTATAGTCTTTACATAATGTGTATCCTCACCATTTGACTGTGATATGTTGTCAATCCTTATTTGTGAGATATATATTGTACTATAATTCTTGTTTTGTCATTTCTAAAATAAATTATATATAAAAAAAGAAATCTATCATTTCATTCCAGGTAACGGTGCGTTTCATGGTCGTCTGCCAGTAGCTATAAATGTACCTTTTATACACTTGTTAGCCCCTTCTTTTTACAATCAACTTTATATATATATATATATATATATATATATATATATATATATATATATATATATTTGGACAGGATGAAGGATTTTAGATTCCTGCTTCTTCCCAACAGTGTCAGGAGAAAACAAATTTCGAACGTGAAACGTCTGTATTCAGTGTTTTTATGGCTTCAGAGGAGACCTCTGTGGTCAGAACCTTCAGGGCGACGACAAGAGAGGACAGCAAGTGGCCGCAGGGACAACAATAACTCCTCTGATCCCTGTTGTCAGTGCACCAAACCGTCGGACATATCCCGTTTACAACTCTGAACCCGAAACAGCAACGGTTATTAGTTTGATTGTAACCACGAGGATGAAGACCTTTAACCCAAACCATGAGCGTAACCTAAACTTATTGAACCTAGACCCAATCCAATAATCACAATAATGTGTTCATCTAATGGCAGTTTTCTAAAAGGTATGAGCATTATTATCATGTTATTACATTACATGTACATTATGTTGCATTCTTGTGTTCAATGTGTTAGGAACTGACTCATGATGAGTTGGGTGCATGTGCCGGTCTGCAGCTGGATGGTGCTGTCTGTGTGAAGATGGATGGAGGAGAGAGAGAGAGAGAGAGAGAGAGAGAGAGAGAGAGAGAGACAGTGGGCCTCACTGTTCAAACAGGCCTGAGACGGCTCCGGCTCCAGGACTTCACACACCTAGATGTCACATTCTGGGGAGCCAGACGCTCAGTCCGCAAAACACACACACACACACACACACACACACACACACACACACACACACACACACACACACACACACACACACACACACACACACACACACACATACACTAAGCTCACATCGCACGACTCTCGTTGAATTTCGAGGCGCGAAAGAGTCACCTGACCTGCCCCTTGTTGCTGTGACGAGTTTCATATGGTCACCTGTGGGGTTAAGCCCCGCCCACTCCATCTCTCCATCCATATCGGTAACCTTCCCACAATCATCTCCAGGTAGTTTTACCCAAGAGACATAATACAATATTACAACATTGTATCAATATCGGGTTTCAGGTTTTGGTTATCGTAATGAAGCAAACGTGTCTTTTCCTGGTTTTCGCTGTTCTATTATTTATTCCGTGTGCACGTTCCACTACGTCCGTGTGCACGTTCCCCCTACGTTCCCCCTACGTTCCCCGGTCTGTGCGCCCTCTGACCTTTGCAGGTCTTGCCGTCGGGCTGCAGGGTGAAGCCCACGGGGCAGCTGCAGCGCACCCCGGTGGCCGTGTCCTTACACGTCCGGTCGCAGCCGCCGTTGTTCACGGCACACGTCTCTGCAGGGGGGGGGGGGGGAGAGATGGAGAGAGGGGAGAGAGGGGAGAGAGAGGAGAGAGGAGAAGGGGGTGTTAACATCAGACCCCCGCTCGTCGGAAGCAGCGTGAAAAAAAGAAACGGGAGGGTGGTGTGGGGTTGAGACAAAGCTTCATGCGGTTGAAACATACACAAACGGAGCAACAGGATGTCATTTTATTCTCATGTTGCTTTGTCAACAAACACATGAGGAAATTACATCACAGCACTCTTGGTTTTTACATAAAGACGAACGCAGTGTTCACAAACACAGAGAGTCAGAATCAAGATGTGTTTATCGTCGGCAGCTGTGCGTCAAGAACAGAAAAACTGAAAAACACCAAAACACACGACACTCTGCTGAAGAAGTCTTTGGTCCTGTACACAAATACAAAGGAAAAGTTAATTTACAGAACATATTAAAGTTAGTGCTGTAAGTCTAGAACACACTCGGCAGATTACACAGTAAATATATACATGTATGTTTATGGGACGTTTTAGGATACACTGAGCTCCTCTCTCCTCTTCTCTCTCTCTTTATGGATGCTTTTTCATCCCTCCATCACACATTACTAACTCCATTGGACCTGGCTGTGTCTGGAGCTTCCTGTCATGGCTGATGCGATTTCTATTACCGGTACTTGGAAGTTTTTCCTGATCCGATGTGAGGTCAAAGGTCAGGGAAGTCATATGTGTGGAGATTATAAAGCCCTCTGAGGATAATTTGTCATTTGTGATATCGGGCTGTATAAAATAAACTGAAATGAATTGAATGTTACAACAGAATTTTTTTTTCTTGTGCGTCGTTTTCTGTAACTTGACAGAATACAGAGTTATAATATATGTTTATGGGACGTCTTAGGATACACTGAGCTCCTCTCTCCTCTTTTCTGTCTCCTTATGGATGAATTTACATCTCTCCATCACACATTACTAACTCTGCTTCCTCCCCGGAGTGACTTCACGTCTCATAGGGTCCATTGGACCTGACTGGGTCTGATGCCTCCTGCCATGAACCTGCTGATCCAATCTGAGGTCAAAGGTCAGGGATGACGAATGTATAGAAATTGTAAAGCCCTCTGAGGCAAATTCGTAATTTGTGATATTGGGCTATATAAAATAAACTGAGCTGAATTGAAAGTGAATTGGATATGTTCCTCCAGACAATGTGTTCCTCTGCGTGGCGTAAGCTCTGCTGGGACTTGTGAATATGGAGCTGATCCGAGAACAAACAGCAGCTCGTGGTAACTGGAGCTCACCTGCCCGGCCGCTGTTGCTTTAGCAAAGCTCGGCACACACTCCCCCGATGGGAGAAGTGCTGAGCGGGCTGGAATACGAAGATGTGTTTGTTGAAAGGGATTCAATGAGACTCCAACGAGACTCCAACGAGACTCCAACGAGACTCCAACGAGACTCCAACAAGACTCCAACGTCCAACGAGACTCTAATGAGACTCTAACGAGACTCTAATGAGACTCTAACGAGAGTCTAATGAGACTCTAATGAGAGTCTAATGAGACTCCAACGAGACTCCAACGAGACTCCAACGAGACTCCAACAAGACTCCAACAAGACTCCAACGTCCAACGAGACTCCAACGAGACTCCAACAAGACTCCAACGTCCAACGAGACTCTAATGAGACTCTAACGAGACTCTAATGAGACTCTAACGAGAGTCTAATGAGACTCTAATGAGAGTCTAATGAGACTCCAACGAGACTCCAACGAGACTCCAACGAGACTCCAACAAGACTCCAACAAGACTCCAACGTCCAACGAGACTCCAACGAGACTCCAACGAGACTCTAATGAGACTCTAACGAGAGTCTAATGAGACTCTAACGAGAGTCTAATGAGACTCCAATGAGACTCCAATGATACTTCAATTAGACTCCAACGAGACTCCAACGAGACTCCAATGAGACTCCAATGACACACCAATGAGACTCCAATGAGACTCCAATGAGACTCCAATGAGACTCCAACGAGACTCCAACGAGACTCCAACGAGACTCCAACGTCCAACAAGACTCCAACGTCCAACGAGACTCCAACGAGACTCCAACGAGACTCTAATGAGACTCCAATGATACTTCAATTAGACTCCAACGAGACTCCAATGAGACTCCAACGAGACTCCAACGAGACTCCAATGAGACTCCAATGAGACTCCAATGAGACTCCCCCTCAGAAGGACGTATCAGCCAGTGGATCTTCGTCTTTTGGTGGGAAGTTCTCAAATGGATCAATTTAAATCAAAATTAAGTTCTACATGTTGTATAAGGTTGACACTCGGAGGCTTTTTCCTGGACAAAAGCAACAAGTAACCCCCCCCCCCCTCCCTCCTTCTTGGCAGATTTTCTACCATTTAATTAAAATGCCGGGGAGCTTGTGTGCCAAAGAGAAGGGAAGAGGAGAAATAGGAAAAGCCCTTGAGGCCGGCAAACACATCCACGTCCAGAGGTCAGGGCATTAGCATATCGGCCTTTCAGAGCGCACACACACCGCGGCGGGGCCAAGATAGCGGAGGCCTTCTGTGGAGCAACAGGAAGTTGTTTGTGGATGTGTTGACGTTTCTGCTTTCCGGACGCCCTTTGTTCCTCGCTGAGCTCCTCCCTCACATGTGTTCAGTCATCTAGTGTCTAGTTCCAGGGCTCCTACGCAATGCCACCAAAGGATTTCCAATACCTTTCCAGGTTTTCCATGAGCGTACGGACCCTGTAGTTTCAGAATGAGACCCCTGAGTAGTGCTACGTTAATGTGAGGTTAAGGTACGCCTGCACAGGTGTATACAGTCCAATGAGACGTGTGTGTGTGTGTGTGTGTGTGAGAGGACTTAATGTGTGCGGAGGTGGTGTTTACGGGTCAGAGTGATTTATCCTGAGTAGAGTCTGCCCTATCATTAGCTGAGGCCAGGTAAGCACAGTTCTGCTCAGAGCCCCCCCCCCCCCCCCCCCCCAGCCGGCCCCGGGGCCAGACCAGACACACCGCCGGCTCTGATTGATGTACTGGACGAGGCCCTCGTAACCCCCCCAGCCTCCTCTCCAAGCCTTCCTCTAACCCTGCATAGTTCTATAGTGTGTGTGTGTGTGTGTGTGTGTGTGCGCGCACATGTGTCTGGAGGGAACTATCATTAAATGATGGGTTTTTTATCACATAATTGTGGTGGTTAGAGCGAATCAGCATATATATACACGTATATATATACACAAAAATATATACATATATATCTATACATAGATATATATATATATGTATATATATACACAAAATATATACACATAAATATATATATATATATATATATATATATATATATATATATACATATATATAAGATGATCAATCTTTGATGTTTTTTGTTTTAAAGGAGACGATCAAATCAATAGAGAGATGGACATTAAAGGAATAGTTCAACATTGTGCACGATGACATCGTCTCAAACTATTTCTGAGACTTTGTTGGTTAACTGGCAATCTTAAAACTTTAACTTTATTCTAATGAGCCATATGTACATGAAACTTATTGATTTATGTCTCGCTGTCACTTTGACATGCGAAGAGGAAGAAAGGACGACTCACTCTACCCACAATGCACTGCCACACCAAGACACAGTAGAGTCACTCTACACCAACACATCTTCAGTAAAGCAGCAACTTGACATTTCTAGACTTTTGTACCAATAAAACAAGCACATATAATGAAAGGTCAAAACAAACTACATATTTTGCCACATTTTGTTGGCGTTTCGGCATCAAGCGCTCGTCAGGGACTCAGATCTGAAACAATTGGATCTTTTATCGTGTAATGAGAGACTTTATGATTGAGATCAATATTCACATCTAGAGGGAAATGAAGTTAAAGCGTCATCAGTTAGAACGACTACACGCAAAAAACAAACAGACACACATAGACATATACAAGCACACACACACACACACACACAGACAGACACAAACAAACCCACACGCATAGACACAAACCAACACACACGCATGAGAACAAATAAACACACAGACACAAAGAAGCATACACGTAGACACAAACAAACAGACACAAACACACTCAGACACAAACAGACACACACACAGACACAAACAGACACACACACATAGACACAAACAAACACCCACACACAGACACAAACAAACACACACACACACACACACTCGTAGACACAAACAAATACACATAAACACAAACACGCACACACACATAGAAACAAACAAACACCCACACTCAAACACAAACAAACAAAAACACACGCACACAAACACACACACACACTCAGACACACAAACACATATAGACACAAACAAACACACATAAACACAAACACGCACACACACCTAGAAACAAACAAACACC
The DNA here is from genome assembly GCA_036178185.1 of Liparis tanakae. NCBI lineage: Eukaryota > Metazoa > Chordata > Actinopteri > Perciformes > Liparidae > Liparis > Liparis tanakae. The sequence goes on from CM070089.1 coordinate 2,284,435, forward strand.
CACACATACACAAACAAACACACACAGACACAAACACACACTCACTCAGACACAAACAAACACACACACTCAGACACACAAACACATATAGACACAAACAAACACACACACACACACACACACTCAAACACAAACAAACAAAAACACACAGACACAAACACACATACACTCAAACACAAAAAAACGCACACAGACAACACATCAACACACAGTTGTGCGGCTCCTCTTCCCTCGGCACACATCGGGGTTCAGGCCGGACGCTCCCCGGGAACTCGAGCCGCCGGTCTGATGGTTTATCGTTTGTCGCGTAACGCTGACTTCCTTTGGCCACTAGGTGGCGCTTTGACTGAGGGGAAATCATCTCGTCAATATCCTCATACCGGGACTTTTATCAAGCATGACACATTTGGCTGAAGCATGAACAAGGTTCGAGGTTCACCTGGACGTAGGCTAGCAATCTGGTGAGGATCGGTCAAGTGATTTGGAAGTTATGCGTCTTTACATATTAGGCCACAGCCCTCCAAGATCATTGGTCCATATCTTCTGAACGCAATGAGATCTCAACACAAATATTTACATTTTTGACGAGATTGGATTACTGATGCACCACAGGAAGTTCTGTATGAATCGGACCCAGTGTTTAGGAGGAAATGGAGAAAAGTTGTTGTTTACTCAATTCAAAATGGCGGGAAATCTGAGTAGACGGAGCTTATAGTCTTTGCAGGTCCAAGCGGACATGTATGCCAAATTTCAAGACAATCGGTTATTGTTGACAAAAAGTGTGGGTTTTCTACCGCTATAGTGAAATGTTTGTATACCCAAATGCGAGAACCCCAAAATGTTGTGTTTTTCACCAGTCTTGATATACAGGTCCAATTTAACAACTTTTGGGATATAATAAAGCTCACAAAAAGGCAAAAAACATTAGAGGAACAATAATAATTTCTCGAAATATATTTCCAGAATGTATCATATCATCAGGGTCACACAGATGGATCACTTCTGATCAGTGATGAACCCAAACCAAACATTTAATTTAACATACTTTGATGAACATCGGGTGCTTTGACTCTGGATGAAATCAATATGAAAAGAAAGATGGGGTGGTACGAAACATGGAAGGACCTGAACACAACTCTCTGTCATGAATTGTTTCCGGGTTGCTTTTCCTCAACATGCCGCTGCAGGTCAGGCTGCAGCAGCGGGACGGCCTCCATGCTCTCAGCAGAAACACTGACGGGGATTACGGAGGCACATCAGGACTCAAACGTTTTATTAAGAAACAGACAGTAAGTATCCAAATACGACATTGTTACGGGTTTCATCTTGTACCAAATTCAACCTGACATTGTGTTGGTTAGGACACGGTGGGTCTAAAGTTCAATATAGCTATAGTTTGGACAGCATGGACTTTTATATTTACCCATCCGTCCGCACGTTACCATGCAAGCAATCAAGGGTTCAGGTACTTTGAAGTGAGCCTGGAGGATGGACATCTCCGTACGCCGTAGTATCCTTACACTCGTTTTAAAATCTTACGGCTGTGTCGAAATAAAGAAAAAAGTGTTGCTTCACTGGCTGATCCCGTCACGGAGGGATTGATTTTAAAGGAAAAACCTCCAAACAGGAATTAAAAACTTGAATCTATGATGTAATCCACTGAGGTGTCCTTGACCTACAGCAGGGCAGCTCTGGCACACTACAGGAAACATGCTGCTACAACAGGAGGTGAAGAGTGAGGAGAAATACTCAGTTAAAAGGTCATAGAGGGAGGAGAGACAAGGACAGATAGGCAAATCTGTTAGCATCCAATTCTTCACTCTTCCTCCACACTGGCCAGAACCTGCTGAAGTGAAATATGTATATAAGAATGTGGTTTCATAGACTATCGGGAGGGCTTTCCAATGTACCGCTGTCTGACGAAATGAAAGAAAGGTTCAATTTAAAACATCAAAGGACGAAAGTAGGGTTCCAGAAAAAGCACAAAAGACCCATTGGGTTTTGTCTGATCGATCAGGTCTTAGGAAAAACATGAATTAATATATAGAAAGATGGGTCGAAGATCTGAAAACAGGAAATTGCCGGGTGCAGTTCCTCAGAACCAATCAGGCTTGATCAATGCTTTTTGAGGAAAGGTTGTTCGGCCCGATGGAACGCCAGTGACACACTGATGGAGGCATTAAGGCGGAGCTTCATAGCGTCTGTGATCACATGATCGTTGAGCTTAGAATTGAAAAAAAAGCCATGACACTCTTATAAAAAGTATAAGACACTGTTATACAAAGCTATGACACTGGTTCCATGGGGCGCAATGTCCCCTTGGCGTCTGATACCAACGGTAAGTTCACCATTGGCATCCGATATCGACAGTAAGGTTCCCTTGGTGTCTGATACCGACGGTTAGTTCCCCTGTTGTCTGATACCAACGGTAAGTTCCCCATTGGCATCTGATATCGACAGTAGGGTTCCCTTGGTGTCTGATATCGACAGTAGGGTTCCCTTGGCGTCTGATACCGACGGTAAGTTCCCTTTGGCGTCTTACACTGGCGGTAAGTTCCCCCTTGGCGTCTGATACTGATGGTTAGTTCCCCCTTGGCGTCTGATACTGATGGTTAGTTCCCCCTTGGCGTCTGATACCGACGGTAAGTTCCCCTTGGCGTCTTACACTGGCGGTAAGTTCCCCCTTGGCGTCTGATACTGATGGTTAGTTCCCCCTTGGCGTCTGATACTGATGGTTAGTTCCCCCTTGGCGTCTGATACTGATGGTAAGTTCCCCCATGTTGCCTGATACCGATGGTTAGTTCCTTTTGGCGTCTGATACCGATGGTAAGTTCCCCTTGGCGTCTGATACCGATGGTTAGTTCCCCCTTGGTCTCTGATACCGACGCACTGCACTTTCAACAACAAATTTAAACATACCGCCAACTGAGTAGCATAAAGATCAAGATAGTCAACACAGGTTGGATGGGAGTTGGATGGGAGTTGGAGGGGTCAGGCAAACATAGAACCTTCAGCCTAAAGCCCAGCGTCTTTAGTCACGTGAGTCTTTAAGCACTAATAGTTACACAATACTGAACACTGACTAACTGACGCTAGTGGTAGCGAGAGCATCACCGTTTAAAGTGAAGGGCCACTGGCTAAGTGTCGGTATTTGACCGGATGGGATTGAGAATGTTTTTTATCGCGATGTTTCCAACAGACTGTAACTGCAGTGCTGAAAAAACATCTTTAAGATATCAATACATTTTAAAAGTCTTGAAGAAACCTTGAGCCAGCATTGGTATCCAGAGCGGGAACAGAACACCCAAAGACCAACGGACTGGGTCAGGTTTGACGAGTGGTTCCCAAGGTGTGGTCCAAGGCTTTTGACCATTTGACTTCACCTTCAATCTTGCCACAGAAAGACCAGACATCAATGTCTGTTTAAAAGATCCGTCACACACGATCAGAAGAACAACTAAGTAGAGTCAACAGGCCTTGCATGGGGAAAGTTGGGGCTGCAAAGTTTTCAGGGGTTTTGCTTTGGTGCAGAGGTTTCCGATGATTGCAACATGGGTAATCAATAGTGAGGGAAGTGAAGCACAATACACTTGGAGTAAGTACATGTTAGTCATTTAGAAACCTGAGAGCCATCCAGAGATTTGGAAGGTAGAATTAAAGAAAAACAGCGACCTCCTTTATTCCGTTTTCATCACTTCGGATACAGTTGCAACCAAACTGACTGTGGGAAACACAGTGGGCATCAAAGGTTTAAAAAAAAGGAAAAAAAGATGACAAAAAACAGAGAGAGGAGGACGAGGAAGGACGGAGAGGAGTGGAGTCGGGGGTACAAGCACAAGCGCCATGGCAACACATAGAAAGAGGAAGAAAAGAGTTACCCATAAGTAGCCGCCGTTTCACCCGCTTGTCCACATCAGCTACTGACGTGGAATTGAACTCAGAGCTCTCAATTGCAGCCTCATCTTTCTCTAAAACACAAGTGACAAGGGGACAAACAGTGAGCAGCAGGTTAATGAGAAGCCCAAATGACCAGACCTTCAGCCCCTCTTGGCGTTTGAGCAAAAAAAAAAGAAAGAACAAAAAAGCCAAGAAGCAAAAAGAAGCGATGAAGAAGCGCCCCAAAAAAAAATCCCTGTTAGCGTGTTAATACCCAAACAGATGATAAATCCCTCAGAGCAAACAGAAGAATAGAACAAAATGAAATGATCAGTGTGGAGCTTACAGAGTGAAGCGGTAGGTAGGCAGGGAGGTGGGGAGGAGGTTCACACAAACAGGGATGGTTAGCGGTGTGGGGTGAATGTTAAGGGGGTTTGAACTCTGATGTCCACGTTGCTGTTGGAGTGTCTGCCTTCCATATCAAACGGCCACTTTACAGCAAGGATTCCCTTTGCGTTAGGATGGAGGAGGAAGACGGGAAAGAGGAAGAGAGGGAGGGGAGGAGACGTGTCCAACGTTTCCTAGACAAGCTGCCTTGAACGAGGGAACACAGACGGAAGCAAAGGAAAGGGGGGCGGGGACGGAGAAGAGGAGAAAGGGTGGAGGACGAGGACGAGAGGCAGAGATGACGAGATGACGGAGAGGGAGTGATGACCGGAGGAGAGGGAGCAGGGACGAGAAAAGACAAGAGAGTGCAACGGAAAGAAGAGGATGAGGAAAGGCAGGATGGGTCCCATCATGTGATGGAAAGGAGGCGCACACACAGAGGAGCGGGGTTTGACGTGGGGGGGGGTGGGGGGGGTGCATGCAGAGATACAAAGAGCAGGAGGAGGCGGTCTGGGCAGCGCTGGTTGCCTGTTTGTCTATGGAACACGTCACAACGCCGGAACAACCACGTTCCCAAAGCTGGGCAGCGGAGCTGGTGGTGGTGGTGGTGGAGGGTGGAGGGTGGAGGGTGGAGGTGGGGGTGGGGGTGGGGGTGGTCTCGAGATGGCATAGTGTGGAGAGGGACGGAGCCTTTCACTGGGGCCCGAGTCATTAGGGCCTGAATGAGCATCTCTCTGTGAATGGACGCCACTTGCCGCTATAGGACCGGGCTTTGATGTATACACACGGTGCTGTGCGTGGGGGGGTGGGGGGGGGGGGGTTACAGGGGTAATTAATGTCCCAATGCCTGGCCCACTAAGGTTTTCGCTCTCTCCTCTTAGGCGCTTGATGGACAGAGTGGAGGACTCTCTGAAGTCTGAAGTACCCTCCGGGAATGAATGGAGGCTTTCTGGAGCTCGGCTAACGGGGTAAATGTGGCTGTTTGAATGTGTGTGTGTGTGTGTGTGTGTGTGTGTGTGTGTGTGTGTCTGTTCATGTGTGTGTTTGTTGAATCGAGAGCTTGTGCATTCCAGTCTGCATGCTTTTGAGCGTCTGTTTTCTTGAGTGTGTGAAAAGATGGAGATAAAATGTGTGTGTGTGTGTGTGTGTGTGTGTGTGTGTGTGTGTGTGAGACAGGTTGAGAAGCGGGAAGTCTATGGGGCTAAGCAGTGGTTCAGAGGCCCACGGGGGGGGGGGGGGGACCGGACCTACACAGGACGAGGAAAGGGTGGTGTTGGTGGAGGGGGGGGGGGGGTTGAATCACTATGACAGCTGAGAATGGGGAGGAAAAAAAACAATGCAGGAGGACAACAATAACAACAACAACAACAAATGTAGTGCAATTCAAAAGGTCAAATGAAAAAGAGAAACCATACAAATGCAGCGCAGGCTCTCCCATGCAGTCGGTCAAGCTGACAGGCAGACAGACAGACAGACAGGCAGACAGACAGACAGGCAGATGCTGATTAGTGGACACATGCAGCAGAAGGAAGGTGCCTCTCTGTTAAGGTGTACTGATGGATGGGATGGAGGTCGATGGAGGTCGTGTATTTTTTATTTTTTTCGACGAGTCACTCGCTCTTTCTTTTTGTTGGGAGGTGGAGGTGGAGGATGAGGAGGAGGTAGAGAGAGGTGGATGAGGTTAGGTTTTGCTTTCTTTGGGAGCTTGGACTAGGATCAGGCTGCAATTGAGATGTCTGCCCCCCCCCCCCCAGCCCACCCTCTGAGGAGTAATCCTTTAAATCCACCCCATCAGGTTTCTACACGGATGCTCAGACAAACCAGGCAATCAGGTACTATCACCAGAGAGCAGCAGGAGGAGGAGGAGGAGGAGGAGGAGGAGGAGGAGGAGGAGGAGCAGAGGGACAGCGCTACACAGAAAGGGTACAAGGGAGGGGGGGGGGGGGGTTCAAGGTAGGTCCAAAGAGCAGGTGGGACACCTGGACCAGAGAAACTGAAGTCCTTTCTCTTGTCAAAGTATGAAGAGAGAGAGAGAGAGAGAGAGAGAGAGAGAGAGAGAGAGAGAGAGGGGAAAAGAGAGAGGGCACTCTCTAGTTCTGCTTCCTCTTTGCAGCTTTTTACTTGACAGTGTTTCATTTCTTCAAAGTAGCTGGAAACAAAAGGAAGTTATTGGCAGTCAAAACGTGGTGAGGGCAAGAGACAGAGAGAGAGAGAGAGAGAGAGAGAGAGAGAGAGCGAGGGAGAGGGAGAGAGAGAGAGAGAGAGGGAGAGAGAGAGAGAGAGAGAGAGAGAGAGAGAGAGGGAGATGTTTCCAGTGTTCGGACACAGCAGGAAGGACAGCACATCAAAATGACATCAGATAGTGTGTGTGCGTGCGTGCGTGTGCGTGTGCATGTGCGTGTGTGTGTGTGTGTGTGTGTGTGTTATGACCAGCTGTGTCCTTGTACTGACGGTCAGGAAGGAGTCAGGCTGTGTGTGTCTCCTGGTGGTTCAGGTGGTGATGACCTGGCCGTGTTAAATGTCCCTCGCTTCACGCTGTTCTCTCTGGTTTGAACCACATGGAAAAGTTGAACTTTAGAATTTGGTCCATGAAGGCTTCAGCTCCACCATTACAAATAATCTAAAAACACATGAACTAAGAGAACTGAGCCTTGAAGACTAAGTCTAGAGGACTGAGTCTAGAGGACTAAGCCTAGAGGACTGAGTCTAGAGGACTGAGTCTAGAGGACTGAGTCTAGAGGACTGAGTCTAGAGGACTAAGCCTAGAGGACTAAGCCTAGAGGACTGAGTCTAGAGGACTAAGCCTAGAGGACTGAGTCTAGAGGACTAAGTCTAGAGGACTGAGTCTAGAGGACTGAGTCTAGAGGACTAATCCTAGAGGACTGAGTCTAGAGGACTGAGTCTAGAGGACTGAGTCTAGAGGACTGAGTCTAGAGGACTAAGCCTAGAGGACTGAGTCTAGAGGACTAAGTCTAGAGGACTGAGTCTAGAGGACTGAGTCTAGAGGACTGAGTCTAGAGGACTGAGTCTAGAGGACTAAGCCTAGAGGACTAAGTCTAGAGGACTAAGCCTAGAGGACTGAGTCTAGAGGACTGAGTTTAGAGGACTAAGTCTAGAGGATTAAGTCTAGAGGACTAAGCCTAGAGGACTGAGTCTAGAGGACTAAGTCTAGAGGACTAAGTCTAGAGGACTGAGTCTAGAGGACTAAGTCGAGCTGCCTGGTTTGAAACGTTGGGCCATTGACCAAAAATCTGTGTGTGACAAGTTGGGAGTGAGAACGTGTTGAACGGTGAGAGTTTCACGGTGTGTGTGTGTGTGTGTGTGTGTGTGTGTGTGTGTGTGTCCTGGCTGTCACTCACCGACGCAGGTCTTGCTGTCCGAGTGCAGAGCGTACTTCTGGTGGCAGCCACACACAGGACCCGTGTCCGTGTCGTCACACGTGTGCTGGCAGCCGCCGTTCCCGTAGTTACACGTCACTGGAGAGGACACACACACACACACACACACACACATGTATGAGTCTCTACACGTCACTGGAGAGGACACACACACACACACACACACATGTATGAGTCTCACAACACACAACAAGTTCTCCAATGTGACAAAATATGTTGTTGTTCCTCCAGAACTACATCTAAAAAATAAAAAAAACATTTCCTTCCTTCCTTCCTTCCTTCCTTCCTTCCTTCCTTCCTTCCTTCCTTCCTTCCTTCCTTCCTTCCAATCATTTAATTTGAATGCCATACAAGTTACACATTATCTTAAACTACACTACACAAATTAAACAACAAATAATAAATATATATATATATATAATAAATAAATCAGACATACATCATCATCCTTCATATTAAAGCTACTACAACAATTTGATATTAATGAATCAATGTGACGTTTTCTTATCTTTCTCTTGTATTGTTCAGGTTTCTTCGGCTTAGCAACAAAACCACCTGATTAATGTTCCGGAACTTTTGGTTTACTTTCTACTTTGATGAGGTTGGGGAACAATCGTCCTTCTCGGTTCTTGTGTTCTCGTGTTCTTAAAAAGGTTCCCGACTTCCTGGAACACTTGAGGTCAAGAGAGGCCTTCAGAGTGAAGTCACTTCTTAAGAAAGAGAAACTATTATAAAGAACGTGAGAAACACGACGGGTCAGAATAGAGGAGGAAGAGAGATGAAGATGAGAACTCACCACCCTGACACCCCTCATCTCCCACAGGAACTGTATTTAATTAATTATTTAATGGAGTGGAGTTCATAATGAACAGAACTGATTGGTCAAACACTGACGATGGGAGACGTGTGAGATGTGTCCCACATCTTCATCATCTTACTCTGCCTAATCTCCACAGCTCTTGGGGGTAAAACGTAAAAACACACTTGGTGAACTCTTCAGGAGCTTTTTCTAAACCGAAGGAAAGGAAAGGACGTCTGTGATGATGGGAGGAGGAGGAGAATGAAGGAGAGAGAGAGGACGTGGGAGTCAGAAAATAGAGGGGATGAAAAGAAAGGACAAGGAAGAAAATAGTGTGCGTGTGTGTGTGTGTGTGCGTGTGTGTGTGTGTGCATGCGTGTGTGCTCATGTGGGTATGTGTGCATGTTTGTGTATTTTGTGTGTGTGTGTGCATGTGTGCATGTATGTGTGTGTGTGTGTGTGCCTGCGTGAATATATGTGTGTGCATGTTTGTATGTGTGTGTGTGCATGTGTGTGAGTGTGTGTGTGTGCATGTGTGTGTATGTGTTTGTGTGTGTGTGTGAGTGTGTGTGTGTGCATGTATGTGTATGTGTTTGTGTGTGTGTGCGTGCGTGAATGTTTGTGTGTGCATGTGTGTGTGCTCATGTGGGTATGTGTGTGTGTGTGCATGTTTGTGAGTTTTTGTGTGTGTGTGTGCATGTGTGCATGTATGTGTATGTGTGTGTGTGTGTGTGTGTGCGTGCGTGTGTGAATGTCTGTGTGTGCATGCTTGTGTGCTCATGTGGGTATGTGTGTGTGTGCATGTTTGTGTGTTTTTGTGTGTGTGCATGCGTGCATGTATGTGTATGTGTATGTGTGTGTGTGTGTGTGTGTGTGCATGTGTGCATGTATGTGTGTATGTGTGTGTGTGTGTGTGTCCTAACTAGCATTTCTCTCATCACTAGTTGACCAGCGCTCACCGGGCCGACGCCCCCGGGTCCCTCGCCCCTCGTGAAGCGTTCCCACGGCGGGCGACGCACCAAGAGACCTTCAGACGCTCCACAGTCTCGACACTCAACGTCTTCGAGGAGAACGAGACGTGTTGCCAAACAATGTGTAACTAAAAGCGACCCCCCCCCCCACCCCTCTTCCCACACCAAAAAACAGCAGCCCTAAATTCCATGGCTGCAGGCACTCGGCGTGAGGAGTGAAGCGGGGAGCTTGAGCCTGAGTTCTCTCCCCTGAATCCTTCAGCACCTTCCGCTTGGCCCCAAACGCTTTGCTGATTTTGGTATTAAATGTCCACCCTCATATTTTACCGCTGAAGGCTTCCTGGAATCTGTCCGTCATTACTATTACAGATGTTGATTACAGGAGCAGTTAGGATCCCTCATCGCAGCGGTACGCAACCTCAATAAATTAGAGTGTTAATACCTCGCTGTGAATTGGAGAATAAAGTGACAAGTCAATCGATGAAAGATTAGCAGATGACCAAAGAGCGTTATGCAAAAGTTCATTTGACTACATGTGGGATTCCAAGACGGCCAAAGTCTGTGAGCTGCTCATTGCATCGCCAGTTCACAATATAGACTCATTGCAGACGCACCATAGACTCATTGCAGACTCATTGCAGACTCACCATAGACTCATTGCAGACTCATTGCAGACGCACCATAGACTCATTGCAGACTCATTGCAGCCCATAGACTCATTGCAGACTCATTGCAGCCGCACCATAGACTCATTGCAGACGCACCATAGACTCATTGCAGACGCACCATAGACTCATTGCAGACAAATCGTAGACACATCAGTGATGCATCACAAACCCAATCCAGATATCTATCCGTCTAAATATCTTGACCTATCGGGTTGTCTATCAGGGCCCTAAAGCCAATGAAAGTGCAAGACAGAGGTTATGGGGCAGTAGAAAAGGTTCCCGGCCCCTGCTCTAATCCATGGACGACTCTGCTCACCACTGAACCATACCTACAGTGTGTGTGTGTGTGTCAAGGCAGGGCAGCAATGTAGATGTGATACGTACATATGCAGTGTTTCTGGTTCTTGGCCAGCTCAAAGCCCGGACGGCACTCGCACGACACACCGCCTTTGCCTGGTGCCTCCCTGCAGATGTGGGCGCAGCCGTGGTCCTTGTTCATGCAGTTCATCCCGTCTGTTGAAGGGACAAGGACACAGGAGAGAGAGCTGAGGACACATGGTCTGATCGTAGAGACGACATCATCATCTCCACTGTCGCACTGAGGTCATGACAAGTAGAAAAGGGCTTCACATATACATGTATAACATTAGAACATTAGCAAACAGCACACCAAGTACTATATAAGTGTTCACTCCTGATTGGTGTAGGGGAATATTTAAAAAAAAAAAAGTATAATAAGAAGAAGCAACTCTTTGGAGTCAGTGGTCCTGTGGTTCAAACTGCGTTAGTGTCACGTGGGTGTGGCCTCCGCCCCGCCCCTTTAGTAGTAATGTAATTTGGTGCTATAGTCAGGAATGTGATTTGGTGCTATAGTCAGGAATGTGATTTGGTGCTATAGTCAGGAATGTGATTTGGTGCTATAGTCAGGAATGTGATTTGGTACTTGAGTCAGGAATGTGATTTGGTGCTATAGTCAGGAATGTGATTTGGTGCTATAGTCAGGAATGTGATTTGGTGCTATAGTCAGGAATGTGATTTGGTGCTATAGTCAGGAATGTGATTTGGTGCTATAGTCAGGAATGTGATTTGGTACTTGAGTCAGGAATGTGATTTGGTGCTATAGTCAGGAATGTGATTTGGTGCTATAGTCAGGAATGTGATTTGGTGCTATAGTCAGGAATGTGATTTGGTGCTATAGTCAGGAATGTGATTTGGTGCTATAGTCAGGAATGTAATTTGGTGCTATAGTCAGGAATGTGATTTGGTGCTATAGTCAGGAATGTGATTTGGTGCTATAGTCAGGAATGTAATTTGGTACTTGAGTCAGGAATGTGATTTGGTGCTATAGTCAGGAATGTAATTTGGTGCTATAGTCCATCCTGATACTGTTACCAAATGAAAATGACATCTTAAAAAACAAATCAAGCCAGATCTAAGTTATATAAAAATGCTCAACAGGTATAATTTGTAACAAGGTAGACACAAAAAGAATCCCTCTCAATCACCACCTATGACCCACAACACGTGTGTGCTGCCTACTTCACTGGAGTTCAGTCAGATACGAGGTGGTGACGTCACTGAGTGAGCTGCATGTGCTGCATGTGCTCCAGAGTTCCCTCTGGTCCTCTCTGTCATCTTTTCGAGCGGTGTGCAGAGGTGTGTCTCTCTTTATACTGCTTCAGAGCGTAAACGCTATGAAACACATCCTGGACACATCCTCACAAACAGCGGTCGCTCTCTTCATTCACATCACCACGCAGAAGATCAAAGCCCCAATAAGTAGAAAGTATTTAAAATTCAGAGAATAAAATGTTGGTGCGCAATTGTATAAAAAGGAAAAAAGGAACCAATGGCAGATCAGAACATACCGTATTTGGTTCATTGTGGGGGAGAGGGATATTCTGAGAAAAAAAGTCACGAGATTAAAGCTGTAATTATTTATTTTTTTTGGATAAAAAAGAATGAGAGGTATTGTTTGGTCAAATAATGACATTGCTTACTTTTTAAAGGTTGGCTCAGCTTTATCATACCATATATTATGCCAGCAGTGGATGACCTGATTCAATTGTACTTTGCATTGAGGTTTAGCCACCAGAAAGTACTCTTCTTTAATCCCTGACAGTTTCCTCCCTTGGCTCTATAAAGTCTTTTTTACCTGCAATGTAACAATGTGTAGAAATTGGCCGTTGTAGGTAAGAGATGTATGTGATTCTCATTATTTCTGCATCTTTACTCCTCCGGATTTCCAAACCTCATCTCGACATGGTCCAAAGAAACAACCCTTCCCCGGTCGCCATGGTGAATAAGGTCCCTTTATGGGCCCCGAGAGCGCTTCAAGTACCTCCTTCGGGTGCCATTCGTTCAAGTGAGTCCCCTTCACAAACACAAAGTCTTCTCTGAAGCGCTGTCCACTCTCAACGGGACCATTCCATCAAAGTCCCAAACCAATGCAGCCAAAAGGAACATGTGCTACATGATTAACAAAAGATCAAACCCAATCCGCCCCTCTGTTCAGCGTTATATAATTCAGACAATATACGTCAGATACCATCAGAATGTAGAATGAGTTAAAGTTGGACCCTGAGCTACCCAGAAGACCCCCCAAAAAAACGTTCAACAGTTTGCAAAAGCGTGCGTTGACCTTGTTTGAAAACTAAACTCATAAGAAAGCCGAGTATCTACAATCAATTTAGACCCGGGAGAAGTCAAATAAACCTGAGGCCTGGGACTCGGCACAATCCAGCCTGAAGCAACAAACAGCGGCTGAGGCCTCGAGGCGCTCTGACGCGTTGACTGGTCAGACCTGGAGAACCCACACGGGTCCCTGGACACACTCAGCCCGGCAGAGACCGCCGAGACAAAAGAAGCTCATAGAGAGGTGACTGACAGCTGATGTACAAGAAACTTCCTGCATGGAGACTTTATGCTGTGAAATACACGCAGGACTCGACCACTACTGACATGTTTTTATTTTAAATTGCCTATTTGTTTGGTTTTAGTTGCATTCAATGCTTTTATGGTATGGTCTTTTTTGTTTGCCGCCATTTAAGTTGTGTTTATGCTTTGTTTATCTGTAGAGCACTTTGTAAACCTTGTTTTCAAAAGTGCTATATAAATAAAGTTATTATTATTATTATTATTATTATTATTATTATTAATAAAGGGGACTAATAAAGGACTATCTTATCTTATCTTATTAATACTGACATGTGACAGACTTTATAGTCCTTTTTTTATCTCGTTCAGAAAATCAAATTAATTGAAGGATGAATAAAATAGATTTAGAGCCAAAAGATTTTATGTTTTTACTCATAAACACCAATATAGCCGTATACATAAACAACCGGAGCACCACTGCGATACGTTGTGAAATTAATATTAATTGAGATCTGGAGGCCACCAGACAGTCATGAGCAGAAGCTTACATTACATTAAATGTCATTTAGCAGACGCTTTTATCCAAAGCGACTTACAATAAGTGCATTTCAACCTAGAGTACAAACTAAGAACAACAAGAATACAGAAAGTAACATTTCCTCAACATAGTAAAACTACAAAAGAACCATAATACTTTTAGAAAAGGCCAGTCAGTGGAGGTGGGTTCCCCTCGCTCCTTTGTCCCTCCTGGCTCCCTTACGGTCCAGATGGCTACGATTTAATTCATGTATATGGAGATATATTTATCTTATATGGAGCATCGTATGGAACACATGACCTCACATATTCAGGAAAGATGAATCCGATTCCAAGCTTCTTAAAAACTGTGTTTTGTCAGTTTCACATAGAAAGACACTAAACATTTTATTTTTACATTTTGACTGATCAATAATTACTTCGCAAAGACTCCCATTCATTTGAATACTGTGTCAGTTTTAAATGTGTTTTTTTATTTATTATGAATGATATTGCTTTTGGTTCAACACTTTGTATTAAATATTGTGTTGCAAGACGAGGCTAATAAAATGTCTGTTAATAGATTGTCCTGAAAGGAACTGAAATGATTGGACCCGGTCCGCTCGGCCGTAAAGTATTTGTGATCTGACTCGTTTTAGCTCTGGAGTGCAAACATGTGTAAAGAAGTGGTCTTTGTGAAGGTAGAGAGAAGGTATAGAGGAGGTAGAGAGAAGGTTGAGAGAAGGTAAAGAGACGATAGAGAAATGGTAGAGAAATGGTAGAGAAGGTATAAAGAAGGTAGAGAGAAGGTAGAGAGAAGGTAGACAGAAGGTAGAGAGAAGGTAGAGAAGGTAGAGAAGGTATAAAGAAGGTAGAGAAGGTAGAGAGAAGGTAGAGAGAAGGTAGAGAAGGTAGAGAGAAGGTAGACAGACGGTAGAGAGAAGGTAGAGAAGGCATAAAGAAGGTAGAGAAGGTAGAGAGAAGGTAGAGGAGGTAGAGAGAAGGTAGAGAAGGTAGAGAGAAGGTAGAGAAGGTAGACAGAAGGTAGAGAGAAGGTAGAGAAGGTAGAGAGAAGGTAGAGAGAAGGTAGAGAAGGTAGAGACAAGGTTGAGACAAGGTTGAGAGACGGTAGAGAGAAGTTAAAGAGATGGTAGAGACAAGGTAGAGAGAAGGTAGAGAGAAGATAGAGAGAAGGTAGACAGAAGGTAGACAGAAGGTAGAGAGAAGGTAGATAAGGTAGAGAAGATAGAGAGAAGGTAGAGAGAAGGTAGAGAGAAGGTATAGAGAAGGTAGAGAGAAGGTAGAGACAAGGTAGAGAGACGGTAGAGAGACGGTAGAGAGAAGGTAGAGAGAAGGTAGAGAGAAGGTCTAGAGAAGGTCTAGAGAAGTTAAAGAGAAGGTAGAGAAGGTAGAGAGAAGGTAGAGAAGGTAGAGAGAAGGTAGAGAGAAGGTAGAGAGAAGGTAGAGAAGGTAGAGAGAAGGTAGAGAAGGTAGAGACAAGGTAGAGAGAATGTAGAGAGAAGGTAGAGAGAAGGTAGAGAAGGTCTAGAGAAGTTAAAGAGAAGGTAGACGTTCCTTCCTTCCAGCTCGGCACGGAGCTGTTTGGATTGGGGAGGTCAGCCGGTTCTCTCACCCAGCAGGTCCAGATAAAACACTGAGAGCGTCTTCAGGGTCCAGCCAGAGCCCTGAGGACACCATCTCACACACAGTTTCTCCTCTGTCTCTTTTATTATCCTCCTGTCTTTCTCTCTCTCTGCCTTCCTTCATCCATCTCTCCACACATCTCTCTCTCTCTTTCAGGAACTCTGCCTCCAGACCAGGTCCAAGCATATCACAGCCGTGTTATTACAACCCGACTCTTGCAGCGTTTACGCCCCAAAGCCCCGAAAGTCTGGCTGGCAGAGGATAATTCTGAGAGGAATGAAGAGACGGATAGAGAGAACGTGAAGAAAGAGAAGAGGAATGTGGAAGAGAAAGGTAGACGGAGAGAGAGATGGAGACAGAAGAGGATAATTTAGAGCCTCTCCTCCCATTTCGCTGTGAGGCTGATGAGGAATGAGGTCTCACAGCCTGATCTCCTCCCCGGGGAGACGCAGACACATATTTCACACTTTCAATCAACTGTGAAGAACGTGTGATGTGAACTTTTTTTGCAACGCTGGAAATTTAGAATTTAGAATTCCAAAATACACACAAGTGGATATAACAGGCGTAGTTCTGTTGTTTTTCATGTCCTCTTGACTCGCGTTAACGTTAACCTCACACCTCCCGTGTGAGATGAGGGTCATTTACATGTCAATGCTGCCATGACGACACGTTTAATGTACACACACACCTGCTGTGATGAACACACGACACAATACATCACGCCAAAACACACCCGTTTACACTTATTTAGACATCAGAGTCGAGCAAAGGAGTTTACACAAGTCTCAAAGTAGCAGGAGGGGGCGTGGCTTAGATAAAGGTCAATCGAGTGGACGCCGCGATGTTCCTACATCTGCTGACCCAGAGACGTGGTGCGGGTCTGAGAAGGACCGGAAACAGAGACGACAGAGAAGAAGGGAAGAAGGACAGAAGGAAAGAATGAAAGAAGGACAGAAGGAAAGAATGAAAGAAGGACATAAGGAAAGAATGACAAGGAAAGGACAGAAGGAAAAAATGAAAGAAGGAAAGAATGAAAGGACAGAAGGAAAGAATGACAGAAGGAAAGAATGAAAGAAGGTAAGAAGGACAGAAGGAAAGAAGGACAGAAGAAAAGAATGACAGAAGGAAAGAAGGACACTGACTAAGACTAAAGAGAGCACCTGTGTGTGTGCATATGATATGTGTATTGTGTGTTATGTGTGTGAACGCCAGTTATGACGCACACATGTACGAATAGACACATATTTTAGAATCAGCTTTTAATCGGGCGTGAGAAGTATTTATACTGCTGCTTCCTCTGGAAAGAACAACACAGGGACGTCACTGTGATGTCACTGTGATGTCATCGTGATGTCACTGTGATGTCATCCTGATGTCACTGTGATGTCACCGTGATGTCATTGTGATGTCACTGTGATGTCATCGTGATGTCACCGTGATGTCACTGTGATGTCATCGTGATGTCATCCTGATGTCACTGTGATGTCACCGTGATGTCATTGTGATGTCACTGTGATGTCATCGTGATGTCACCGTGATGTCACCGTGATGTCATTGTGATGTCACCGTGATGTCACCGTGATGTCACCGTGATGTCACCGTGATGTCACTGCGATGTCATCCTGATGTCACTGTGATGTCACTGTGATGTCACCGTGATGTCACTGATGAGCAGCGACGCACATCGACCTGCTGCTAAAGACGTCGCTGTGTCCGTCCCTCTAAACTCTGAGATGCTGTATCTCACTTTCTCTCTCACTCCCTATCTCCCTCTTTGTCCATCCCTCCCTCTCTCTCTCTCTTTCATTTCCTCTCTCTCCCCCTGTCTCTCTCGCTCTCTCTCTTCTTGGCTGCATTTCAATAAGGACATACAATAACTTTCCCCAGTCACTGTTTCTTTCTTTCTTATATTTATATTTTATTCTTGTGTGTTTAGTTTATTGGTGCTACTGTGTCCACGAATTTCCCCTTGGGGATTAATAAAGTATATTTCTATTCTATTCTATTCTAGTCTTCGAACACACACCCACACACACACACGCACACACACACACACACACACACACACACACACTTTCTCTTCCTGCAAGTCCCTCCAGCATCTCTGTGCATTGTCGCATCAATGGGTGACTGTCGTATTAAGTCCTGAGTATTATATTATTATTATTATGGATATTATAGATATTATGACACAGGGCTGGATGTGGTGACACTCGGAGGGGAACCAATCAGAGCCCTGGACCGGCCCGGTGGGTCCTGCTGTTGTTCCAGAGCAAACACAACTCACTGCTGTGAAGGACCTAAAATACCGTGTTTACTTTCCGCTTCAGAGAATCCCCCCAAAAACCGATGCAATAACAGAGGGTGTGTGTGTGTGTGTGTGGGGGGGAGTAGTAAAAAACCCTTTGGGGACTGGAAGCACCCGGGTGTATGGGAAATGTGGTCCTAATTTAAAGGAACACTAACAAAAAGCTTCTATCCTTTTAATGACACTAACTTTAAAGAGCTCAAGTTAAACTACCTGGAACTTAAATTAAATAAATCGTATTGGTTTAAAAGATGGAGCTGAAATATTTGACCTTACATCAATAGAGCGATAGAAGAATATTGGTCTACTGTTATTTCTTTAAATGTGCTTAATTAAAAATGCAAAGCATTTCAATTGACTCCACGTGGCTCTTATTCCTGAGGGACGAGGGCAGAACGCCACCATGGAGGAATATAGTTGAAGACATTTAACTTTAACATTAAGGGGAAGAGTGTTGCTAGAACAATGGGGTCCAGGTTGAGGAACAATGAAAGTACCCTTTAAGGCCATCTTTACACTCAATACGGTTTGTCCGACTGAGCCACCTGCTGAACGGAGCTCAACATCAGCAATGTTAGTACGCCAATGTAGACTGTGAGCGTACACAGCCACCCAAAAGCTACATATTCAGACAATTACTTCTTCCATGTATTACCCCGAGCCCCCAGGAAGAGCCCCGGGCTTTCAAGCACATTTTAAAAATTGTAGTGACAGTTTCCGGGTGGATCTTGTGAAGCCCCCATGTGCACATGGCTGGAAGACGTGGCCTTAGATACAATAAATCCTTTGGATGTAGAAACTCACACCACCGTGATGGATTAGTGATCCCAATCAAGTTTCAGGTGCCTGGAAGTTGGTTTTCACAATGTACTGAATTGAACGGGCCCCAATGGCTCACTGGACATTAAGAAATATGTTGAAAACTGAAATGCTTTTTGGAATCCATTCTATGGCTGTTTGGCTCCTACTATGACGAAAGCATGACACTATAGAGGACTCAAAATGACTTAAGTATAAATAAATAAATAAATAAATAAATGCATGAATAAATATAGGAATAAATAAATAAATGCTTCAGGCTTTAGATAGAGGTTTGGACCACCCAGCTCATTTGAATATACGGACACGTAAATGTCACACATAAATAAATGAAGAAATACGTGTGGACACATAAATAGAGAAATAAATAAATGAAGAAATACAGAAATGTAGAAATATATTTATTTAATGATGTCCTGTTGATTTATAACTTATATTCATTCATTCCTGTATTTATTTATTTATACATGTATTTATTTATACATTTATTTATTTATTTATACATGTATTTATTTATACATTTATTTATTTATACATTTATTTAAGCATTTATTTATTTATACATGTATTTATTTATACATTTATTTAAGCATTTATACATTTATCTATACATTTATTTAAGCATTTATTTATTTATTCCTATATTTATTCATGCATTTATTTATTTATTTATACTTAAGTAACTTTGAGTCCTCCATATGACACACCCTACTCTTGATATTCCCACACTAACCCAAACCAATCTCAGTGTTCATGTCAACTCCTAACCAAAGTGGTCTGGAAGCTCTGATTGTCTGTTGACTCCAACGTGTATCCGCAGCTCGCGTCTGCTTTATTCATATCTAACGCCCACGCTGCACCGTCGGGTCACGTGAAGGAGGCTTCGTTCGTAGCCAATGAGCAGCCCCCCCCCCCCCCCCCCCCCCAACGCTGCAGCGGTGTCCATCCTTGTGTCCTCGGCCACAACGTCAAACCATAAAGGCCAAAGAGGAGCCAGAGGTCAGAGGTCAGCGTGTTATGTTAACAGAGTCCAGCTGTGACGTTAGAGAGAGGAAAGAACTGAGTGTGTCTGTGTGTGTGTGTGTGTGTGTGTGTGTGTGTCAGACTTGTCCCGGCTGGAGGCAGATGTTAGTTTCCTGTAAAAGGCTGGGAAATGATGACACAGGAGCATGTGTGTGTGTTTATGTGTGTGTGTGTGTGTGTGTGTGTGTGTGTGTGTCCACTCCCGTGTTTGCTACTGAGCAGCCGCTCCAGGTCAGCTGCCACGCCCACGTATGAAACATTCCCACTGACCACAGACCAGCTCTAGCCTACAAATATAGCGGAGGGGGGGGGGGGGATATCCCACCTTCCACTCACAGGTAAATAACTTGTCTTTACCTCAGAGACAGAGAGAGAGAGAGAGAGAGAGAGAGAGAGAGAGAGAGAGAGAGAGAGAGAGAGAGAGAGAGAGAGAGCGTTCTATTTTAACAGCTTGTTTTTAAAGTTAAAATCACATACGAGGATAATATTTAAATAAAGTATTTATAAAATTAGTCTCTTTCAGCACCTCGAGCATGATGACCTAGAGGAGTGTGTGTGTGTGTGTGTGTGTGTGTGTGTGTGTGTGTGTGTGTGTGTGTGTGTGTGTGTGTGTGTGTGTGTAATAGACTTGTTCGGCTGGAGGCAGATGTTAGTTTCCTGGAAAAGGCTGGAAAATGATGAGACAGGAGGACACACACACACACACACACACACACACACACACACACACATATCAGGATTTCATCTCTAAACACCAGGACATTTGGAGTGGGGGTGGGGTGGGGGGGATCATGCAGGATCATACTGGCTCCATTCACTCACTGCATGCTGTATATTTCCCAGAAGTCTGATACACTTTATTGATCCCTTTATTGATCCCTTTATTGATCCCTTTATTGATCCCTTTAGGTCAAACTGAACACCTTTTTAATCCCCTTTCCAAGCAGTTTCCGGGCGTTTTTTTAAAAATCTCTATACTGTCAATATAAAAGAAAGCACACATATGGCTGGAAGATAACTCAAACATGTCTGTTGTGCATGAATAACATTGAGAATATCAAAATCAATTAAAGATTCTTTGACCATTTATTTAAGTGTTGCCAATGTTGGCAGCTTCTCACACCCCTC
The DNA here is from genome assembly GCA_036178185.1 of Liparis tanakae. NCBI lineage: Eukaryota > Metazoa > Chordata > Actinopteri > Perciformes > Liparidae > Liparis > Liparis tanakae. Next base: position 2,304,852 of record CM070089.1, read on the forward strand.
CTCTCCTCTTGCTGCTCAGCTCAGTTCATTCATCTTTCAGTGGATTGTTTTCTATCAATCATGGCTTGAGGAGCTGGGAAGTTATTGTGTTTTATAGGATCTCGTTAAAGATTCTAGATGAGACAAGAAGGAGAAAATGTTGTTGATGAAATATCGATTTGACAATTTGAGGGTTCGTTTTAGCTGTTTTTTTCTGACTGAAGCATTCGTTGCACATGATGCATTCAAGGGCTGATGGAATACAACAGCGTAAGAAGTAGAATTTCTTTATTGACCTTTAATAATAAGTATTGTTAAAGCTGCTAAAGGGTCCCATCGTCACTGAGTTCAAGAAAGGGTTCCTTCGCCAAAGTTTAAATATTTTAACTTGAGACTATATTAGAGCGTCCAACGTACCGCCCTGGCTAAAATGTGCGTCTATCGCAACAACTCACGTCTGTACGATGACTTTGCTTATGTATGTGTACGGGACAGTTTTCTAAGGTTATGTCATGTTATGTTTCCACAGTTTTACAAAATCAAGATTCACACTAAAAAAGCTAAACTCTCCTATGATGACAACTAAATCACAGGTGTGGCTTCTTGTCATTACGTCCAACTAAACCATATCTTTGGGTTGTAGGGCCTCTTCACATTGTGGCTACATAATAACTCCTCTAATGACTTTTAGGCCTTCTTGAGTAACGACTGCTCAGCCTTTACAGTATCTGTACGGCTCGGGGTGTGTGTGACAGCTGAAGTGTCTGTGGCTTTTGATGCTGTGTGTAATTAATGATGATAACAGCCAGGTAGACAGAGCTCCCTGTACTTAAGAGGTCCCACATGCCCCCCGGCCGCCATCCCAAGAGCCGCACCGTACCTCCAACTTCCTGCTTTGGTTTGTTTAAAGTGAGAATTCCTCCGTGTGCACGAATACATGTCTGTGTGAGTGTGTGTGTGTGTGTGTGTGAGTGTGTGTGAGTGTGTGTGTCGGCTTCCTCTACTCACACAACTCCAAATAAACGCGTGTGGCTTCCATTGGTTTGTCCCTCTGTGTTTATTTTTTTCTTTCTATCCACTCAACGTTCACGACCCCCCCATCCCGTGCTCCCACAATGCATTGCTCTTTTTGCCTTAACTCTCTCTCAACACACAGCACACTATATACAGATATCATGTGACTTTATGTGCTGCCGTTTAGCATTGATTTAACATATATAAAGAGATATATCTAGAAAGATTCATCATGAAATATTGTCTTCATAGAGACTACAGTAGGATAATAAACGCTTTAAAGTATATCTCGGTATATTGTCCTGCATTATAGTATGTTATAAACCATATATTAAATATTCATAAACTGCTTATGAATCTGTATAAGTGACTTAGGATACCAATGGGAGTATAATGTCATCGTATTAGTGATACAATACAAGTGTGATCACAAGGTATAACTTATGATGAAATATCGTAAATCAAATGCAAAGAAAAAACTTCTTCCTATTATTTTCCAAATGACCTACAACAGATAAACATTGTTTGGTTCCAGTTGTGATGTATTAGATTTCCACTACATGGTTATCGTGGCCAAAGATTTCACAATAACTATATCACGTATTCGAAAACAAGAATAACGCCATCAGTCAAATTCATCTTTATCTTTGTTTATTGTGAGTTTTGTCGGTAACCATGACTACGTGCAAAATGAGCTAAAAGGTGCTGGATCATTTAAAACAATATTGTGTATTAGGGCTCGACATTTTGATCTGATAAACATGGACCCAAAAATAAATATATATTTGATAATTGATGCATTAGTGAAATGGAAATATAGATAACTCTATTTCAGATATCATAGCAGTGTTGGGGGGCGGGGCCTCTTGGTAGCTTTGAGCTGGATCTTCAATATGTGACATCAAGTGTAACATTTACATTATTAAACTATATTAAGTTTCGTAATTACTAACAATATAAGGTGACTACATATGGCAACCCCTTTTTTAAAGTAAGTGTGGAAGTCTTTTTGTTATTATATTGATATCAATAAGGTTATCATAGTACTGTCATTATATTGTGACACCCCAAAGCTTCTCTAAGGTGAATATTGGCTGCTTTTCTTTTTCATACGCGTCTATAAACGGAAAACCCTCAGGTTTCCCAGATAAAACCAGGAATCTGAAGAGACTTTTGGTATTTCTTTTTTACAATTGAATAAATAGAGTAATCAATAAAGAATGAAAATAGCTATTCTCAGCCTTAAAGGTACGAGAGTTAGCAGCTATAAACTCTGTCCACTACCTCCTATTAACTACAAACTGTCCACTACCTCCTATTAACTACAAACTGTCCACTACCTCCTATTACCTAAAAAATCTGTCCACTACCTCCTATAAACTACAATCTGTCCACTACCTCCTATAAACTACAAACTGTCCACTACCTCCTATAAACTACAAACTGTCCACTACCTCCTATAAACTACAAACTGTCCACTACCTCCTATAAACTACAAACTGTCCACTACCTCCTATAAACTACAAACTGTCCACTACCTCCTATAAACTACAAACTGTCCACTACCTCCTATAAACTACAAACTGTCCACTACCTCCTGCATCGAGCCTTCCAGGAGCTGGAGCCATGCTCATATTCAGACGTTTCCACAGCGGTAAGATTCTTGATAAATCGTTAGTTGGTTTCTTCTTCTTGCCCACCGTCGTCCTGCTCCGCAGTTCCCAGAGACTCCTGCGACCAAACGTTCTCTTGGAGCGCCAGGCATGAGGAGATGGTGTTTAAAATTCCCCGCTTACTGCCAACTCCCAACTTTTTTTGCCAGGAAATTGGTGCCGAGCTCAGAGAAGAATTTACAAGCGTATTGTTTTTCGCTCCGTTTTGGCGGGGGCCACGTTGGTTTAAAAAGCACAATTAATAAATCAGACGGAACCGGTGGAAATCATTTGATATCTAATACGGCAACCGGTCAAACCGCCGCACTGGTGCTGCAAATCACACAGGAGAGTTTCTTTCGATGAGACGTTTGCCGTTTTACATTTTATAATATTTATGGAACACGGTCAGAACACATTTATATCCCTTCTCAGGTAACCCAAGACCTTCACTGACAAGCCAGATTCTCCATTTTAGAGATCCTCTAAATTTCCCAAACTGGAAGCGATCTTCTCCGTTCTACATGAGAGCCATACCTGACCCATGTGGTCATTGGCCTCCCACGTCATGACTGGTGTAAGAGCTGCGATGGGGAGATTTCAGGCCAGAGTCTTACAGGTCCTCGCCTGGATGTGCTTCAGACAGAGTGGAAACACACCACAATGGAACAAACAATTGTTGCTAGGCTTTATTAGCCTCCAAGCGAGTGTCAAGGGAGCCGTGAGTGGACACTTACCATACGCAGAGCGACCTTCTCACAGACAAAACGGTTGCGTGAGAGATCATTCGTATCTACCAGACTATCATTCGAGAAGCTATGCATTTCCAAAAATTCCTGTTGCAGTTATGGTAAATATGCGGGAAAATAATGCGTCTATTGCAGCCACACGCGTCTATACGTTGACTTTTCATGGGATTCAGTCGCAGAAAAAATAGTTTTGCTTTTGGTGTGGACGCACCTTTAGACTCCGGCTCAAGGACTTGAGATTAGACTTTAGCTCAATTACTTGATTTAGACCCTAGCTCAAAGATTTGAGACTTAACTTGAGCTCAAAGACTTACGACTTGACTTAGATTCCAGCTCAAAGAATTGAGACTTGGCTTAGACTCCGGCTCAAAGACTTGAGACTAGACTCTTGCTTGATTAAGAGTCTTTGGTTCCTCTCTCGCTGCGACATCCCTGACACTTACGACTTGACTTAGACTCCGGCTCAAAGACTTGAGACTAGACTCAAGCTCAAAATCTTGAGACTTGATTGAGACTAGCTCAAAAATGTGAGACTTGACTTAGATTCAAGCTTAAAGACTTGAATCAAGCTCAAAGAGTTGAGACTTGAGTTAGACTCCAGCTCAAAAACTTGGCTCTTGCTCACAGACTTGAGACATGATTCAAGCGCAATTACATCAAATTTGATTTAGACTCCAGTAGACTTAAGACTTGACTCTAGCTCAAAGACTTGAGACTCGACTTGGACTTTCACGAAATTACTGTTCGTCATCTCTTTGTTTTTGTGAAATACGCATGTGTTTGGGAAGTTGAGAGCAACCATTTACTTCCATTCATCAAGACTGTTCTCTTTGAGGAAGATAGTGTTTTCTTCAAGATCTCAAGGTTACAGTAATTGACGTATACATTATCATTTTGGGGTAATTTATCTGAGTCAAAGTACCAAATGTAAAGTCCTGCTTTAAGTAAAAGTAAATTAGTTGTATCGCCACTGCTATGAAGCACACATAATAATAATAAGCACACTTAATAACTGTAGTACACCACTTACAGAATGTGTGTCCCTCGTTATTTTACAGTCTGTATGACTGCCCATATGTTGTCGGATCGAGTGTCTGAAGTCCTGATCCGGTTTTAGGCGGAACCCTCGGAGGATGACATCAAGAGATTGAATAAAAGGAGACACCATGAAGCAACGGGTCACGGCAGGGAAGATGGAAAAAACAACATGGAGATTCCTGTGGGACAGCGGGATGCTGCTGCTATTCCTGAGCAGGAGACGGAGAGGAGACAAGTGTCCAATTGAGGACCTCTGGGAGGGGGGGTGTGCGGTCAGAGGCTCGCCAGAGCAGCTTGTTTATTGTGAACATCCCTCCTACAGGAGCCAGCATGTTGAATAAATTACTCTTAGCATTAAAAAAGAATTAAAAATATGTTGAACCACGAAGATAAATGTATCAATGACAATTGGTAAGTCTATTAGCATTTTTAATCCGTGGTGCTCTCAATCCACTGTACAAAAAGGTGGAATCTCAATGGCTGAGCCCTTAATTCCGTCCCAAAACCATATATACAGTACAGTATATATATATTTACATGCTGGTTCACAGGGTTTCCATTGAGCAAACACACGTCTATTTCTGCATCTCTTTTACAGAGAATCGTCTAACTGGCTGAGAGGAGAGGGGGAGGAGAGAGGAGGAGAGGTCCCCCTCCGCTGCATTTGATCTCCCCATCAGTCTCGGCCTTCTTCTTTTGTATCGTCGCTAAAAAAGATGACAAACGACTGACCCCGACGCGGCGTCTTTGAACTTCAGCGCCACACAGTCCCCATTCAGCGCCTGCATGTGAGCATTGTGGCGGGGGGGCAAACGAGTCGGCCTCCTCACCTCGGGATCAGCGCTCCCTCGGACCAGAGGCCGTAAATTAAAGGCGACAGGCGTAATGGGTAGTGTGTGTGTGTGTGTGTGTGTGTGTGTGTGGGGTCAAACGATTTAAAGAAATCCAAGGCCTCTGTGGGTGTGGAGGCCGAGCCAGAGGCGTGATGATGATGTCACTGCCCTCCCACGTCTCCCTGTGATCCAGAGAGACGGCTACAGGGGGGGCATTGGTGGATTAAAGTTGTACATTTAACAAGAAAAGTAACTTGGATATTTTGCGAGATTAGAATTGAAGAAAAAACATCCACGTTTACGAGAATATTTTTTGTTGGGGGGAATTATACATTTGCCTAAATTAAAGTCACAAAATATGTGAGAGACAAAAACTCCCAATCCTAAAGCTGGACCTCTGAGAGCCTGAGGGACTCATAACGACATGTTCACGGTCTCCACGTGATGGGTGGAGATGTTTTCATCAAGGACTCATGCACACATTGACCGTATAGCAGGTAGAGCTACATCAGAGGTCAAGGGGTCACCACAGGTCATCGAATCCCAAAACCAAAAGGGTCAAATTCACGGTGCCACCATAGCCTTTACGTTTCACCCCTCCATGAACATCTGGACCGGATAGGATTGTAATCCATCCAAGAATTGAGGAGACATTTCAGTCTGGAAGAGCCCATATTACCAACAAGAGCGTAAACATAATGACAGCTTTTCATTGGTCAATGGTAAGCGGACCTGTACTTGGTTATCTCTTTTCTAGTCTTCCGACCACTCAGAGCTCTTTCCCACTACATGACATAGGCTGACCAGACTTCCTCTTTTTCCCTCTTTTTGAGACCCAAAAAAAGCGTCCGGCAGGGTTTCCAAAAACGTCCGGGATTTTGCTTCGTCGGATATTTGCGTTTCTCTGGGTTTTCACAAACTAGTTTTTACCCCTTATACGTTTTGTAAATGGTATCTCCCGTACGGTCCACCTGAACAGTCATTGGTCGACTGATCTCAGTGTTGCCAGATACACAAAAGTTATCCCCCTTTTAGGCACGTGTATCACAAAACAGGCAGAATAAGAGATGTTAATCGCTCAGCCCCCCTACATTAACATATGAATATAACAAATGTCCATGACTTTTCCAAAACGTTTTTCAAAATGTGTTTTAAGGACTGTTCCAGGCCTGGAAATAAACATTTTAAAATGTCAAGACTTTTCCAGGTTTTCCATGACTGTACGAACCCTGTTTACATGTCTCTTCCTTACGGGGCCCATCAACTCCTAAAGAATCATATCTACAGGAATAAAGTGTCTTTTAATACATTGAACCGTCTTCCTTCAGCATCACACCAACCAGCTCTAATCCATCCATTTCTTCACAACTTTGCAAGGATTCAATCCACCAATACTAAGAAATAATAATAATACTTCTCAAGTCATGTGGAGGCGGAGCCTCGGGTGGGAGACTCACCGTCAGAGCGGTGAATGCAGGTGTGCTGGTTGTCGCTGAGGAAGAAGCCCTCCGTGCACTGACACTCGTAGCTCCCCATGGTGTTGACGCACACCTGCTGGCACCCGCCATTGTTGTCCACGCACTCGTCCACATCTGTCAGGGAGAGAGAGAGAGAGAGAGAGAGAGAGAGAGAGAGAGAGAGATAGAGAGTCAACCACGGCAGCCGAGTAGCCTTCACAAACAAACGGTCGTCCGAAATGTCAGATGAGGGGGATGACATCAGAGTTGGGAATGTGAGGGTTCACACACACACACACACACACACACACACACACACACACACACACCGTCCTAACAGGCGTCTGATCCTGGTACCCAAAAGGGGCGAGATCAATCTCCTGGCACCAGGCTATAACGGAGGTCTGACAAGGTGAGCGTCACAGTGTGTGTGTGTGTGTGTGTGTGTGTGTGTGTGTGTGTGTGTGTGTGTGTGTGTGTGTGTTTATGGGGCCTCCGCTGTGCCGCTGAAAGGCCAGTAAATTTCCAACGGGGCATTTTGATGGGGCCTGAAGTGAACTGCAAACTTGTAACACCCTCAACTGACTTTAACAGGGATCAGACACGGCTGTGTGTGTGTGTGTGTGTGTGTGTGTGTGTGTGTGTGTGTGTGTGTGTGTGTGTGTGTGTGTGTGTGTGTGTGTGTGTGTGATTCCATTGTGTTTAGTCTGAGCTTCTGACAGTGCATGTTACACAAACACAGACAGACTGCAAAGAATGACAGAAGGACAAGACAAAGACATTTTTAATTTGCGATATTGGGCTGAATAAAATAAAATAATAATTTAAAAAGTCCCAAAGCGGAGCCTGAACCGTAGCTTCGCCTAACGGATGGTTCCCTTTATGGTCTGTTGACTAAATTACCATCATTTACGAGATCAACATCGTGCTGAAGAATACTTGAATAGGAAACTCATGTTTACAATGTTTACTGAGGGAATAAATCAAGTAGAGTCATTTATATCGACTTCTATACACATTGGCTTCACTCATTTTGATTTAAACAACAACTCTTTGTGACTCCTCCATCTGCTTTTTCAAATAATATAATGACTTTACAATCACTTTCAATTAAAGCAGATTGCTCCATCTGACAAAAAACTGATACAGGTTTTCAATCACTTCATTAATGCTCTCAATTAGGGCTCAATGTTGAGCTCTTGTTTTGAAGGGCAACAGCAGGAAAGCCGATATCTGTGGCAACTATTTGGTATTGTTGTTTTTTTATTATTACTATTATTTTTATTTTTTTATTAGATTTAGTTTAGTTTTACTTTAGTTTTGTTGTGTTTCGCTGTGTTTTGTTGTGTAAAAAAAAAGAAAAAGGTAAATGTATCACAATTGCACTCTCGTTGTGTGCTTGCTTACTTACTTAAAATGGAAATGTATATATATAAAAAAAAAGGAAAGCCGATCTCACGGAATAAGTGGCAAGTCGCCAACAATCTTGTCCGTCGCGCAGTGTAACCTGTTAACGCCGTAACGTAAACATTTACACCAAAGTACAGACATTTCTCTCTTAATTACCTTCGCATTGAAAATGCGAAGGTAATGTTTTGATCTCCGTGTATTTGTATATGTGTGCGTGTTATTCGCATAAGTAAAAAAGTATTAAACCGAATCGCGTGAAATTTGGTGGGATGATTGGTTATTATCCGGGGACCATTTGATTAGATTTTGAGATCGACCGGGTCAAAGGTCAAAGTCATGGAAAGGTCAACATATTATTTTTAATATAGCACGGTCAATTTGTATCCAATTGGCAACTAATGCAACATGTTCATAACTAATGCCCAATCTTGTTCTCAAATGGTATTGACATTTTAAAACATCTGCATTTCACCTGTAATGTCTCGGCGCCCCACTAGAGGGCCGCGACCCACAGTTTGAGAACCAATGTTCACTTTCTTGAACAGTGGAGTTCCCTTTCTTTGCGCCTCATAACTTCCCGACGTGTCGTACGTTGTGGACGTCATCCTCCTCTCTCTCTAAATAAAAAAAAAGAACACAGAGATACTCCGCCCACTCCCCCTCTCTGCCTCCATCTCCTGATGGATGGTGGAGGTCTCCAGACTCTCCATCGTGGAATATGCCTAAATATGAACTCTTCATAAACTGTCAAATTCATTGAATGTGTTTTAACTCTAATCTGTCCTTCTGGTCACATGACATCTATTGTTCTGTCCATCCTGGAGAGGATCCTCCTCTGTTCTCTCCTGAAGGTTTCTTCCCTTTTTCCCCCTGAAGGGTTATTTGGGAGTTTTTCCTGGTCCGATGTGAGGTCAAAGGTCAGGATGTCTATGTGTACAGATTGTAAAGCACTCCGAGACAAATTTGTAATTTGTGAACCTGGGCTATACAAATAAACTGAATTGAAAAAATATACACTTTATTTCCTCTACTCATCTTCCTCCTCTCTCCTCGTCACAGTGCAGAGCTCTCACGATAAGACGGTGCTGTCCGAGAGCATGAAGTCCTGCTTCAGACTCAAATCAAGGGCTCTAGTCGACTTCCCTGCTGGCCAAACTGGGGTCTGATTTAAGGATTGTGGTCAAGCCCCACTTTTCTAACCCATATCCTGTCTTACCAACACCTGGTTGATTATCAGAAATAATCCAACAGAAGTCAATGAATCTTGGAGGCTGCACAGTGAGTTACCTCAGCTGCATGTCCATCAGGAAGCTAAGCTGTCCTGGTTCTGTCCCATGAAGCTCCAGGTCCTGTGTATTAATACTGCTGTGTGACCGTCCTCATTCCACTCCAGCTGTGCGTTTATTTCACTTCCTAACGCTGTTTTAAGCTAATTTTAACAGATGTCATATATGAGACTGATGAGAGAGAGAGAGAGAGAGAGAGAGAGCATCCATCTCCAGGTCAAACTGATCTCTGCCAACATTTTTGCATAAACAAGCCACGGAGAGTCTGTTCTGTTTGATTCCGCTCGTGTAAACTTGCGTACAATTTTGTTTAGACGAGGATGTGACGAGGATGTGCTTGACATATCGGGGTGTGTGTGTGTGTGTGTGGGGGGGGGGGGGGGAGCGATGAGCGAGCGTGGAAAGATAAAAAGACAAAACAAGTGAAGAAATTAATTTCAAAATTTCTTCTGAACAATTGATTTCTGGAAAGTTTGAGCCTAAGGAAAATCACAAATGTGAGATCTTTAATAAATATATATATATATATATATATATATATATATATATATATATATATATGTATATATATATATAGTTAGGATATATATATAGAGGGATAGAGAGAGAGAGAGTAAAGATATATATATATATATATATAGAGTAAATATATATATACATATATATGTATGTATGTATATATACTGTAAATATATATATATATATATGGATATGTATGGATTGATATAGAGTAATAAAGATATACATAGTGTAAATATATATATATATATATATATATATAGAGAGTAAATATATATATATGTGTGTGTGTGTGTGTGTGTGTGTGTGTGTAGGGGGGCCAAATGGTCAATGCCCCCCCCCCCTCCAAACAGAGACACACTTTACGGCGATGTCGTTTTTTCTCCTTGTTTGTAGATATTTTTATTGATATCTATCTATATATATATATATATATATATATATATATATATATATATATATATATATATATATATACATATTTTTATTGATATCTATCTATATATCTGTGATTTTTGAAATGTCCCCACTGTGGGACGAATAAAGGAATATATATATATATATATATATATATATATATATATATATAGAGAGAGAGAGTTCATGAAGGCGGCCTTGCTGTGAAACCTTCCTTTAACCATCTTTTCATCGGCCTGGCCCCGCCCACCTCCTGTCCGTCATATGCCGGACCTCTCCGTGACACGCCGCCGCGCCGACAATCCTCAGATCTGAACATGACGTCGTCGGAAAGGAAAATAAACGCGCACAAGGCTCACCGGACGTGCACCCAGGGCACCGAGAGACCGGCACATTGGGCCCAGCTGCGTCCGACCCAAAACCAAATAAATAAAGAGGGAATCAAAGAAGAAGAAAGGAGCCACGACAGGGCCCGCTCTTTAATCAAGAGTGCAATTACGCAATCTTAAATCAATTAGTGCCCTAACTTGTTGACACAGTGGCATCTGGGACATGATGGAGGGACTTCCTGCCCGCTCACGCAAACCCAGCCCAGAGCGCCGTTTGTCATCCGAGTTCAGAACACCACGAGGTTCTGAGGTTTCTCGATCTCATGGAAAGCCACACTGTCTTTGTTGATTCTCACAAGCCAGAGCGTGCGAAAAAAGTACTAAATAACTCGAGTGTGAAAGTTTGGACAGAGAAACAAAAATATCGGATAAAACATGTTCAGGCTTCACATGTTGACCAATGGATTTCCAGGACTTTTCCAGGCCGTTAAACCAAATTTCCATGTCCTAACATTTGTGACATGAAAAGGTGAGAAAATGTCGTATTTAAACCAATAATGAGAATTCCAAAGCATACACAGTATATAAACCGTGTAAATGAACATTTGAATACAAAACATTTCCAGGACTTTTCCAGACATGGAAATAACCTTTTTTTTTATTCCAAGACTTTTCCAGGTTTCCTATCCATGTAGATCTATCCATGTAGATCTATCCATGTAGATGTGGATCTATCCATGTAGATCTGTCCATGTAGATCTGTCCATGTAGATCTGTCCATGTAGATCTATCCATGTAGATCTATCCATGTAGATCTATCCATGTAGATCTGTCCATGTAGATCTGTCCATGTAGATCTGTCCATGTAGATCTATCCATGTAGATGTGGATCTATCCATGTAGATCTGTCCATGTAGATCTGTCCATGTAGATCTGTCCACGTAGATCTGTCCATGTAGATCTATCCATGTAGATCTGTCCATGTAGATCTGTCCATGTAGATCTATCCATGTAGATCTGTCCATGTAGATCTATCCATGTAGATCTGTCCATGTAGATCTATCCATGTAGATCTGTCCATGTAGATCTGTCCATGTAGATCTCTGGGTGGACACATACTGCCGGTATTAATTCAGGGTTCATACACATGTTGACCAATGAATTTCCGAGACCTTTCCAAGACTTTAAACCAAATTTCCATGACCAAACATTTTGTGAAATCTCGGTGTTTACACATATGACACAATAAAAGAAAATGTAAAGAATAAATATTGGTATAAATGCTTATTCTTTTAAATCAAACTGTATGTAAATGAACATATGAGAATAACATATTTAAAGGAATTTTCAAAAACTTTTGGGACTTTTTTAAATTTAAAAAGGCCTGGAAATAACTTTTAAACGTCATGACTTTTCAGGCTTTCCATGAACGGACCTGTTGATTGCGCGTGCCTGATTCATACGCTAAATCTCTCGCTGAAGGAGACACTTGAGAGCGTCAAGACAAACACGAGGTCCTCGTTGAACTCGGGTTTGACAATAGGTCGACGTGTCTGTCTCTCTGTGAGGCCTGTTTCCACGGTTACCATGCATCACTCTGCAGGGAGTCAAAAGAAAGCTGCTGACGAGATGTTGCCCATGAGTCAATAACCAGGAACGCATTACCCAACATGCAGTGCTGTATCTAAATATAGATCCTACTAAATAACCCCAAACCTGAAACACAACCTGATCCCCCTCAACCAGCAGTCCTATTATGTATTCATGTTACAGGGTTCGTAAACATGTTGACCAGTGGAATTCCAGGACTTTTCCAGGACTTTTCCAGGACTTTAAACCACATTTCCATGACCAAACTGAAATCTCGGTGTGTACATGAAAACTTTTTGAAAATGTAGTATTCAAACAATGAGAATTACAAAGCATACAATATACCTTAAAGGAAACAAATGAATGAGAGACAATAGTTTGATTAAAAGAATAAACATTACTATACATGTTTATTCTTAGAAACTCTTATATAAATGGTTATTCTTTTAATCAAACTATTATCCTTTATGTGCAAATCCATCTGTTTGGACTTGGCGTACGCCGGCTTATATTTTAAGTGTCTTCCTTTCAAAAACATATGAATTATTTTAAAGTCGACGTAAATGAACACGTCAATACAAGAAATGTCCATGACTTTTCCAAAACTTTAGTGATTAAAGTTTTTTCCATGACTTTTCCAGGCCTGGAAATGACCATTTTAAAATTCCATGACTTTTCCAGGTTTTCCATGACCGTACGGACCCTGATGTTATGGGGTTTGAAATATGAAATTCAAGTATTCGTATTATAAACGTTATGTCCCACATGTGCACCAGCAGAGTGAGCCACATCAGACAGGCGCTAATTCAAAACCACGAGTCAGGTCACAAGCTTTGCTTAACAAGTGTTCTTTGGAATACTGAGCATTGGAGGACGCACCTTTGTTTATTCTGAAATGAACAGACTTAATATTTGAATATTTGCATATATGTTGTGTGTATATATACATATATATTTTATTTTGTATTTTATATTTCACTTGTATAGTTTATGCACAGTCACTTTTTCTTTCTTTCTTATATTTATATTTTATTCTTGTGTGATTAATAAAGTATATTTCTATTCTATTCTTTTCTACTATTCTAATTGATTTGCAATGACCAGTATTTTAAATCTGTCTTTTTTGCCGCCATTTAAGTTGTGTTTATGCTTTGTTTATCTGTAGAGCACTTTGTAAACCTTATTTTTAAAAGTGCTATATAAATAAAGTTATTATTATTATTATATAAAATCACATATGTTGTTTATTCCTGTTGCTTATTCCAGAACAGAAGGAAAGAGGAGAGGAAACAACAGCAGACAGCGATCAAGGGGATCAGATGAAATGTATAAGGTCAGTTAGAACAGACGAGACAAGAAAGACAGAAAAGAGACAAAGAGATGGAACAAAGAGGAAGAAAGCAGACGGCAAGGGAGAGAAGAGGAGGAATAAAGAAGGAGACAGGAACAGAAAGAGGGGGGGGTCTCCTCCATTAGTCTGTTTTAACACAGACGTCCTAAAATAAAGACAAATAAAGCAAAACATTATCACCTCCGAGTGAAGTACAGAAGGAAAGAGGAGAGGAAGAGAAGGGGAGAGGAGAGACAAACCGTGAGGAGAGGAGAGAGAATAAAAAGACTAAAGAGGAGGAGAGAGGAAAGGAGTGAAGATAGGAGAGATTAAAGGATAGACAGTGAATAGAAGAAAATTAATGAGAACGAAGGTAAGAAGAACATAAGGGAGGGAGGAAGGAAAGGAAAGGATGAATGAAGGAAGAAAGAAAGGCAGAAAGAAAGGAAAAAGTAATTATTGGAAGAAGAAAAAATAGGAAAAGAAGGAAACAAGGAATGGAAAAGTGACGAATAGGAGGAAAGAAAAGTATGAATGATGAAAGGGTTGAAGGAGAGAATGAGGAAACAAAGAGGGGAGACAACAAAGATGATGAGGAATGATGGAAAATGGAGAAGGAACAAATAGTAAATAAAGATGCCACATGAAGAGAAAGGAGGGAATAAGACGAGAGGAAAGAAGAAAGGAACCACAGCCTCTTGCGTTCTGATGTCACGCTCCAGCGCCTCGTCTCAACGCGCTCTCCCTCTTTTCATCCGCCGCGGTTCATTAAGGCTCATCCGGCGTCTCCGGCTTCCTCCCGCCGGGCCGTAAAGACGCCGAGCCGTGTGGGGGGCTCACTTCCACCGCCGCCTCCGGCTCACCACAACACAGTGAGGGCGGCGGCGGCGGCGGCGGCGGCGGCGGCGGCGGCGGCTAACCGGCGAGCTAACGGCTGCTGACATGGGGGCCCGTTAACAGACAGGAAGTAAGCAACACGAAACATGTGATGACGCGACTACAGAGACGACCGCAGCGTCTTTTTTATAGATGGGAATATCTTTAACTGCAGTTCCAGGACTGACCACTGGGTGCTGGCTTCATAGCATTATAAACAAGCGTACAGGGCCAATATCTCTGCTGCAACAGTCCATCTCCTTTAACACCATCTCAATGCCCCCCCTCCCGCCTCCTGCCTCTATGGCCCCGCCTCCTGCTCCCTGCCTCCGTAGGCTCCGCCTCCTGCCTCCTGTTGCTCTGCTAAAGGGTTCTTACTTTTTTTCTATATTTTGGGAGTTTTTCCTGATCCGATGTGAGGTCAAAGGTCAGGGATGTCGTATGTGTACAGATTGCAAAGCCCTCTGAGTATAATGAGTCATTTGTGACTTTGGGCTATACAAAATACTCTCCTCCTCCTCCTCCTCCTCCTCCTCCTCCTCCTCCTTTTTTTGGGAGCACCGAAGACCCATTTTGACCCAGGAAAACCCCTGATTGATGGATTTTTTTATGTTTTGATGTAAAAGAGTTGTCCGTGGCATAGAAAAACAAACATTTAAACCTTCTGTTTGTTTCCCATCCCTCTTGGCTGATTAAAAAGGTTTACACTTCCACTATAAGTCCCTGGTGCACCACTTATTATTTTTTTCTAGTTTCTATCAGTGACTCCTCTCTTCGTCGTCAGCCAGTGAGCGAGATGACGACGCAGCTCTCAAGGACATATCGTCAGTACAGTCACGTACTGACCCGTTGACACAGACTGGTATCTCTATTTCACAAAGGGGAAAGAACATTCTGTGTCAGGTTTACGCCTCATGGGGACAGTTCACCTTCTGCAGAAGTGTTCAGCCTCTCAAGATTCCAGTAGAAAAGAGCTGGAGCCTCCGCACGGGGATGGAGGAACTTCTGAATTCTGACGGCAGGGCGTCTTTAACTCTGCTTTCTATCAGCTGTCTGAATCCCCCCCCCCCCCTTTAGCCCTATTAGCGCCGCGTCGCTCACCCCATCTCTCCAAGAGGCTCAGAGGAAGGCGGATGCAACACTTACAGAGGCCAAAAACACACCGTCCAAAACCACACGCTGCCGTCAGTCGGCGGTGCGGCGGGACGAGATGTGTCGGAGCACATCTCGTGCACAGAGGGAAGCGTTACTCTGACCGAGGCTGAGTCAATAAGGGGCTGAGATCTGTCAGAGGGGAAGCACAGCCAGATATGTGGAGGAGAACTCTTCAACCCCAGCAGCACTGAGACAACAGCCGAGATCATGGAACGCCTCCAAAAAGGATGACAGAGGCGAGCTGAGACACACACACACACACACACACACACACACACACACATACACACACACAAACACACACCCTTAAGCATACTCTCTTAAGCTCAGACAGACATATTCAATCATGCACTGATTCAGATGGATGCACACACCCAGAAACACTCAGGGAGGATAAACATTAAGACACACAGCAGACTTCTCCAACAACGTACTGACACTTGAGAGAGAGAGAGAGGGGGGGGGGGTATGTTGAGAATAAAAGCCTCAGATGCATATAAACTTGGGAATGGGAAAATTAAAAATGATTATGCTTCACTTAGAAACACATTGAATTTTAAAGAACCGTGTGTGGTGGAAGACGGTGAGAGATGATGAAATCTTTCTGCAACTAATTATTCAATTATAATTTGAATGTCAGTGTTGGGGTTAAAGCTCCGACGTATTTGTCATATCTTCTTTGGATTACACTAGTATGTGCTTTGTCCGCCTCGTCGGGAGAATCGTATCTCCTTGTGAAATGTGTGATTTAATAATCTCAGAGAATAGCTCAATGTTAGCCCCATGACTATTTCTACATGGAACTTCGTCATCCAGTCCTGTTTCCAGAGACACACACAGAGGCGGGGGGGCGGGTCTTACCCTGACAGTTGTGTCCGTCGTGGGCCAGCATGAACCCGTCGTAGCAGGTGCACCTGTAGTTGCCGGGTATGTTGATGCATTCATGGACACAGCCGCCGTTGTAGTCGTTCTCACACTCGTCCATGTCTGAAAGAGAGAGAGAGAGAGAGGAGGCGGTGGCGTTACTGACACGTGAGTGACTGCAGGTGGTTCGGGAGTTTTAGAGTCCCACAATCCTTCCTGTCAATCGACAGACACGTGAAATATGCTTCTTATTCAAAAAGGCAGGGTTGGTCACTTTGAGCAACGACCAAGTGTATCCAACATGGCGGCTGTTAGCACCCACACATGTTGAGACAGCAGCTCGTGGGAGACTCTAGTA
Source organism: Liparis tanakae (assembly GCA_036178185.1). Taxonomy (NCBI): domain Eukaryota; kingdom Metazoa; phylum Chordata; class Actinopteri; order Perciformes; family Liparidae; genus Liparis; species Liparis tanakae. The sequence goes on from CM070089.1 coordinate 2,321,708, forward strand.
GCTCGTCCAATCATCAACCAGGCCAAATGAAATGATTGGACGAGCCACATTCTGTTTTTGAGCCTTTGGTTCATTGATCGCTGTCGGGATATAAAGAGAATCTCATCAAAAATATCAGAAGATTACCAACCCTGTCTTTAATGCATTGTTGTTTTTTGTTGATTTTGATGATGATGATATTAGGTTTGTTCGTATGCTTTACTTTTGACATAGGAATGGAACAGACTACGAATTTGATGATCTGCAACAGCGACAGCAGGACACAAGCTCCAGAGCTGCATCTGGCTGGGCAAAGGTTACTTCCACAAGAGGCCTACAAATACATCAGGGCAAGAAAGGGTGCCTAAAGAAGGGTCAACAGGGATCTCGTATCGACAGTTACTTTCTGAGAAGCAGGTCGAGTCAGTCGACTGAAGTTCAGCAGCAGGGCCAAAACCACAGTCTGCAGGACATCAACATCCCTGTCCCAGAAGAGGACGGACCTTGCACAGGAAACCAACCTGAACCCAGCCCAGCAAGACCTGAAGTGGGAAAGAAGATCCTGGGGCGAAGGCCAAAATCCTGCAAAAAGGCACTGTGGATGGAGGTCAACATTGACCTCTGCAACATCTTAGAGGGGCTCAGAGGCACCACCAGGAAGAAGCTGGAGAAAATGGGAGCTCTTATATGCTGCTATGGATTGGAAAGGTTTGGAGCAGTTGAAAGAAAGAGATCTGAACCGACAATCCCCACTAAGTCCAGGAGGCAGAAGGAAATAGATCGCCTAGTCAGAGAGAGAAGGCAGCTGAAGAAGCAGTGGAGGAAAAGGAGGGCATCAACGTCTTGCAGGAAGAAATCCGGAGTAGACGTGGGACACTGAGAAGAGTGGAAAGATCACACTTCTACAAAGACCCCTTCAAATTTGTGAAGAGTCTCTTTAATTCAATTCAGTTTATTTGTATAGCCCAATTTCACAAATTACAAATTTGTCTCAGAGTGCTTTACAATCTGTACACATAGACATCCCTGCCCCAAAACCTCACATCGGAGAAGAGTGGAAGCCTCTCAGTGTCAAAGGCAGACCTGGAAAAACATCTGGAAAAGTCCTGCACAGATGCCAAACGCCACAAAGAGGTTATTCTCCCACCTGACATGCCACCAATGAATCCGGCAGAGCACCAGCTAGACATCATCCCAATCAGATGGAGCGAAGTTGAGAAAACGCATAGAGCAAGGGCTGCTTCAGCCCCAGGTCCTAACGGAGTTCCATACAGGCTCTACAGATGCCCTGCGATTCCTCTGGAAGCTCATGAGGGTGGTCTGGCAAAAGAAGGAGATACCAACATCCTGGCAGACAGCTGGCGGAATCCTTATCCCAAAGGAAAAGGACTCTTCAGAAATCGGCCAATTCCACCAGATCAGCCTCCTAAACGTTGAGGGGAAGATATTCTTCAGTGTGGTTGCTCACAGGCTGGCAGGATACCTGCAAAGAAAACCATCTGATTGACACATCAATCGAGAAAGGAGGCAGGAGCCGGTACACCGGCCTGGAACAAGGCTACTCCGCTCCAGAGACGCAAGCTGGTGGTCCAGGAGGTACGTCAGCAAGAGGAGGCAGCAAGGTGTGCAAAAGCAGTGTCACAGGCAAGGCAGGGGCAGTGGACGAACTGGAGAAGAGGAAGATCTCCTGGCAGGAGCTGTGGGAGATGGAGGCATTTAAGGCTCTACCGTACTGCCGTCTCCCAAGAACCTTAGCCAGTGGTACGGAGAAGACCCCACATGCTCCCTCTGCCCGACTCCAGCTACGCTAAAGCACATCCTGGTGGGCTGCGGGACCGGCCTCGATCAAGGCCGGTACACCTGGCGGCACAACCAGGTGCTACAATGTCTTGCGGCATTGCTGGAGAGTCGACGGATGAACGTCAACGCCCTTCCTCCACCATCTCGTAGGCCGGCAACAACATTTGTCCGGGAGGGCGGGGGCCAAGCCACCCTCACCACCTCAAGACCAGAAACTGAACAGCCAAGTGGGGCACGGGACTGGAAGATGCTGGCAGACCTGGGCCAGAAGACGGATGTCAGCTGGTGTTTATTGGTCTGGGTATGACGCCCCCCCCCCCCCCACCCCTCCCTCAGCCCCTCCCCCCTCCATGCTGAGCCAGCGGAGGGCTTTCACAAGAGCGCTCACAAGTGGTTGCCATGCCGAGCCACTTGAGCAAACAGAAACAACCCCGTGTGAACGGCAGGAGATCCGGCAGGCAGCGAGGAAGACACCCCCCCCCCCCCTCCTCCTCCTCCTCCTCAACACGGTGCAGGTATCTGCATCTCGATTCCTGGTAGGCAGATCTCCTCAAACTCAAAGTCAGGTTGTTGAACACAGGCAACTGTCTGCCTGTCTGCCTGTCTGTCTGTCTGCCTGTCCTATTCCTGCCAATAGCCAAATTCTCGCTCATGTTGTACTCCGGTTTCTTTTCCATACGTTGGGAAAAAACAATGAGTACTACATAGATCGAGTTTCGGATAGACTTGGTGGGTGTGACAGTGTGTGACTGTAGTGGTCATGTTGGACTGCCGGAAGGAGGCAATAGACGACACACACACACACACACACACACACACACACACACACACACACACACACACACACACACACACACACACACGTGGCTCTCAGCCTCCACATCCTACGTGTGGACATAACCCAGACCTGCCGGCTGAGCGTATCCAAACACTCTAATGTACGGCACGCACACGCACACGCACACGCACACGCCGCGCGGCGACACCGCATCACGTGCAAAGTGAAACCACGCACACACACAACACAACAGAGGCCACACACTTCCACTCAGGTGCTTCACGTCGACGTTTGGGCTGGAGAGTGCGAGCGGGCAGACGTAAACACAAAGAGAACTTTATTTGTTTAGAGAGCATCAAATCAATGCCACATTCGGCTCTCCATGTTTACCAGAAGCCAATTACCACAACACACATCAGGCAGTGGAACTCTGTCGGCCTGAACCGCGTCCCTGAACTCGGAGGACCACTCTCATCCACACGCACCAACGACCGTCACGAGACGCTCATTAGGAGCTCTTTGCCTCTGATTCTGGGATATCAACCAAATTATAAACAGATATGAAACAATCATGGGGGTGAATTAAAGCGCCGGGCCTCGTGGACACAACCCACTCACGGCTCATCCCAAAAGGCATTTGCAACCAATTAGGGCGAGCGGGGAACGGGGAAGGAGGTTGTTTGGACACTTCCTCTGCGTTCTGCTTTTCATCTGGTCGGAGATGAAGGGAGAAGACTCCGAGGGGTCGGTGGGGGGGGCAGCAGGTGATTATTTGGAGCCTGAATTGCTTCAAAAGGGCAGAATGAGACTGTATTCACATTACGCTGCAACAACTTCTCTCTTTTTTGGCATCCTTTCCAACTTAACTGGTAGTTGTTTGTTTTATTTCTCTTGCCAGAAACTAGTGCAATAACATACACACACTTTATATTTTGCACATTGTCTATATATTTAATTTAATTTACACTACTGTATTTGCATATATATATATATATATATATATATATATATATAAAATACAAAATAAAATATATATGTATATATATATATATATTTTATTTTGTATTTTATATTTCTCTTTGTATACTTTATGCTCAAAAACACAAAGATAACTCTGAAGACCTCAGAAGTGACAGAATGATCAGAATAGGTTTAAAGACCCGGCTCAGTTTGAGGTTTACTCAGCGACCAATAATCCTCATGTGGAACGAAGGTTGGAAGCACGCGTAGAGGTGTGTGTGTGTGTGTGTGTGTGTGTGTGTGTGTGTGTATATGTGTGTGTGTGTGTGTGTGTGTGTGTGTGTGACGGGGGGATAAGAGGCCGGTGGAGGGATGAAAGGGGTATCAGAGGGGAGATGGGGATGCTGCCTACAGGGGTTCTGCAGGTTTCTGCACTGCAAAAATACAGCCTAAAAAAACAAGAAAAAAAAGTAATAAAATGAGGGAATATTACTTGAAATCAGCCAAATTATCTGCCAACAGAACAGGAAACTTTGACTTGCCAAGATTTCATAAAACAAGTGAAATTCTGCCTTGTAAGAAGAAATATCTAGTCAGTCAAAAAACAAGCAAGGATTGCCTTAATTTGAGATATTTCATTTTACTTAGATTTAAATTTTTGCAGAATATTCTCTTTCAATGCCATGCAGAGTACATACCAAATTCATATATGTATTAATACAAATCTGTACGGTGTTACGTGTTGAGGCAATGGAGCAAAGTGAGATCGAGGATATCTGAAAGAATACGGTTAAACTCAAGCTGAACTTGATGCCACACAGGCTTCTTTCTGCAGCTATTATGTGTTTGTTTGCACATTTTTCACATGTACTTTAAAATTTACACCAAATTAGTTTCCAGTAAATGGAGTTAAGCATCATGCAAATGAGCCTGGATCAAACAGAGTGGATTATGGGGAAGAGGAGGGCTAGCGAGGTTTATCGTATACATCCCCCGACGACATGTCACGTGACGTGGTGAGACCACGGGGGAAAAGACACACGCATGATCGCCGTTGTTCTCTCATATTTGGGGTTTTTCAGCCCATTCACATGGTTCAGTCTCACCATTCATATCCATAACAGCTGTTTTCAGCAACTACAAAAAGGTTGATGTACCCGATGTGTACTGTGTGTACTGTGTGTACTGCCCAGCCCCGGACGACACACAGTTGTAGCCGTCGTAAGCTGGCGAGTGAAGGAAGTGAATCATTTAGCGGCTGAATGAACGAGTCATTTCTCTCAGGAGTCGGATCAAAACAACTCCGATGAGAGCGAACGCTGCACTTCTATTTATCTATTGGTGGAAACACGGCACCGAGTTGCTAACGTTGTTCCGCTCAACTGTTTGTGAGCAAATATTCCAGGTGTGTGTCTGCCAGCTGCCTCCAAGCTGCCAACAAAAATATGACAGAAGCTTTACTGAGTACAAGTAATACTTTCTAGAGTGTTAACTTCCCATTTGGTAAGATGAAATCTCAGTGACTCTGACTAAAGGACGCTTTAGAAACCATTTGCACTCACTAGTGTCCCCACAGTGTGCAGGCATCACAACATATCAAGACGTATAAAGCTCTGTCTGCACATCCGATAGATAATTAAATCTCCGCCCTGTGGAAGTCACAGCTGAGCCGGGAGGGAGTTTATTTTCCCTCGTGAGTTTTCTTCTCCCCTGAGTGACTCGAGCTCGGCTCCACGCCGCGGGGCCAGACATCGTCTGTCAACGAGACGCTGGCGCGAGGTCACCGCGTCTATATATAACGCCCGAGACTCAATGAAGCCGACCTGCTCCGCTGAGTCTGAGCGTGGGAGACAGGGGGGGGGGGGGAGGGAGGGGAGGAGGGGGTGGCGGGCGGCCAGTGAGGAGAGCGGCCGACTGATGACGGAGGAGCAGACGCCAGGCAGACAATGGCCTAGTAACTGTCTGCCACTATTCTCTCTCTCTCTCTCTCTCTCTCTCTCTCTCTCTCTCTCTCTCTCTCTCTCTGGGTATCTTTTCATCTGATATTGTCCTCGTAGTTTTCTCTAAGCGGTAATCAATTGCGATTCAAAGATATACCGTTCTAAAAGAAATATTGTAATATCTAAATACAAAAAATATATATATATATACAAATTTCTATTTCAAAAATATCTAAATAAGAATGCTTTTAAGATGTCTTAATCAGTCTTAGAGGAACAATCATCTGTATATATATATATATATATATATATATATATATATATATATATATATAAAATGTATTTATTTATATTTTACATTGCTGTATTTACATATATGTTGTGTATATATATATATATATATATATATATATATATATATATATATATATATGTATACATATATATTTTATTTTATTTTGTATTTTATATTTCACTTTGTATACTTCATGCACAGTCACTTTCTTTCTTTCTTATATTTATATTTTATTGTGTTTAGTTTATTGGTGCTACTGTGTCAACAAATTTCCCCTTGGGGATTAATAAAGTATATTTCTATTCTATTCTAATACTGGTTGGATGTTTATGAGATTTAAAGATGTGACTCTCCGATGCAGTGATTACTCTCGTCATCATCCTTTCAGCTTTTAACTCTTAGCTTGTAAGCAAGTGTTCACAACAGTTTTGCTTGATCTCTCTCTAAACAGGGAGACAACTGCACACACACACACACTCACACACACACACACAACACACACACACACATAACTGATACACAGCTCCTCCCAGATGCTCTTCGTTTGACAGCACAGGGATAAAAGTTCACATTTTTCCATAACGAGCCGGCGGGATCAGCTTGCAGAAAAGTCTTCCGAGAGGGCAGCGTTCACAAACGCCAGATCACAGGGTTCTTACACATGTTGACCAGTGGATTTCCAGGACTTTTCCAGGACTTTCCCATGACTTCAAACCAAATTTCCATGACCAAACTGAAATCTCGGTATAAACATGAAAACTGAAGAAAATGTTGCGTATTGAGAGATGTCGCTGGCTTATATTTTAAGCGTCTTTTAAAAAAGAAAAATATATATATTTCAAACTCTGCGTACATGAACATGGGATTTTAACACATTTCCATGACTTTTCCCAAACTTTTAAGTTTTTTTCATGACTTTTCCAGGCCTGGAAATGACCATTTTAAAATCCCATGACTTTTCCAGGTTTTCCACGACCGTACAAACTCTGTTTAAGCATTTTGACCAATAGATTTCCATGACTTTTCCAGGACTTTTACCCAAATGTCCATGACCAAACTGAAATCCTGGTATATACGTGAACATTTAGAAAATGTTGCGTATTGAGAGCGTTATTTCAAATTTCCATGACTTTTCCCAAACTTTTATGATTTAAGTTTTTTCCATGACTTTTCCAGGCCTGGAAATGACCATTTTAAAATTCCATGACTTTTCCAGGTTTTCCATGACCGTACGAACCCTGAGATCAGATTTCAGTGGCGAGCAGAAAGCGACTCGGCTGAGGACACGTGGTCCTCGTGGCGGCCCACGTGGTTACCGTCCTGGGATGTGAACCCCGCTGAAGTCCTGCTGAGCCAGCCTCGGCCCCCCGGCAGCACAATGCCGCCGGCGAGCTGCTAATTGGTAGTGGCGAGGTGTAGCGGAGGCCGGGAGCGCGGGTCGTTTCCCTTGGTCACCGGGGCTCACGTCCCAGCCGTCACCAAAACACAAGAGCCAGAGCTTTGTCAACGCCACACAAGTCAGCTCCCTCTGGATCCGCCACAGCAGTGGCTCTCAAATGGGCAGGGTTCTTACACATTTTGACCAATGGATTTCCATGACTTTTCCATGACTTTTCCATGACTTTTCCATAAGTTTTCCATGACTTTTCACCAAATTTCCAAGACCAAACTGAAAATCTCGGTATAAACATGAACATTTTAGAAAATGCTGCGTATTGAGAGCGTGTGCCGACTTATATTTCGAGCGTCTTTCTTTAAAACGATATTAATTATTTAAAACTCGGCGTAAATAACAAATTTCCATGACTTTTCCAAAACTTTTATGATTGAAGTTTTTTTTCCATGACTTTTCCAGGCCTGGAAATGACCATTTTGAAATTCCATGACTTTTCCAGGTTTTCCATGACCGTACGAACCCTGAATGGGGGTCCGCGTACCCCTGGGGGTATGTGAAGGCACTCCAGGGGGTATGGGAGATTTTTTTAAATAGATTTTTTAATAAGATCCATTTAAAATTAGCATCCGTAAAAAAAATCCTTTAAAAATAGTTATTTAATAAATATTCAATAAAAATGTAAGTTCATAAACTGAATTTTTTATTAAGTAGGCAATTTAATTTAATTAACCTAAAAAAACAGAGTCCCCCCCATATAAGGATGGGGTTAGAAAATGTCTGATTCCAAAATGTACCAAGAAAAAGAAAAAGTAGCGCGTTTGTCTTTCTTGTCAAAAGGTTCGTCCACCTTCTCATCGTTACAGAATAAATTGCGTAGAGAGGAATAAAATCAACTCATAAAATCAATCAGAAACCTAGATTTACAAAACTCAACAACACCATCCCTGAACTTACAAAGCAAAGATGTACCTTGCAAAAGGAGGATGACCTATGACCTAGAAGAACAACTATTACAGGCTCGTGGATTTCAATATGAACATGGAAGGGAAAAGAAGCTTTTTAAGTTGTCTTAACGCTGTTGTAGGAACTAATAATAGAAATAATTTACTTCTGGTTTCTGTTTGACTGGATTACCTCCTACACTATTTTTACTTTTGTGTAATACTTGAACTATTAATACTGTAATGTGATTTTTGAAAAGTGAAGCAGTGCGATTTGTTCGATTTGTTCTGTGTTGGGATGGGGGGAATGAAAAATAACGTGTTCAATGTATAACTGTGTACTCTGCTTTTGAGAATAAACACAATTTAGAAGAAAAAAAAACTTTGCTTGGTTTTTGAGGCAGTTTCTTTGAGATGAAACAAATTGCAAACAAATCTGCATCGCTTACTCTGAGCCAAAAGGATTTTCCAGGGAAATATCTGTGAACACATCAAGGGTTTTTATTTGTTTAGCTTTAGATCCTCGTCCAAATGTTCAGTGTTCTCCAATACAGATAGATACACCAGTGAGCCTCCCGTCGGCTTGTATTAAGACCTTGTTCAGACACAGATCAGCCAGAGAACTCTCCTAGTGAGCCTTATTTAAAGCGACACTATGTAACTTTTCCTACCTTAAAATAACAGCTTGAAAAAAATGACTTTTAAAATGGCGATTTGCGTCTCCGCCACTGCCAGGATAGAGAAAGTTACAGGGGGCGGGCGGAAATATATATATTTTTTTAAACTCAAACTCAAAAGAGCCATATGCGTCACCGGAAGAGGCGTATATGGCTCAGAGCCAGAGGTTCAGACACCTGATCTATCGTAACTGGGTATTTACCACACTGTAGTACACGTTAAATACTTTAAGTACCGACACATTGTGAGAGCTGAGCCGAAAGGAAGAGCTTTCATTGCACCAGTTCGTCGATGTTCTAACCCTCCCTCATGACTGACAGTCTCTCTGATGTTATACTGATATAACTCACTTTTAAGTAGATGCCCCAAAGGTGTATTTGTTTCCAATGTGCTGTCCATGCTTTTAAGAATATAAATACATCTATACAGTACATCCCCAACACAGTCCCTAATCCTAACCCTTATGGAGTACTTATACTTAGTCTTCATACTTTTTAATGAACTGTATTATGTATGTTGTATGTTTTATCTTCTTGTTTTCTCTCTCTTTTAGAGTTGTATGTCTGTTATTTTTATATGGAACTTGGCGTCTGAAATAAAGAATAAAAAAATAAAAAAATACGTAGTCATTAAATTACCTACAGTAGGTATTCTAAAGGATAAGTTAGAATTCACCAGTCATACAATATCAACAAAATAACCATGTGAGGCAGCGGTAGAGCAGCAGCTAAAGATGTTCTTTGATGGCTTTGAAGAGAGCGTAGATAACAGCTACAGTTTTCCACTGGAAAGAACGGTCTGATGGCTAAATATTCTAAATATAGTGTAGACTTAAACCAGTTAATGCTGCTGTCCCCATTGCTTTACTGCTGTCTGCCATACACTAGAGCACAGGTGTCAAACACAAGGCCCGCGGGACAAACCCGGCCCGCCACATGGTTTCATGTGGGCCCTGACGACTTCAAAGACTTATAATCACCTTTTCTTCAAGAAAAATGTAAGAAAAATATCCTGTGCTTTTATTTTGAAGGTTTCAAATGAAATGGATTCATGTTATAAAATTAGAGAACATTTCTTATGTACAATATTTCTACACTCAAATAAACAAATGTAGAGTTATTTAACAATATGTTGGGTAGTAGTTTACACGTTTATATGTTTTGAGGGCAGCCGTGATGCAGATGTGGCCCACGGTGAAATTGAGTTTGACCCCCCTGCACTCGAGGGAGACTATTAATACCTCATACAACCTCACTGAAGCCAAAACATCCTTTTAAGTAAGCCAAGTCTTGGCTATATACTCATTTCTAATGGAGTTATAGGAGAAGCGTGACTCACCGGTCTGGAGAGTAATGAAGTGGTGAACTGAGCATGTGAACGATGGTTTTTGTGTTATTGATCTTGTTGAACCTTCACAGCTCATTATCTACAGACACACATGGCTGCTGGTCCTTCTGCCAGAACCAAACAGAGAGGTCCAGAAAGACGTTTCATTCTAGCGTCACACGGATCACATCCAGAGATGTGGAGGACGAAGGTGCATCTGGAGGTCTCAGTGTTCTGATAAGATGTCAGATGAGAGATAACCGTATGGACAGATTAACTTTAGATTAGATTAGATTAGATTAGATTCAACTTTACTGTTTTAGTTTATAAAAAAATCTAGATTTTTATAACAAAAGAAGAAAGCGGCATATACTGTATATATACATATATATATATATATATATATATATATATATATATATATATATATATATATATATATATATATATATATATATATATATATATATATATATATATATATATCTATATATATACACACAGACATATATACACATACACATGCACATATATATATATATATATATATATATATACACACATATACATACACATTCACACACCCATATACATCTACACACACATAAATCCACACACATACATATTTACATAAAACAATAAACAAAACAAAAGTTGTCCCCATTAACCGTTACTTATGATGCTTCATTAATTGATGATACGTTTGTACTTCTCCATTACACATGTACAAGTACAGAGCAACGAAATGCAGTTTGGCATCCAACCACAAGTATCCTAATAAATACATGATATACAGGTTATGAAGAATGCGGATATAAATACAGGGTTCTTACATATTTTGACCGATGGATTTCCATGACATTTCCATGACATTTCCATGACATTTCCATGACTTTTCCAGGACTTTAAATCAAATTTCCATGACCAAATTGAAATCTCGGTAAAAACATGAAACATTTAGAACATTTACGCCGGCTTATATTTTGGCCGTTTTTCTTTAAAAAACATACTAATTATTTCAAACTCGCCGTAAATGAACACGTGATCATAACAAATTTCCATGACTTTTCCAAAACTTTTATGATTGAAGTTTTTTCATGACTTTTCCAGGCCTGGAAATGACCATTTTAAAATTCCATGACTTTTCCAGGTTTTCCATGACCGTACGGACACTGTAAATATATTCCGGGGTTGGTAAACTAGTGCAGATATTCAGTGCGTATTAACTCGATAGTGACTACAGGTTGGATGGAGTGGTGCATGATGATCAGAGGAGGTAAAGTTCTAAAGAGTAACCGCTCTGTGGAAGAAGCCGTTACTCAGACGGCTGGTCCTCGACCGTAAGCTCCTGGATCGTGGAGTAAAAAGGCGTAGACTAACTTGGATCCACTATTAGTTTTCCGCCCCTAATCCAAGGTGAGTCTCGCTCGAGCCCAGCGGAGGAGGAGATCCGGAGCTCCTCTGCTCCCAGGTGCTCCCAGGAATAGCCGCGAGCCGCTAATGGCTCCGCTGGCCCGGCAAAGTGGCCAGTAATGCCCGTTAATGGAAAACACAGCCGGCCAATTACAGCGGCCGTATCTAATCACGGGGGGTCGGGGGGTCAACTCCCATCCCACCATCCGTCTTCATTTGGAGTCTCTGTGGTGAGCCGGGAGGAGACGGGTGGAGCTCAGCGGACATGCTGGAGGTGTCTGACACACACACACACACACACGCACACATCCGTCCAACGGTGATGTCATCACAGAAAGTTGACGTTCTGGGTAAAGTGATGTAGGAAACAGCAGGCGGGCAGGAAGAGGGCGGCTCAGACAGCGGCGGCTTTAAGGAGGAAGATCATATTCCTGAAATATGGAAAACCCTCCCAGAGGACAGAGGAGCGTCTGTCCGGTGCCATCAACCACATGCGGAAGCTGCTTAATGAACCGATCAATAACAGTGGATGTAAACACACGCGTTACTAAACATCGGGAGTCGTTTTCTAAGGCTATACAGCTTCTGAAATGTGAGCCTCTGTTCCACTCACATCACCAGGGCTCTCAAGTGTCACGCATTTCGGTCTTAACTCACGCACTCCCGCCACACATCGGATTTCTCACGCAAAAAAAAAACCTCCTGGCTATTTAATGTTGTAATGTGCCGCAGCGCCAACGTGAGCCGCGCTGAACCTCCCTGTGGAGGAATCAAGCGCTCCCCTGAGTTCTGCTGTGAGGTGCCACTTATCAGCCAATCAAAAAGGAAACGGGCAACACAATAACCCATCAGAAAGCAGACGTATCTGTTGTGTCTGGGTAAGATTTAGTTCAGGCCGCTCTGGTCGTCATCGGTCTCCGCCTCCACTTCCACAGTTAAATGATGTTATCGTAACATGCTGACAGGGCGGAGCCAACAGAGAAGTTCACAATAATAGTTTTTTCAATTTAAATCGGCTCAGGCACCGAAAGGAAGCACCGACATGTGCGTTGTGTTCCGGTCCGGTCCGTATAGGAACCGGGCCCAATGCGGCTGTTTATGGGTTTGATTGGTGGACACTGACAACACACACCTCTCTGGTGTTTCATATCTATTCTCCTGCATTATGAACTGATTCAGTGCTTGTAAGGGGGAAAAGATCAGAGCACGCCTCTGTATTTAGACACAGTATGTTCTCATGTGCCTAAAGTTAGCCAGGTTGAATGTGGTGAGTTCATCTGACAGACAACTGCAGCAGCAGGTTGTAAACAATTAAACTAAACACACACCAACTATACACAAATATCTGGAGAGCAGCTCAGGGACATAAGATACAAGAATAACGGCTTTGGATATATATATATATGTATTTGTCTATATATATATATATAACTCAGAAGCTCAGGGACATAAGATACAAGAATAATGGCTTTGGATATATATATATATATATATATATATATATATATATATATATATATATATATATATATATATATATATATATATATATATATATATATATATATATATACATATACATATACACATATATATATGTATTTGTCTATATATATATATATATATATATATAGACAAATACATATATATATATATATATATATATATATATATATATATATATGTTCCAGCTGTGGTTTTCTACAAGGCGGAATTGATTGACACCCTCGTTCAGTCCACTTCCTCCCCGTTAATTAGGAGAACCTGTGTGTGTGTGTGTGTGTGTGTGTGTGTGTGTGTGTGTGTGTGTGTGTGGGGGGGGGGGGTTGAAACAGTTGTCCATCTAAATGTGAATTTAAATACATATCTGACACAATGAATCAGCAGCCGTACAGAGCTACATCGTATATCTTCTCAATAACTTAAGATCATGATTTAAATAAAGGTATAGAACAATAAATGTAAAATATAAATCAAACTGTAGCTGAGATAATGCGATTGAAGCTGACGATGAAATGAACAGCGGGACAGAACCAGAGCGGACGCCTTCGACCTGCCGTTTGAAGCTCCTCCCACTCCAAAATGGTGCACTTCTGAGTCATGTTGCATCTTAACTCAGATCAGCTATATGTTTTTATCTGATCAGGCATCATCAGATATATGCAAATACAAAATAAAAAAATATTTTTCAAAACTAACTTTCCCAACGCGTGAGGTGGGCGGTCCTTAGTGATTTCCTAAGTGTCCATTGATTGGTTTCACACAAAACATTGACGGACACACGATTCCACAAAGTACGCTGCAAGAACATCTCCAGATGACGGCGACAACAGGACCAGATGTACGTGCCGAGTCGTGAATATAACACACGGGGTTCTTACACATGTTGACCGATGCATTTCCAGGACTTTTCCATGAGTTTTCCATGACTTTAAACCAAATTTCCATGAGCAAACTGAAATCTCGGTATAAACATGAACAATTTAGAAAATTTGGCGTATCGAGAGACGCCGGCTTACATTTTGAGCGTCTTTCTTTAAAAAACATATTCATTATTTCAAACTTGGCGCAAATGAACACGTGATCATAACAAATTTCCATAACTTTCATGATTCGAGTTTTTGCCATGACTTCTCCAGGCCTGGAAATGACCATTTTCAAATTCCATGACTTTTCCAGGTTTTCCATGACCGTACGGACCCTGCATGCCGTTGGCTGCACGTTAACTATTCCATTTTATTTTAGTATTTAGAACACGTGATCATAACAAATTTCCATGACTTTTTCAAAACTTTTATGATTTAAGTTTTTTCCATGACTTTTCCAGGCCTGGAAATGACCATTTTCAAATTCCATGACTTTTCCAGGTTTTCCATGAGCGTAAGATCCCTGAACACAGCAGGATGCCGGCGCGTCCGTCGGCCTCCAGAGGGCGGAGCCCTGGGCGCCGGAGAGGAGAGGCCAGGCGGAAAGAGGGAGAGGACGCTCACCTTCACACTGCTTGCCATCTCCCTTGTAGCCCGGCTTGCAGATGCAGTTGTAGGACTTGGGCGTGTTCTGGCACAGGGCGTCGATGTGGCAGTCGTCGGAAGCTTCTGCACACTCGTCTGCGTCTGCACGGAGATTTAGAAAAGAAAAAGGTGTCAAAAGAGCGAGTCCCAATGGAGTCAACGAGCCCTGAGTGCCCAAGAAATGTTCGGCTTCAACGTATCTCAGAGGCGGATCGGTCCATCCCGAGGATGGAGTGAGTCAGCATCTGTTCAGGGTTCGTACACATGTTGACCAGTGGAATTCCAGGACTTTTCCAGGACTTTTCCAGGACTTTAAACCACATTTCCATGACCA
>CM070089.1:2341558-2471558 GCA_036178185.1 Liparis tanakae
TGGTTGAAAGTAAAACACCTCATTTATGTGAAATATCTTTACAAAATCTGTAGGAATGCAGCCCGACCTTAAAGGCACTCCTCCACATTCCACATATACTTATAATACAATTACTTCTGGCCATTGTTTCATTAGCACTCCAAGACCAGCAGTTCATGTAGTGCTTTAGTTACTTTTAAATGTAATTAGTAAATTCATCCCCACATTGTTGTCCTAACTGTGCCAACAAAGGGACCCTGAAAGGGCTCAAGGCCATAGTTTAGGAACCACTCAGGCCTGATTGTATGAGGGTAGTTTTAGAAACACGTACCTGGGAGTCTATCAAGGCTTTAACTTCAATACTTTTTGTCTGACTTGTGAAATGTCAGGAGGTATCAAGGAGTTAGATGTACTGCCACCTAGTGGCCGGACACCAAAGCTAAAGAGTGGAGGTTGGGGCACACCCAATGCCATATGTCACCAGCAGGTGTATTCAGCTATGTCAACTATTCATTAATATCAATGATTGAAAAGAAGTAAAAATACACATGGTGATTGTCTTTTTGTGTTGTTGTTGCCATCCTAAGCTACGTTCAAGAACCACAGTGTATGTAGCTTTGATTGTGTAGGCCAGTGGTTCTCAACCTTTTTTCGGTGATATACCCACTGTGAAATAGTATAAATATATATAATATATAATATAAAATTCTGTTTATGAACTTACACTTGTGTTTTATTCAATATTTATTAAATAACTATTTTTAAGGATTTTTTTAATGGATACTAATTTTAAATAGATTTAAAAAAAACTTCACGTACCCCCTCCTTCACTTACCCCCAGGGGTACGCGGACCCCCATTTGAGAACCACTGGTGTAGGCTAGTAGTGAATTAAGTGTTTATGCCCAACTTTATTTTGTATAATGAAATGAAATAATGAAATGAATGAAATATACTTTATTAATCCCCAAGGGGAAATTTGTTGCCAACAGAAGCAGCCCGATAAAACTAAACACAATAAAATATAAATAAAAAGTATAAGAAAGAAAGAACGTGAAAGTGACAGTGCATAAAGTAAAGTGTGCAAAGTGAAATATAAAATATAAAATACATATATACATATATATATACACAGCATATACACAACATATATGTAAATGTAAATATAAATAAAGCACTGTAAAATAAAATAAAATATATATATATATCTGGATAGTGTGCAAAATGCAAGTGTGTGTATGCTGGTGTAGGCTATTAGTGAATGAAGTGTTTATGCCCAACTTTATTTTGTATAGATATTAAAACTTGTCACACACTCACACACACACACACACACACACGCACACACACACACACACACACACTTACAGACAGCGGCCGGCTGGGGACTCTCAAAAACGTCTTCCAATCCAATTTACGAGTGTTCATCCATCTGCTGCCAGTTTCAGAAGGGAAGCCGGCGTAAAGAAGACCGACGTCGCCATCTTCCGGCTGAGCTCCTTCATGGCGACTCGTCCACGCTGCGTCCACTTCGCTGCGTCACTCGTTTCTATCCAATCACGGACAGAAGACGAGGTGGTGCGTTTAGGAGCAATCCGCTTTAAACGCACTGAGAGCCTTTTCTTTCTTTCAAGTCACCCGGTGCGACTTATTAACATCTAACCCATTCATTACGTCGTTCTTACACTGCACACACGTAACTGCGTCTAACAGCTGTCACTGGTTCAGCGTATTGTGTTTATAGTAGCAAAACAGAAGCAAACTCATAGTATTACCCCCACGTATCTGCGTAGTTGCTTGTCACCCTGCTCATTTCCGCCTACTCCATTTCGTAGTGTTTCGCTATCGTATTTTGCCAATAAATATGCCGATAAAACCAACCAGAGTAGGCCATAAAAATACTTTCGCGAGGTTCCGTGCATTACAACTAGTACTTGAATGCAGCACGAGATCTCGCCAACTGTCATGGCGTCTCCCTTGAAGGGGGTTTGGTGCTGGAGAAAGTAGCCGCTGTCATTTATCATTTTTTCTCCCTCGTGCAGCGCAGCTAACCCCGAACGAAGAGGATTTCCGGAGCGGGTATTCAACATGGGGACCGTCCATGCTAAGGTAACGGCTGCTTCTCCCTGACCGCTGGCGTCGCTGCGGTCTTTTGACCATGACCTCCCCCGAGGAGGCGGCACTCTCGCCGGTACGCGATGTTCTGTCTCCCGCCGGCTGAGCGGGGCGCACCGGGCAGAACCCTAACCCACTGGCCGGGGGACACGAGTGTTTATCGGGGTGCTGTGCGTGATGTAACGGTGTAGCTTTGCCTCAAGCTAATTTAAACTGCCGTCATGCTGCAAGTCCTGGATGGGCGGGGTTTAAAAAAATAAGATGTCACATTATTGGAGAAAAAAAAGCCTGGTTGCACTTTGCATGGGGTATTATAGATAATGGGCCTTTTAATGTGTTTACAAGGCATTCACAGAAAAAGCTTTTTATTCATCCATATGAGTGGTAACAAAGTCAGAAAATTGTTTAACTTTTCTGCAATAGTCTTATTTAAAGTGGAGTTATTCTATTGACTTTTATCGCTACTTTAGAATAAAAACTCAATTAACATTCCTCCACAAATTCTAATTTATACACACAATATATACATAAATAAGTCGACCCTCGTGCCCCAGAAGCAATGTCAATCCCCTGCTGACTCCTCATGTAGCCCCACCTTTTGACTTTACTGCCCTTTTTTAATGGTGCCTTACATGCTTTTTTTTGTTTTTGTTTATGTTGTTGTTTTTGCACCGTGTTAAGATTTAATTCAACTTAGTTTATTTCATTTTATATAACCCAATATTACGAATTTGCCTCACTAGGCTTTACAATCTGTACGAATACGACACCCCTGACCTTTGAGCTCACATTGGATCAGGAAAAACTCCCAAGAAATAGAAGAAAAGAAATCCACTGGGAGCAAAAATGGGAAGAAACCTTCTGGAGAATATATAAATTAATTAATATTGGATCCCAAAACAAAATCCAAGCCCAGAAAAGAACTGAGGGGTTGACCCGTCTTGTGCTCATCCCCGTCTCAGAGCCTGGATCCTCTCCCGATGCATGGCCGGGACTTGGGGGTCCACCCCGACGACCTAGTGGAGCCTCCGGAACCGGAGCAGGAGTCCAAGCAGGAGATCCTTGAAAACAAAGATGTGAGTATAGCACCGCCTGATATCACTAGGAGGCAAACAATGCCCCCATCATTTCGGTAAATTCATAGTGCTTTGTTTTTGTTCATTGTTTTGTGTGTCCTACCTGTATTGCCTGTACTAGGTCTGTACACAAAATAAATCAATAAATATAATTTTGAACTATAAAAAAACTAAGATATAAGTTATTTTTATAGTTGTTAAAATAATTATTAACAGTAAATAACCAGAAAGAATACAAAATAGTCTGACTAATGTCTTCTGTCTGTTTTTTGTTTAAAATAAATAATCTAAGATAACACTTTGAATCGGTAGACTACTGCCTAATAGTCTTATTAATCCCATTTGTATGACAATTGATCATATAGTGTAAGGCTAAATAAGTATATTTATTATTTTTGAACAACAGTTAAATATTATTTCACATGTTTCAAAAAGTGCCCCCAATTTATTCTTAAATGCCCCTTTATTTCAATCAGTGGGGGGAACATCTGTGAATGTCCCACAATGGAGTGGTACTACACACTTCTATCGGAGTAGCTCTCGTAGTCGTTAAATACATCCAATAGTTCTATGGATTTCTAACTGTTACTTACTGTAGTATTTAAAGCCCACACTCGTTTAATTAGTTGGAATGCTTCAGCAGTCCAACTCTTGTTCTTGTCTTCTTTATTAAACGTATTCATATTATTCTATTTCTTCCGTACCTTTTTCATCCCTTTTCATCTCCTTCATATATTCAGCTATTTAAACAATTCAAATATAAAAAAATCAGCTTCTTCAGGATTAGATTGGAATGACTTTTTCATATTTCAAATGTTTCACATTTTTGTATATTTAAATACTTTATTTTTAATTCATCAGTTCCTATGGAGAAACTCTTCAACTTTAAAAATCTTACAGTATCTTCATACTTTCAGCAAAGTCAGCTATTTAATTTGTCATATGTTCAGATAGTCTTCAACTATTACTGTATATTTTCAAATATTTTTTATCTTTTAAAATGTTCCAGATATTTTCAGTTAGTCATTTCAGAATTCATCTATTTCCAGACATTTACACTTATTAATTTCATATTTCAGCTATTTTCAAACCTATTTCAGCTATTTTCAGACATTGTCAGCTATTTTCAAACCTTTTTCAGCAATTTAGTTTTTATTTTTCAGCTTCAAGCTTTCAAATGTTAAGCATTCCAACGCATTTTCAGAACAAAATGCTCTTTCTAGTTGATGTATGATTTGCTGTAATGAAACTATTTCTCTCTTCCTGGGACGGACAGTTGGCTTGTGCAGAAGAGCCAGACCCCAAAGGGTCCCTTCTGCTTGCTGAAAAACAAATGAAATGCTGTCTCACGTGAGCGTAACCCGAGTGCGATCTGTGTGCTCGCAGGTGGTCGTGCAGCACGTCAACGTCCAGGGACTCGGGAGAACTAAAGAGGACCTGCTCGGCTACGAGATCTCCGAGGTTTTCCACGCCAAAAACCTCATCGACGTATGTATTCAGGGCTGCGGTGCGGGTCGAGCACCCTGCTGAGTTTTCTAGAGATGGAATTAGAGATGGTATCTTCTGTCTCGCTCACAGGTCATGAAAAAAGCTCACATCGCCAGACAGAGGCTGCTCCGTCTGGGCATCTTCAAAGAGGTGGAGGTTCTGATCGATACGTCTGAAGGTGACTCATACGCACCTCCGAAGTCTGTGTGTGTCTCGTGTTTTGTAGGTGAAAGTCTTGAATGTACCCGCGTGCTGTTTTTCTATTAGCAGGGTCCGTACGGTCATGGAAAACCTGGAAAGGTCATGGAATTTTAAAATGGTCATTTCCAGGCCTGGAAAAGTCATGGAAACAAATTAAATCATAAAAGTTTTGGAAAAGTCATGGAAATT
Source organism: Liparis tanakae (assembly GCA_036178185.1). Classification (NCBI taxonomy): domain Eukaryota; kingdom Metazoa; phylum Chordata; class Actinopteri; order Perciformes; family Liparidae; genus Liparis; species Liparis tanakae. The sequence goes on from CM070089.1 coordinate 2,346,606, forward strand.
TGTTACAAATACATGTTCATTTAGGCCGTGTTTGAAATAATTATTATGTTTTCTTAAAGAAAGACGCTCAAAATATAAGCCGGCGTACGCTCTCTCAATACGCAAGATTTTGTAAATTTTTCATGTTTGTACCGAGATGAATGAATGAATGAATGAAATATACTTTATTAATCCCCAAGGGGAAATTTGTTGCCAACAGAAGCAGCCCGATAAAACTAAACACAATAAAATATAAGTATAAGAAAGAAAGAAAGAAAGTGACAGTGCATAAAGTAAAGTGTGCAAAGTGAAACATTAAATATAAAATACAAAATAACATAAAATAAAATATATATGTATATATACACAGCATATACACAACATATATGTAAATGTAAATATAAATAAAGCACTGTAAAATTAAATAAAATATGTGCAAAATGCAGATGCAACTGAGATTTCAGTTTAGTCATGGACATTTGGTTTAAAGTCATGGAAAAGTTCTGGAAATTCATTGGTCAAAATGTGTAAGAACCCTGTATTAGAAGGCGGGCCGATTGCCGTGAACTAACCTCCCCCGACCCGATTGGCTCTCCCCCTCCCTCAGGTTCGGACGCTTTGCCCAACGGACTGGATGTGACCTTCGAGGTGACGGAGGTCAAGAGGCTGACGGGGAGCTACAACACCATGGTTGGCAACAATGAAGGAAGCATGGTGAGAGAGAAACACGAGGCCGAGAGGACTGGCGATGGGCAGTGAGGGAGGTGTCGCGTCGTTGTAACCATGGCAACGATACCAAGAGGCTCTATGGCTGCTGGGCTGAAAAGGAGAAGCGTCGTCTATGTGAACTGCACGTTTATCACGTTATCTTTTAACATCCAAAGCCCCCTGTTTTTTTTTCAATAACTTATAAAGTATGGAATCCACAAATCTACTCAGAAGCAATCTTCCGCAGCCACCGTTGAAATCTAATTCTATAAGTATTATATGTATGTGTTTTTTATAATAGATGTGCAATAAGATGAGGAACATCCGGGCAGCGTTTGAATGTTAAGTCAGTTGATTTTTCAAATACTAAAATAAAATGGAATAGTTAACGTGCAGCCAACGGCATGCAGGGTCCGTACGGTCATGGAAAACCTGGAAAAGTCATGGAATTTAAAAATGGTCATTTCCAGGCCTGGAAAAGTCATGGAAAAAACTCGAATCATGAAAGTTATGGAAATTTGTTATAATCGCGTGTTCATTTACGCCAAGGTTGAAATAATCAATACGTTTTTTTTAAAGAAAGACGCTCAAAATATAAGCCGGCGTACGCTCTCGATACGCAAGATTTTCTAAATTGTTCATGTTTATACCGAGATTTCAGTTTGGTCATGGACATTTGGTTTAAAGTCATGGAAAAGTCCTGGAATTTTAAAATGGTCATTTCCAGGCCTGGAAAAGTCATGGAAAAAAAACTTAAATCATAAAAGTTTTGGAAAAGTCATGGAAATGTTGTTATAATCACATGTTCATTTACACCGAGTTTGAAATAATTAATGTGATTTTTAAAGAAAGACCGGCGTACGCAATCAATACGCAACATTTTGGGAGCCCCCGACTAGCGTGTTGCTGGTTGCTGGTTGCTGGTTGCTGGTGCTCGTCCTGCTGTCGCCAGTCAACCATCCCAGTGGGATGTAGTGACTGGTGCCAGTGGCCGTGGGCTAATGGGATGGCTCCGGTCTTCCAGGTGCTGGGTGTGAAGCTGCCCAACACGTTCGGTCGAGCGGAGAAGCTCACCTTCCAGTTCTCCTACGGGACCAAGGAGACGTCCTACGGCCTTTCCTTCTTCAAGCCCCAGCCGGGGCACTTTGACCGCAAGTAAGTGGAGCGATCAGGAAAACCTGGAATAGTCATGGTTTAAAAAAAGTCTGGAAATTTGTTATGTTCTCATGCTCATTTACGCAGTAAGAATAAACATTTATATAAATATGTGCACTGCAAAAATTAAAATCTAAGCACTGCAAAAATTCAGCCTAAAAAAACAGGGAAAGAAAGTAATAAAATGAGGGAATATTACTTGAAATAAGCCAAATTATCAGAAAAATTTGACTTGCCAAGATTTCTTAAAACAAGCATATATTGCCTTAAATTTGAGATATTTCATTTGACTCACTGCAAAAATTAAAATCCAAGTCAAATGAAATATCTCAAATTAAGGCAATATATTGTTGTTTTTTGACTGAAGATATTTCTTCTTACAAGGCAGTTTTAATGTTGGAGCATTTCACTTGTTTTAAGAAATCTTGGCAAGTCAAATGTTCCTGTTCTGTTGGCAGATAATTTGGTTTATTTATTTATACTTTTTTTCCTTGTTTTTTAAGGCTGAATTTATGAATATATGAATATATTATTTTAATCAAACTATTGTCTTTTATGGTATATACTCATGTACACACCGAGATGTCACAAAATGTTCGAAGGAAATTTGTTTTAAAGTCCTGGCCAACCATTGGTCAACATGTGTGTGTTACTTCATAACTATGAACCCTGGGTAATGTGTGACGTGTTCCACACGGGCCAATACATCTTCTAAGGTCTAACGCCTCGTGTCCTCTTGCTGCAGCCTCACGCTCAACATGTACAAAGTCACCGGTCAGTTCCCATGGAGCTCCTTAAAAGAGACGGACAGAGGCGGATCGGCAGAGTTTAACGTAGGTGGAGGACGTCGGATCAACTTCTTAAAGGGACCATTCAAAGGGATGCATTGTTCACTAAGACTTCCTCTCCTCCTCCTCCCTCTTCTTCTTCTTCTTCTTCTTCTAGTTCCCTCTGGGGAGGACCAACCACACGCTGAAGTGGGAGGGCGTGTGGCGGGAGCTGGGCTGCCTGGCGCGCAGCGCGTCCTTCGCCGTGCGCGAGGAGAGCGGACACTCGCTGAAGTCCGCCCTCTCGGTGAGGCGCCCCTCTCAGTCCGACCACACCACCTTCAACATGTACAGGGTTCTTTTGGTCATGGAAAACCTGGAAAAGTCATGGAATTTCAAAATGGTCATTTTCAGGCCTGGAAAAGTCATGGAAAAAACTTAAATCATAAAAGTCATGGAAATTTGTTAAAATCACGTGTTCATTTACGCCGAATTTTAAATAATTTACATGTTTTTTTTAAAGAAAGACGCTCGAAATATAAGCCGGCGTACGCTCTCAATACGCAACATTTTCTAAAATCATGTTTATACCGAGATTTTCAGTTTAGTCATGGAAATTTGGTAAAAAATCATGGAAAAGTCCTGGAAATCCACCGGTCAAAATGTGCAAGAACCCTGCATGTAGAGCTTCAGTTACTCTCCTCCGGCCCATGTTCCCCCGTCACGTAAAGCTTCTTCTCTCTGCAGCACACCGTGTCCGTGGATTCAAGGAACTCCGCCATCTTCCCCAGCCGGGGCGCCTTGCTCCGGATCAACCAGGTCAGTCAGCCTGCTCAACCAATGAGGTGCAAAGAACTCTAACATGCCTTTTTGTTTAGTTACTGAGCAAATACATGAACAGTTGTACTTTAGTAGACTATATCTGGATTAAAACACAGATTATCACTTCAGTGGCTCTTAAATATCTCTTATTATGGTACTTTTGTAGTTTGACTATGTTGAGGAAATGTTACTTTCTGTATTCTTGTTGTTAGTTTGTACTCTAGGTTGAAATGCACTTATTGTAAGTCTCTTTGGATAAAAGCGTCTGCTAAATGACGTGTGATGTAAGGAAGTTTATCATCATTGTAAAAACAGAGTGCAGCAGTAACAGGTAAAAGCATTAGGATATAAATAAGAATAAATATAATGTAAAACACATGGGCTGAATGCATCAACAATAGTTTTAGGTGTCACCTATTAAATTCTACTGAGTGTAAACTGAGACTCGGTTCCTGGCGTCGTTTTGGAAACATTGAAGGTCAGCTTGTGGGACATTTTAGTGTTTTTATTTTTGTTTTTATTAAGTTGTGTTTCTGAAGGCGGTTTGATTCGCTCGCCCTGCAGGAACTGGCGGGCTACACGGGAGGAGACGCCAGCTTCCTGAAGGAGGACTTTGAGCTGCAGCTCAACAGGCGACTCTTCTGGGACTCGGTGAGGCGGAGACGGGTCGCTCCACACCTGTTGCACACGGCCCAGTCTCTTTATCTGGTGGTTTTGTTTGTAGTTGCATGAAAGAACCACCAGGGGGCGACGGCGCAGCACTGAATGAATAGCTTTCACTCTTATGAAGGCCACTCTCTGTCCTCTCAGGTCCTGTCTGCCTCTCTGTGGGGGGGGATGCTTTGTCCCATCGGGAACCAGCCGTCCTGCATCGCCGACAGGTGGGTCATCATCAGGGGGTCTACAGGGGGTCATCAAGCAGGGGTCGTACGCTCATGGAAAACCTGGAAAAGTCCTGGAATTTTAAAATGGTCATTTCCAGGCCTGGAAAAGTCATGGAAAAAACTGAAATCGTAAAAGTTTGGGAAAAGTCATGGAAATGTGTTCTAATCACGTGTTCATTTACGCCGAGTTTGGAATAATTAATATGTTTTTTAAAGAAAAACGCTCAAAATATAAGCCGGCCTACGCAATCAATACGTAAAATGTTCCAAATTGTTCATGTTTACCGAGATTTCAATTAGGTCATGGACATTTGGTTTAAAGTCCTGGAAATCCATCGGTCAAAATGTGTAAGAACCCTGATCAAGGGGTCATCAACCCTCACAACATCTCATCTGGGGTTCTTTGATGAAGATATTGCTCTCAAAAATCAAAGAGTGTCCTAATAATGATAAAGGTTCATTTTAAGATGCGTCACATGTAAATTGACCCATATTAATATGTCGTCATGTGTCTCCCACCCAAATGTTCCCATTTAGTTTGTTTTAATAGTGGTTGGACTTTTCTCTTAATGGCGGCCGTGTGATCTTTGAGTGGGCGGTTCATGACGGTTGTGCGTTGTCCAGGTTCTACCTCGGGGGTCCCACCAGTGTGCGAGGATTTGGGATGTACAGCATCGGGCCGCAGAGTGAAGGTAAAGAAAGAAAGGAACTTCTTTTAAATGTTAGGTGAATTGCAAATATGGATTTTGGAGAAAATTAGCCACTTTTTTTTGGAAATGATAAATATATATATATATATATATATATATATGAATATGTATGAATAAATATATTTAATATACTTTTGACTTTACGAATGTACTCTGAATTAAGTGGAATAGTACAGCAGCTCACCCTGTGTACTTGGAAATGATAAATATATATGTGTATGTGTATATATATATATTTAATATACATTTATTTATATATATATATATATATATATATATATATATATATAAATATATTTAATATACTTTTGACTTTACTAATGTACTCTGAATTAAGTGGCATAGTACAGCAGCTCACCCTGTGTACTTGGAAATGATAAATATATATGTGTGTATATATATTTAATATACATTTATTTTTATATATATATATATATATATATATATATATAAAAATAAATAAATAAATATATTTAATATACTTTTGACTTAACGAATGTACTCTGAATTAAGTGGCGTAGTACAGCAGCTCCCCCTGTGTGCTCCAGGTGACTATTTGGGTGGAGAGGCGTACTGGGCGGGCGGCCTGCACCTCTACACGCCGCTGCCCTTCAGGCCGGGCAAGGGCGGCTTCGGAGACCTCTTCAGAACGCACTTCTTCCTCAACGCGGGAAACCTCTGCAACCTCAACTACGGTGGGTGGACTGAAGACCACGCTGGAGTCATTCAAGTCCCCCTGTTTTATCATTCTGAGTCTTTGACGTGTGTGTGTGTGTGTGTGTGTGTGTGTGTGTGCAGGTGACGGCCCCCGAGCTCACCTCCAGAAGCTGGCTGAATGTATGCGCTGGTCGTACGGAGCCGGCATCGTGCTGCGGCTCGGCAACATCGCCAGACTGGAGCTCAATTACTGCGTTCCCATGGGCGTCCAGAGCGGAGACAGGTAGACGTCCTGGGGGAACCCAGGGTCACCGGGGGAACCCAGGGTCACCGGGGGAACCCAGGGTCACCGGGGGAACCCAGGGTCACCGGGGGAACCCAGGGCCACTGGTGTTTCTTTCATCAAGGAATGAAGACTAGGGTGAACCAGTTGCACTCATCAAACGTCTCACCAGCATGTGAGAGGAACAAAGATGCAATCTGCAACCTCACCACTAGATGGCACTGTAGTCTACACACGGCTCCTTTTTTAATCGAGACGTTGGGTTTATAATCGTGAAAAAGTCAAACAAAAATAATAATCCTGACCGAAGGTAGCCGTAATACGCCCGACTCTGAAGTTAAGCTGCGAGTAGGTGAGTTGCATTGTTGGTAATGTGTTTATTTAATTAACCGGATGCCCGTTAGCTGACGACTTAGCGGGGTCCTCAGAAAGGACGACATGCAAAACATGACGTGAAACAATAATAAAAAACACATAAAGTGCAGCCGAGGACCAGGATGTATATTGTGCAGTACATCGGTAATTTATACACAGAAAGTTCAGATGCCTTCAAAGGGGATGGAACATGCTAAGTGGTCGACGCCCCGAGAAGAAGGATTTTTTTGTTTTTTAAAAGTACATTTCGGTTCTACTGCGTGACTTTAAGTGTCTTACGGTGACCTCTCCTCCTCGCTCCCTTCCTCTCCTCTCCTCTCCTAGGATATGTGACGGCGTCCAGTTCGGAGCCGGGATTCGCTTCCTGTGACCTCATCGCTCCGCCGGCCTCGGCGCTCCACGCGAGAGGCTCTCGTTGTTCGTCACCTGTAACCTGTCGTAGAGTGTGTCACACTAGCATGGGGCCCTTGTCCTGGAGAGACGTGCCTGAACCCCCCCCTCCCCCCCCCACACACACACACACACACACACACATACACACCTTTTGGCGTGCACCGGTGGAGGATTTGGATAAAACACAGTGCCAGCGCGGGGCCATAAACTAGTGATTTGAATATTCCCAGCGCTGGCTGTCGGTCCTCGCTATCGGTGACCGTCTCCCGGGGCAACACACAGTAAATTATTTTCCAGATTGTTTAAAGAGATTTCGGGCGTGTTCCCCCGTCGCCTGCCAGGAGAGCTTCTCCTCCGGGACCGCGACGCGTCGGTGGTTCAGTTTTGACACGTGGGAGGGATCAAACTCGTTAAAAAGGCACTTTTTAATCGTAGCAGCGGCGTTGGGAGGGAATAAAAAAACCTTCATGCCAAAGCAGTTGTCGTCTGATGTGAACACCCCCCCCACTCCCCTCTAAACCTGAGCAGCATCCACCACCAGTGCTCTTACCGTCGGTCCTCTGGTTCTCGCTGTTGTCGAAGCTATTCACAAATAAACAGTTGCTCCCCTGGTCGGTCGTCTGTGTGGTTTCTTAAACACACACGGCGGGTACAGGTACCACCGAGTGCTTCCATTGATACTTGGTGATCTTCATTTTAGGACTGACCTAGATTAGTTATATGACAGTTTAGACAACATCCCTTGTCGGGTTACACGGTGTACCGATACTAAAAAGGTTCAAAACGATACGGTTTTGCATATTTTTTGTATCGATACTTCATTAAAATAATGCGCAATCACCATGAATTCAGTTAAAATATGAACTCTACAATTGCGCATATTTATGGAGGGAACTATGTCGTCATCTGGTTGGATACAGACAAAAGGCCCACTTACCCGTGCATAATCAACACTATGATGGCACCATGATTTCATTAATATCTGGCGGTAGGCTAATACTGATATCAATGCCATGTGTTGAGTGTTAAAAAGGCTGGGCAGGAACATGCTGGTAAAAAGGGAACCATACAGATGTTTTATTTATTACTATTTTAGTTAAATATACCAGCATTGTATGTGTGGTATATCGAATTCTGGTATTGTATCGTAAGTATCAGGATATTTCTGGCAAGTATATCGAAGTTCTTGTGACATTCCTTACATCTGTTAGACAAGTTAGGACTTTATTTTAGAGCAAAGCCGTTTTAAATCGCACAGAAGACTTATGCTCAGATGTATGGACAGTTGTGTTACTCTTATGGAATAATACAGGATGGTGTTTGTCACAGTTATCAGCTCCAAGCTGGAGGAAACGTCTCCAGCTGACGTGTGGGTGTGTGGGTGGTCAACTGTGTGAACCTTTGCTCTGCAGGAACCTGAGCGGGGCAGTTGAGAGTGGATGTTGCCAGATGTTTGTTGATTTGAGCTTGTTTTGTGTGGGAGTCTCTACAGCTGTGCAGCAGGGGAATGGAACTGACAAGGTGGACAAGGTGTTCCTGTTGCAGAAAACACCTATGACCTCGACCATTATAAAGCTGTTCTGCAAGGTGCTATTCCAGTAGAGAACATGTAATGTCGTATGTATACAGACTGTAAAGCCCTTTGAGGCAAATGTGTAATTTGTGATATTGGGCTATATACAAATAAACTGAATTTAATGTAATTAATTAAGTGCTTTTCTAGTGGAGAACATGTAATTAAGTGCTTTCTAGTGGAGAAAATGTAATTAAGTGCTTTCTAGTGGAGAAAATGTAATTAAGTGCTTTCTAGTGGAGAAAATGTTATTAAGTGCTTTCTAGTGGAGAACATTTAATTAAGTGCTTTCTAGAAGAGAATATTTACATGTGGCCTTTCTGCAGGTCTGAATGCAAAGTAACTACGATATGCTGTTTATATATTAATAATATAATCATTTAGTACATTTTAGTGTAATACATTTTTCAAGTTAAACGCGTCTTTTTAAAACGTCAATCGTCGACAACAATGACGTATCTCCATATTAATCTAATCATAATCATAACGCAACCGAACCACCAGGCCGCGCCTCCAGGCTTGGACGGATTCCCACGCGTGCCCGCGCGTTCGTAGCTTCTATTCAAGGGAGCATGCATCGCGTGACCGCGCACGCACGGCACCAAGCGGCACGTTCTGGATGTGTCCGCGGCGGCTGTCGAGTATAAGCTGGCTGTCGCGAGCCAGACTCAGTCACACACATATAGAGGCAGGTGTGTGTGTGCGCGCGTGAGTGTGTGTGTGTGTGTGTCCAGCAGCAGGTCGGACAAACCCTGCAGCATTTTGGATTATTTTTAAACACAATTATTTATAGATATACATATATAACACACCGCCATTATGTTGTGGACAGCAGGTCAAGTCTTCAGGAAATTCTCCACCTCCTCCGTAAGTAACGTTTATTTTACTGCACCGGAGAATGAATGAGAAGCCGGTAAAAGTCAGCGCGTGTCCGGGTAACGGTGACACGATGGGCACCGACCCGGGGACTCGACCCTGGTTCACTAGTGAATCACGGTTACCGTCGAGGTCTCAACCGGCGTGTCTGCCACGTTACTCGCCGGCTCGCCGCCCCTGTCTCCGCCCCTCTCCCCCGGTACCGTACGCGCTCGTGGAGGAGTTGCATCAGCATGTGAGCACCGCGCGGCGCGCCGTCGGGGGCGAGCCCGCGGCACGTACGCCTGTCTGCCCACTCTAACCCCGCCCGCCCCCCGCCCGCGCCGACGGGGAGCTGGAGGAGCTACCTTCTCGGGTTCATGGTGGCTAAAGCGAATGCTAAAATACACCGTGACCCCTTACTGACGGGACCAGATGCGCGCGGGTCACCCGAACCGTCCTGAACACATGTGCCGCTGGGGTCGGGGGCGCGCATGACGCGTCACGGCTCTATCAGCCAATGGCATGCAAAGGATTAATAACCCATCGGGCCTGGGGCGGACTGTTTCTCTCTCTCACTCACTCACTCACTCACTCACTCACCTCTACTCACCTCTACTCTACTCTACTCTTTTAACTTCATGCTGTTTCCAGTCAATAAATGAGTTGTTTATTATGTGGAGGGAAACAAACTAGTTTCCTAGTAACGTTTGGCTTTTGGAGAAGTATAAATCTGAAGACATGTTTTGTCAGTTAATTACAAAGGAGATCGCTAATACATTTTTTTGTGTTGCATAACAACATTTTATTAATATATTTTGGATATGTGTGGTCATTGTAACGAGTGATGCTGTTTGCAGGAACTTAACTTTTCTTCTTCTCTTATTTAAATCTTTGTAATAAGCATAAGAACCTAATAACTGTTGGAACAGAATAAATCTGAAGATGTGTTTAGTCAATCAAATGATTAATTATAAAGAAGCTCAATGATAATAAAAACATTTCTAGTGTTGCATAACATTTTTAATCAATGTATTATAGTGGAGGTCTGAAATGATGTTACAGTTTTGTTCATAGATTTGTTTATAGATAAGTCCTGGAAATCCATTGGTCAACATGTGTAAGAACCCTGTCTCAACCGGTCATCATCAAAACTTAAATTCTAATCCAAAACTTGCTAAAACGTTTTTCTCAAAAACATTCCAAACTCTGACCGACCATCAGGAGATGGAGAATCAATTGTTTGTTTATTATCAGCTGATATATATATATATATATATAGTTTTAGAACTGATATCATTGCAGAAGAGGTTTTTAGACTGTATCTAAGGTTTGGAATATTGTGTTTGCCATTGTGGGATGTTGTGTGTTAACATTAGTAAATAATACAAAAACAATCCATCGTTTTGTTGGGATGTATAGCCCAGTTGGTTATAATGTCTTTGTCTCTCTATTTGGGATTTTAAAGGATATTTTCTACATACAGGGTTCGTACGGTCATGGAAAACCTGGAAAAGTCATGGAATTTTAAAATGGTCATTTCCAGGCCTGGAAAAGTCATGGAAAAAACTTATATCATAAAAGTTTTGGAAAAGTCATGGAAATTTGATATAATCACATGTTCATTTACGCCAAGTTTTTAAATAATCAATACGTATTTTTAAAGGAAGGCGCTCAAAATATAAGCCGGCGTACGCTAACAATATGCACAATTTTCAAAAATTGTTCATGTTAATACCGAGATTTCAGTTTGGTCATGGAAATTTCTTTTAAAGTCATGGACAAGTCCTGGAAAAATCCTGGTAATCCACTGGTCAAAATGTGTAAGAACCCTGTACATATCAGATTTATTTATTTTTGCAAATTGCAAGTTCCCCAACATTCAGTCACGTTTTTTAAAGAAAGATAAATCCGTTTGAGAGATGTCTTGTGGTTTTCCCAGTTGCCTTAGCATTGGGTTTTCCTGTTGCCGGCTCCCTGACATGAGCGACCCGGGAGTGTTGAACGTGAGTCCGGCTGAAGCCGTCTGTGTTTCGCTCTCTTTCAGAATTACTACCAGAAGAAGCTGAAGCTGGCCATCATCGGCCAGAGCCTGTTCGGCCAGGAGGTGTACAGCAGCCTGAGGAAGCAGGGCCACAAGGTGGTGGGCGTGTTCACGGTGCCCGACAAGGACGGCAAGGCCGACCCGCTGGGTGAGGCCCCCCCCTCCTCTAAACACATCCAATAGAATAGAATAGAAATAGACTTTATTAATCCCCAAGGGGAAATTTGTTGACACGGTAGCACCAATAAACTAAACACAATAAAATATAAGAAAGAAAGAAAGTGACTGTGCATAAAGTATACAAAGTGAAATATAAAATAAAGTGTGTGTGTGTGTGTACATTCATTCACAAACTCATATACATCTACACACACACACACACATAAATCCACACACATACATATTTACATAAAACAATAAACAAAACAACAAAAACGTGTCCCCATTAACCGTTACTTATGATGCTTCATTAATTGATGATACGTTTGTACTTCTCCAGAGTCTTGTCTTTAATTTTTTCTTAAATATCAACAGATTTTTACTTTCCTTGATGTCATCAGTTCAAATATTCCACTGTTTGTGCATCTCTGTCCACAGACAGAGATGCACAAGCTTTTTTGAGTTGTTGTCCGCCTTCTGACCCGCGTCACTCCGCTCTCCTCTTCCAGCCGTGGCCGCCGAGAAGGACGGGACGCCGGTGTTCAAGTTCCCGCGGTGGCGCCTGAAGGGGAAGCCCCTCCCCGAGGTGGTGGCGGCCTACAGGGCGGTGGGCGCCGAGCTCAACGTGATGCCCTTCTGCTCCCAGTTCATCCCCATGAACGTCATCGAGCAGCCGGAGCACGGCTCCATCATCTACCACCCCTCCATCCTGCCGCTGCACAGGGGGGCCTCGGCCATCAACTGGTGAGGAGGAGGAGGAGGAGGAGGAGGAGGAGGAGGAGGAGGAGGAGGAGGAGGAGGAGGAGGAGGAGGGTCAGGATCAGTTAAGCAGACATAATGCTGCCTTCACACCAAAAGTTTTGCGAATATTCCCAACACTTTACTCAAAAAACCCAAATTACAATGTTTTTTTAATATTTTCCAAATGTAATATATAGCAGCCACCATGTACCACATAACAGACAAAATAACCATATTAAATAATAATAACTTTATTTATATAGCACTTTTGAAAACAAGATTTACAAAGTGCTCTACAGATAAACAAAGCATAAACACAACTTAAATGGCGGCAAACAAAAAAGACCATACCATAAAAGCATTGAATACAACTACAACCAAACAAATAGGCAATTAGAATAAAAACATAAAAGGATGACATCACTTAAAAGCAGTTCTATAAAAGTGGGTTTTAAGAAGGGATTTAAAAGAAGTTATTGATTCTGCCAGCCTTATTTCCTCCACATTTAAAGATGTATTATGCATCGCTACCATACTGTGCTGGTCCATATGCTGCAATTTAAACGAGAGATGAATGAAAACACAAAGTAAAAACCGAGAGGTAAAAGGAAAAATAAGACGGTCTAAACACTTCAGTTTTGGCCACTTTAAAAGGGACGCTTTACGGAATGAATGAATAGCTATTTATTGTCCAAACTGGTTCTGTTTGACCCTCAACTCCCAGCCGGCTGGTTTTCTTATCTCTCCCTCCAGTCTGTCCGCCGCCCTTTCTCTATCTCTCTCTTCCCGTTATCACTGCGGGTAAATAAATAGGTTTTCCATCTGCTCCTAATATACTACGGTTTCACAAACTACAAAGTGGCCTCAGAGGGCTTTACAATCGGTACACAGAGACATCCCTGACCTTTGACCTCGCATCGGATCAGGAAAAACTCCCAAAAAATAAGAAGAGAACTTTCAGGGGGGAAAAAAAGGTAAGAACCCTTCAGGAGAGCAACAGAAGGACCCCTCTCCACAGGATGGACAGAACAATAGACGTCATGTGACCAGATGAACACCGTTACATAAACACACTCAATCATGAGTTTACATGATGGTATAATCCGACTCTTGCTTTAGTCGGACTATGCTATCTTTTGGGGGATCTGCTATTATCCCAATATACATGGCAGTGAGGAATTCGAATCATTGGCCGAAAGCACGTCACCTCCGATACGACAGGTGGCGCTGTTTTCACTACAACTCCAGGGCTCAAGTTCTGAAGACATTGGTTCATTGGTTGCTGGATTAATGTTACCCAAATACAACAGATACGTTTTTTTTTTCTGATTGGCTATTGTGTAGCCCATTTTTTTTTTTTTTTTTTTTTTGATTGGCTGATACGTGGCACCTCACAGCAGACCTCCAGGATGCGCTTGATTCCTCCACAGTGAGAGCGGCCCTTGTTTGCGCGCTGCGGCACATTAAAACATTAAATAGCCGAGAGTTTTTTTCAGCGTGAGAAATACGATGTGTGGCGGGAGTGCGTGAGTTACGACCGAAATGCGTGAGTCTCACGCTCAATGCGTGACACTTGAGAGCCCTGCAACTTGTGTGATATGACGCAAAGTCTGATTCCTAATCCAATCCACAGTTACATGCTGCGATAGTCGGTTTATCAACCGGATCGGATCGAGTTATCCAGGGTGTCAATCTGACCGTAGTCGGACCGCACATATTTGAACAAAGGTGTTGACATGAAACGGATAATTTGATTCCAGTCCGACTAAGCCAGTTATTCGAATGCATGTAAACACGGTCACTGAGTATGACACACTGTATGAATATTTGGTAGTAAGCATGGACCACGATCCAGACCTCCGTGAAACGGAAGGAGGTAGAGAGGAGAGTAGGAGGCATCACGAAAGAGGCCGGACCAATGAGGTCGGCCTCTGAGGCAGGAGGCACCGAGGAGGCGGGGCCAATGGGAAGGAGGCCAGGGTTTGGCAAGGACCCAGGAGCAGCTTCAGACCAGGTCTAATGGACCCTATGAGATGTGAAGTCACAAGGACTCTGGGCAGAGTTAATGATGTGTGATGGAGAGATGTAAATTAGTCCATAAGACGAGAGAGGAGCTCAGTGTATCCTCAAATGTCCCCGAGCACCTAAAGGTGGAAGCTCGTTCCATAAAAGAGGAGGAGCTTGATAACTGAAGGCTCTGGCTCCCATCCTACTTTTTTTTTTTTTTTGGTGGGTGTTTTTCCTGCTCCGATGTGAGGTCAAAGGTCAGGGATGTCGTCCGTGTACAGATTGTAAAGCCCTCTGAGGGGAGTGTGCACAAAACAAACTGAATGTAATTGATTCCCTCTGTTAGGTTTCATCTTTTCTTCATGATTCTACGCGATCTGGTCCGATTCATGGTCCACTTCATTCTCCATGTCAGATTATAATTACCTTCGCATTGAAAATGCAGAAGGTAATGTTTTCGCCGGTGTTTGTGAATATGTCCGTCCGTCCGTCAGTTATTCGTCTAAATCAGACAAAACTGAGCCGATTCTTATGAAACTTGATGGGATGATTGGTCATGACCCAAGGAACAATCGATTAGTTTTTGGGAGTGATTGGGTCAAAGGTCAAGGTCACGAAAAGGTGAAAACCGTAAATGTGCGATATCTCGGTTAATTGGCATCCGATTTGCGTGAAACTAGTGCCAAATTGTTCATAATTCAATCTTGTGATATGCGAAGGTATGCGCTCTACCGAGTGCCCATTCTAGTTATTATCATGGGTTGTTGCTCTGTGCGTCACCAGGACCCTGATCCACGGCGATAAGAAAGCCGGCTTCACGGTGTTCTGGGCCGACGCCGGGCTGGACACCGGGCCGGTGCTGCTGCAGAGGGAGTGTGCCGTGGAGCCCAACGACACCGTGGACGCCCTCTACAACCGCTTCCTCTTCCCAGAGGGCATCAAGGCCATGGCAAGCAGCCGGGACTCAATGGGTTCAGACGATCGACTGACCTCTGGAGTCTTCTATCGGCGTGCGTTGATGCAGAACCTCTGACCCGGTGCAGGTGGAGTCGGTGCAGCTCATTGCGGATGGGAAGGCCCCTCGGATCCCCCAGACGGAGGAGGGGGCGAGCTACGAGGGCATCCAGAAGAAGTCCAACGCCAAGGTGAGAGAGGCTGACTTCACACGCCTATTATTATTATTATTATTATTATTATTATTATTGTCTTTATTTAAAAATGGACCATGTACAGTTAAAGCATCCTTCCTTACAAACTCAACACTTTACTCAACACTTTACTTTGTTTTCCCCTTTTAGTATTAGTATTTAATATTAGTATTTTTATTTTATTAGATTTTAGTTTTGTGTCTTTTATTTTTATTAATGCTCTATGTACACCCACTGCTGTGATCCTTGAATTTCCCCACTGTGGGACTAATAAATAAATATCTTATCTTATCTTATAAATGTCACCATTTGATGCACTGGACCAGATTGTAGCTACGGCTAATTAGCATCTGTAGTCCCTTGACAGACCGTAGTAAACATAAAACAATAACAAACATAACAATAACAAATGCCAAGTCGCTCTTTATATAATAAGGTCTCATTGTTCATTATTGGTTTTACATTTCTTTCACTTCACACTTTATTTAAATACTTTCACAGAATGAGACATTTATTAAGAAACATCCAGCGCACACATTTACCTGGATTGTTTTTTTCATTTGTGATTTCTCCCAAAAATAAAAAATCAATTTACACGTATTTCTAAATGAACATGGAATGCATATTTAAGTGAAGGGGGAGTTCATCTTCCACCTTTCTTCCAAACCTAGTTTCCTGAGTACTGAAGCGGATTCTTCCTAAATGATATCTTCCGTGCATTAAGCATTTCAAGCAGCTATACTCAGTATTCCTATTAATTTAGGTCCAATATGTTTAATCTAGAAACCCAAAAAATCTTTTGTACCCAGGGTTCGTACGGTCATGGAAAACCTGGAAAAGTCATGGAATTTTAAAATGGTCATTTCCAGGCCTGGAAAAGTCATGGAAAAAACTTAAATCATCGAAGTTTTTGAAAAGTCATGGAAATGTGTTATAATCACATGTTCATTTACGGCGAGTTTGAAATAATTCATATTTTTTTTTAAAGAAAGACGCTAAGAATATAAGCTGGCGTACGCTCTCCATACGCTACATTTTCTAAATTGTTCATGTTTATGCAGAGATTTCAGTTTGTTCATGGAGATTTGGTTTAAAGTCCTGGAAATCCATCGATCAAAATGTGTAAGAACCCTTTGTACCACTTAATTCATCTAGTGTCTGTATAATTGTAATGTATCTGGACGGACCACACACACATGGAAGGTTTAAGCTGGAGGGGCTGGTGGCCGAGGTGGGGCTGACCTCAGCTGACCTCCGCTGACCTCAGCTGCTGTTCGATTGGCCTCTTGGAGCCACGTCACTTAATCCAGACGTCCTATTCTTAGTGCGAAGGGTTTCTTTTTCTCTTCCCGAGCATGAGTTGACCTCGGCGAGCGGCGACCAGCTGCCGGGCTTCCCTCTGATTCTCAGAAGTGAGGGTGACCCGGCGGTCTGGACAGAACCTGACCCGTCAGCGTGTCTCTCTGGCAGGTCGACCTGGCCCAGCCGGCCAAGGCCATCCACGACTGGATCCGCGGCCACGACAAAGTCCCCGGAGCCTGGACTGTCGTCGACGGTCAGGTGCGTTTCCCTGGAACACACACACACACACACACACTATGTCTATTGGGAGGTCATTGAGAGGTGTGCCGGGCTGACGTAGATGCTGGTATTTCTTGGCACGAGCCAGATGTTGCGTAACTGAAACATGTTTGTCGGGTCCTGGATCCGTTTCAACGTGGACTTGCACGTGTCGTGCTTTCAAAGAAAACAACCAGGAATCTTTACTGTGTAAACGTTTTCTCTTTTCATGGCATTGGAATTTGACATCTGTTCACATTTTCTTTTGTATCATGTTTTAGTCAACTTTTTTTTTTGCATGACAGACGGGGAAGAAGCAAATAATGAAAGAAAAAAGAAAGGAGGAGGATCTTTATTCACCCTCAGGCATCGCGATCACAAGACCTCTAGACAGTTGAGCCGTGCTCTATGGAGGACTCGAAATGTCTTAAGTATACATAAATAAATAAATGCATAAATATATAAATGCATAAATAAATAAATACAGGAATGAGTGACTATAAGTTATAAATCAATAGGACATCATTAAATAAATATATTTCTACATACAGAGGTTCAAACTGCCCCAGCTCATTTGAATATACTGACACGTAAACGGCACACATAAATAAATGAAGAAATATGTGTGGACACATAAATAGAGAAATAAATAAATGAAGTAATACAGAAATGTAGAAATATATTTATTTAATGATGTCCTGTTGATTTAAAACTTATATTCATTCATTCCTGCATTTATTTATTCATGCATTTATTTATTTATTTATACTTAAGTCATTTTGAGTCCTCCATAGTGCTCATGGTTTTATTCAAAATATAGGGTCCCCTCAGACCAGACATCAGTCCTAGTTCTGTACCCATGAGGTCCAGGAGACCCACATCTTTTCTCAGATAAGAACTTGTTGCTGGTACACGGACGTCGTTGCCTCCACGATGGAGCCAGGATAGCTGTATCACTGGTTATCGAGCTGTGCTAAGCTAAGCTAGGTAAACTAACTGACACTAGATTGGTATTTAGTGACTCAATCTTCGAGAAAGCAAAGCTCCCAAAATGTCAAAGTTTTCCTTTTTAATGGTTCATCTGGAGAAAACCTCCCAGTCAATGCGATGAAGAGGAGGCTGTATCTGGTCTTGGCTTCCTGAACCCGGAGCACCAGGTGTAGTCGATCACACGTCTGATGGAGATCCTCCCCCCGCTGTTTCCCCTGAAGGCTGTGACCCTGTACGGCTCGTCCATGCTGGGGGGGGCGGCGCCCGCCGGGCAGCCTCTGGACATCGAGGGGGCGTCCCAACCCGGCCTGGTCACCAAGAACGGCCTCGTGCTGTACGGAAGCGACGGGAAAGCCGTGAGTGTGTTTGCCGTGCTGCTAGAGATGAGTGTGTGTGAGTGTGTGTGTGTGTGTGTGTGTGTGTGTGTGTGTGTGTGTGTGTGTGTGTGTGTGACCCGTCCTGTGTCTGGTGCCCAGGTCCTGGTGAAGAGTCTGCAGTTCGAAGACGGGAAGATGATCCCCGCCTCTAAATACTTCTCCTCCGGGGAAAGCTCCAGCGTGGAGCTGACCGCCGATGAGAAGAAGATGGCGGAGGAGATCAGGGCGAGTTGGAGGCGCTTCTCTCTTGAATGTGTCTTTTTTTTTTTTTTTAAATTTTAATCCGACCCCAGGGTGTGACTGACAAATGCTTTCATTCATCACAGAACATCTGGAAGAGCATCCTCAGCAATGTCGCGGCCGTGGAGGACGCCACCGACTTCTTCAAGTGTGGCGCCGCCTCCATGGATGTCGTCAGGTGAGGGAGGAGCTCAGGTAGAAATGGCGCTTCAAGTAAATGGCAAGAAGCCAGTGGGAAAGTGTCTACAGGGTTCGTACGGTCATGGAAAACCTGGAAAAGTCATGGAATTTTAAAATGGTCATTTCCAGGCCTGGAAAAGTCATGGAAAAAGAAAAATCCTAAAAGTTTGGGAAAAGTCATGGAAATGTGTTATAATCACATCATTTACGCCAAGTTTGAGATAATTCATATGTTTTTTTTTTAAAGAAAGACGCTCAAAATGTAAGCCGGCGTACGCTAACAATACACAAAATGTTCTAAATTGTTCATGTTTTTACCGAGATTTCAGTTTGGTCATGGACATTTGGTTTAAAGTCATGGAAAAGTCATGGAAATCCATCGGTCAAAATATGTAAGAACCCTAATTTTTTTTTCTCCTGACCTCAAAACCCCCCAAAAATTCCTTTTAAAAAAAAAAATCTAAATAAAGATCATCTGTGAAAACAGGTAAACAAAAAAGTTTTCTCCGTGCATCTATTGTGTGATGGAAAGCACCACTTGTGGCCAACATTATTATTACAACAACACTTTAGATCCCTTACGGTTTTCAAATGATGAAAACAGGGATTTATTAATTTTGTATCATGCCTGACCTCCGGGAATCATATTTGGATCCAAAATGAGTCCAAATTTTTCAGTTTTCGAGCCACAACCAAGGCCATTAAAAGGTGCCATCAAACAATACATTTGTCATAAATAAGCATATCAAACATTAGCATGATTTAATGATTTAATGTGTGAGATCAGCTGCGGACACGGCTGAACACATGATCCCCCCCCTCCCCCGGAGATGAAAAGAATAAAGTGTGGCATTTAATACGCACACATATATATATATATATATATATATCTATCTTTATTCCAGACTCATGGTCCATAAAACAACAAACACAAATACAACACAATAATATATAAAGTATAATACGAGGACACCGGTCCAGCCATTGCAGTCAAAAAGTCACTAGGGATTAAAAACATACAAATTTGTTCCATTGCTTCCAGAAACGAGACGAATACCTGGCATCACTCAGTGGTCAGCCAAGGCTTTTATAACTACATTCTCTGAAACACTTGGTCAACATTTAAATTTATACATACAATTCCTCAAACATACTCTATTCAGAAGAAGAAGTGATGCAGCCCCGTGAGTTCTGATGAATCATGACGTCTCTGCGGTGCTCAGGCTGGTGGAGGAGGTGAAGCAGAAGTGCGCCGGCGTCCAGCTGCAGAGCGAGGACGTGTACATGGCCCCCGCCTTCCAGGACTTCATCCAGATGTTCGTCCGCCGGCTGAGAGGAGAGGACCAGGAGGAGGAGCTGGTCATCGACTACGTGAGGCCCCAACCGAGCGGCGTGGTTTATAGTTTGTTTGTTTTAACCTCCAGATCGGTTGTGACTGTTGTTGTTGTTGTTGTTGTTGTTGTTGTTGTTGTCTTTCATCCAGGCAACGAAGGAAGTGAACAACATGACGCTGAAGATGCCGAAGCAGTGCTTCATCAACGGGAGGTTTGAGGACGCCGAAGACGGGAAAGTCTACAGCACCATCAACCCCACGGACGGATCAGTGAGTCTCTCTGAAATGAACACACACCTACACACATACACACACACACCTACACACACACATCTACACACACACACCTACACACATCCACACACATCCACACACACACCTACACACACACATCTACACACATACACCTACACACACACATCTACACACACACACCTACACACATACACACACATCCACACACACACCTACACACACACACCTACACACACACATCTACACACACACACCTACACGCATACACACACATCCACACACACACCTACACACACACATCTACACACACACACCTACACACACACCTACACACACACACCTACACACACACGTCTACACACACACGTCTACACACACACACCTACACACACACACCTACACACACATCCACACACACATCTACACACACACACCTACACACACACATCTACACACACACATCCACACACACACCTACACACACACATCTACACACACACACCTACACACACACACCTACACACACATCTACACACACACCTACACACACATCTACACACACACCTACACACATACACACACCTACACACATACACCTACACACATACACATATCTACACCCACACACACCTACACACACAATTGTACACATACACTCACTGACACACACTCACCTGCACACACACTTCTACACACACACACATCTACACACCTACACACACACACAGCTACACACCTACACACACACACGCACACAATTGTACACACACGCTCACCGACACACTCACTTGCACACACACCTACACGCACACACCTACACACAATTGTACACACACTCACCTACACACACACACACACACACATACACACACCTACACACTCGCATACATTCAGTTTATTTTTGCACAGCCGGATATCACAAATTACAAATGTGCCTCGAAGGGCTTTACAATCTGTGCACACACACGCACACGCACGCATGAGAAGGTGTGTGTGACCTCTGCGTCCCCCCCAGGTGATCTGCCAGGTGTCCTACGCCTCGGTGGGCGACGTGGACCGGGCGGTGGCGGCCGCCAAAGAAGCCTTCGACAGCGGGCCGTGGGGCCGCATGAACCCCCGAGACAGAGGCAGCGTGCTCTACAGGTGAGTGGCTCCCCCTAGAGGGCGGCGGGGGGACTGCACGCAGGGCTGCTCCGGCTTCTGCTTTGTGTGAAAACCCCCAAAACAAAAAGGGGAATTATGTTCATTTATTCAGGGTTCGTACGGTCATGGAAAACCTGGAAAAGTCATGGAATTTTTAAATGGTCATTTCCAGGCCTGGAAAAGTCATGGAAAAAACTTAAATCATAAAAGTTTTGAAAAAGTCATAGACATTTGTTATAATTGCATGTTCATTTACGCTGAGTTTGAAATAATTAATGTGATTTTTTTTTTTTAAAGAAAGACGCTCAAAATAAAAGCCGGCGTACGCTCTCAATACGCAACATTTTCAAAAATGTTCATGTTTATACCGAGATTTCAGTTTGGTCATGGAAATTTGGTGAAAAGTCCTGGAAATCTGTCGGTCAAAATGTGTTTATTTATTTGGGGTTTCCACTTTTATTCTCTCTACATCAAATAAAAGACGGGAAGTGTAAATAAAGAAGCCTTTTTGAAATTCACATCTGTTCACATTTAAACCGGTGTAAGAAGTCAATGTTCTCTGACCCCCCCCCCCCCCCCCCCCCCCCAGGCTGGCAGACCTGATGGAGGAGCACCAGGAGGAGCTGGCCACCATCGAGTCCATAGACTCTGGCGCTGTGTACACGCTGGCCCTCAAGACCCACGTGGGCATGTCCATCCAGACCTTCCGATACTTTGCCGGCTGGTGCGACAAGATCCACGTAGGGTTTAACACACACACACACACACACACAGGTGCAGTGTTAATGGATCGTGACCCGTGGCGTTTTCTCGGTTGCAGGGCAAGACGATCCCCATCAACCAGGCCCGGCCCAACCGCAACCTGACCTTCACCCGCAGAGAGCCTCTGGGGTGAGAGCGGCGGCCTTCTACCCGCCACTTCCCGCCACATTGTACGTTGTTGTTGTTGTTGTTTTTTTTACACGGCGCGTGTCCTTTCCCCCGCCGCAGCGTGTGTGCCATCATCATCCCGTGGAACTACCCGCTCATGATGCTGGCGTGGAAGAGCGCCGCCTGCCTCGCCGCGGGAAACACGCTCGTCCTCAAGCCCGCGCAGGTGAACTCTCGTTCTAGTGTCGTATCGCCGGGTTTGAGACGATGAAGGTGGGAGGGACCCAGTGAGTCTCTTATGCTTTGCCCCCCCCCCCCCCCCCCCCCCAGGTCACCCCGCTGACTGCGCTGAAGTTCGCCGAGCTGTCGGTGAAAGCCGGCATTCCCAAAGGAGTCGTGAACATTTTGCCGGGCTCGGGTAAGGAACACGCACACAGGACAAAGTCCTGGAAAAGTCCTGGAATTTCAAAATGGTCATTTCCAGGCCTGGAAAAGTCATGGAAAAAAAACTTAAATCTTAAAAGTTTTGGAAAAGTCATTGAAGTTTGTTATGATCACACGTTCATTTACCCGGAGTTTAAAATAATTAATGTTTTTTAAAGAAAGACGCTTAAAATATAAGCCGGCGTACGCTCTCGATACACAAATTGTTCAAGTGTATACCGAGATTTCAGTTTGGTCATTTGGTTTAAAGTCCTGGAAATGCATTGGTCAACATGTGTACGAACCCTGTGTACTTAACACTGTTAATACTGTAAATGCATACACTTCACCACACTGTTTTTTGTACTGTGCTTTTAAAAAATATATTTTTCACATTTCTATTAGTTATTATTATTATTATTATAGTGTGTTTGTTTTGTATCTCTGTGACTCGGAGAGTCCTGCAAACACAATTCCGATGTGTCTGGACTGCTGAGGCACAGATGGCAAATAAAAAACCTTGACCCTTGACCCTTGACCCCCGAGGTCGGCTCTCGGTTCTGGCCGCCGTAACGCGCTCCGTCCTCCAGGTGGAATGGTGGGTCAGCGTCTGTCCGAACACCCCGACATCCGCAAGCTGGGCTTCACGGGCTCCACGCCGATCGGCAAACAGATCATGAAGAGGTACATCCGCCCGCCGCCGCCGCGCCGCGCCGCGCCGCCCCCTGAGCCGCGGAGGCTTCACGCTCGTGTGTTGTGACTTCCTGTTGCAGCTGTGCGCTCAGCAACCTGAAGAAGGTTTCCCTGGAGCTGGGGGGGAAGTCGCCCCTCATCATCTTCGCTGACTGCGACATGGACAAGGCGGTTCGCATGGTGAGGATTTGCTGGTTTTATACCATTTTAAGTTGGATATGTTTGAGGGTTTTTTGGACAAAACAACACATTTTATTAATTTATTTATATATATATATATATATATATATATATATATATATATATATATATATATATATATATATATATATATATATATATATATATTTATTTATTTATATATATATATATATATACATTGCTGTATTTACATATATGTTGTATATATACATATATATTTTATTTTATATTTTACTTTGCATACTATACTTTATGCACAGTCACTTTCTTTCTTATATTTTATTGTGTTTAGTTTATCGGTGCTACTGTGTCAACAAATTTCCCCTTGGGGATTAATAAAGTATATTTCTATTCTATTCATTTGACTTTTAGCTTCAGGGAAATTCTGATCAAAATAAGTCTGTCTATATTTCCGTGTGATTGTTCTAAAAGAGACGAATCCTCGCTCCATTGAATGCACGTCGGTACCTAAAGAAGCTCTAGTGTTCTTCTTAAAATTGGAGAAGATTAAGTTCTCAATTCAATTTGAATCTACTTGGGGTCCGATTATAAAATACTTTGATAAATTGAAGACTCTCATTAGTTTAAACCATTTCTGTGACCTTTTAATGTTTCTTTTTTCTTTCTTAAAAAAAAATATTTACAGGAAGAAAAAAAAAGAAGCTATTTAAGTTGTCTTGACGCTGTTGTAGGAACTAATAATAGCAATAATTCACTAATTTCTGTTTTTTGTTTGACTGTATTACCTCCTACACAATTTTTACTTTTGTGTAATACTTGAACTATTAATACTGTAATGTGCTTTTTGAAAATTGAAGCAGTTCGATTTGTTCTGTGTTGGGATGGGGGGGGGGGGGGAATTAAAAATAACATATGCAATGTATAACTGTCTACTCTGTTTTTGAGAATAAACCCAATTTACAGAAAAGAAAAGAAAAAAGAAGCTCTCGTCAAGGTGCCTCATCTTCTCTCGTGTCTCCTCAGGGAATGAGCTCCGTGTACTTCAACAAGGGGGAGAACTGCATCGCCGCCGGACGTCTGTTCGTGGAGGAGTCCGTTCACGATGACTTCATCAGCCGAGTGGTGAGGAGGAGGAGGAGGTGGTGCAGGAGCGAGTCCTAAAACACAGAAATGAGTCGGCATGTTCCCTCATCTGGAAGTCAGTGGGTTTCTATTGAATGTGCTGTTAGTTGGATGCATGCCGTTATTTGGTTGATGCAAGCGGAAGAGAGTTTAACGTTTTCTTCTACGACATTATATAGGTCTGTGAATATTTAGTTGGAAGGCTTTTGGGGCGGTGCCAAAAACCTAGTAGTACCACATCGTTAGGGGACCGACTCCTGCACCTCCCATCGTGCACATTGACGGTGAAGAACGGCATGATTTATCTCATCACCCCTCTCCAAACTCTCAGTTGGAAGAGTTGAAGAAGATGAAGATCGGAGATCCATTGGATCGCTCCACGGACCACGGCCCGCAGAACCACAAAGCCCACCTGGACAAGCTGCTGGAGTACTGCGAGGTGGGCCTGAAGGAGGGAGCCACGCTGGTGTACGGCGGGAAGCAGGTGGACCGGCCAGGTAGAACACGGTTGATGACGCAGCTGCACTTGACCTGTTCTTTCATTCTTCCCGTCTTTAAAACATCTGTAAGATCAAAGTGCAACTAATAATTGGATTCACAACGGCAGGGTTCGTACGGTCATGGAAAACCTGGAAAAGTCATGGAATTTTAAAATGATAATTTCCAGGCCTGGAAAAGTCATGGAAAAAACTTAAATCATAAAAGTTTGGGAAAAGTCATGAAAATGTGTTATAATCACATTTTCATTTACACAGTTTGAAATAATTAATGTTTTTTTAAAGAAAGACGCTCAAAATATAAGCCGGCGTACGCTCTCAATACGCAAGATGATCTAAATTGTTCATGTTTATATCGAGATTTGAGTTTGTTCATGGAAATTTGTTTGAAAGTCATGGAAATCCATTAGTCAAAATGTATAAGAACCCTGTACGGAATATATGCATTTAGTCAATTATTACCTCGGTTTTGTTCAACGGTTCTTTCCTAGGTAGCACAAAATTAGCACTGTCACATTTTTAACAATTATTTCTTTATTAATAATCAGTTTATTTTGTAATCTTAGCTCCAGGCCAATATCTTGTAAACTACAAAGCTAAATTGCTGACTATTAAATCCACAACATAACTCTACAGTGTCTCTCTATGAAGGACAGTTTAGATTATTAACCTTGCTAATGGCTACATGCTAATATTTAGATGTACATTATCTCTTGTTTGTGAGCCACTAAGCAACCTAGCTTTCAAATTAGCTATGTGCTAATACAACTTTCGGGACGTATTGGTTAACCCTAAATGATCACAGGTGCATTGCTCAGCCTAAAGAAGGAAGCGTTAGCATTATGGTTAGCTTTAGCATTATGGTTAGCGTTAGCATTATGGTTTGCGTTAGCATTATGGTTAGAGTTAGCATTCTCGTTAGCGTTAGCTCATCCTGGATATGGTCATGTTCCTTCAGGTTTTTTCATGGAGCCCACGGTGTTCACTAACGTAGAAGACCACATGTTCCTCGCCAAAGAAGAGTCCTTCGGCCCCATCATGGTGGTGTCCAAATTCAAAGAGGGGTGAGTCGTCAAAAAGGCATGTAGCCAACCGCTATTCAAGCCGCTAACCGCTATTCATGCCGCTAACCGCTATTCAAGCTGCTAAACGCTATTTGAGCCGCGTCCCCGTCTCTGAACCTTAGCGATGTGGACGGCGTGCTGCGGAGAGCCAACGACACGGAGTACGCCCTGGCCTCGGGCGTGTTCACCCGCGACATCAACAAGGCCATGTACGTGAGCGAGCGGCTGGACGCCGGCACGGTGTTCGTCAACACCTACAACAAGACGGACGTGGCGGCGCCGTTCGGGGGCTTCAAACAGTCCGGCTTCGGCAAAGACCTGGGTGAGTGGAGGGGATGAGAACGTCGCCTTGTTTTAACTTTAAGTGAACATTTGTGTCGGTGCTGTATTGACTGAGATTATGGGGTCACTAGTTTTGAATAGCGACTTAACATAATGGAGGCAGGTGTTGAGTAATTAAGGAAGTCGTTTTAATATGGTGACCTGTTTACGGCAATTTGATGAGAGAAAAAAGGACCTGCAAGTCATTGACTTAACTTAGTGACTGTAACATTACATAATGACTCTGTAACATTACATAATGACTCTGTAACATTACGTTATGACTCTGTAACATTACATAATGACTCTGTAACATTACATAATGACTCTGTAACATTACGTAATGACTTGTTAACATTACATAATGACTTGTTAACATTACATAATGACTCTGTAACATTACATGACTGTAACATTACATAATGACTCTGTAACATTACGTAATGACTTGTTAACATTACGTAATGACTCTGTAACATTACGTAATGACTTGTTAACATTACATAATGACTTGTTAACATTACATAATGACTCTGTAACATTACATAATGACTCTGTAACATTACATAATGACTCTGTAACATTACATAATGACTCTAACATTACATAATGACTCTGTAACATTACATAACGACTCTGTAACATTACGTGATCAATGGGTAACATTACATAATGACTCTGTAACATTACGTAATGAATGGGTAATGTTACATAATCTCTTGGTATCCTTCCATAATGAATTGGTAACATTACATAATGACTCTGTAACATTACATAATGAATGATAACATTACATAATGACTCTGTAACATTACATAATGACTCTAACATTACGTAACGACTCTGTAACATTACGTGATCAATGGGTAACATTACATAATGACTCTGTAACATTACATAATGACTCTGTAACATTACGTAATGACTCTGTAACATTACATAATGACTCTAACATTACGTAATGACTCTGTAACATTACGTAATGACTCTGTAACATTACATAATGACTCTGTAACATTACATAATGACTCTGTAACATTACATAATGACTCTAACATTACATAATGACTCTGTAACATTACATAACGACTCTGTAACATTACGTGATCAATGGGTAACATTACATAATGACTCTGTAACATTACGTAATGAATGGGTAATGTTACATAATCTCTTGGTATCCTTCCATAATGAATTGGTAACATTACATAATGACTCTGTAACATTACATAATGAATGATAACATTACATAATGACTCTGTAACATTACATAATGACTCTAACATTACGTAACGACTCTGTAACATTACGTGATCAATGGGTAACATTACATAATGACTCTGTAACATTACATAATGACTCTGTAACATTACGTAATGACTCTGTAACATTACGTAATGACTCTGTAACATTACATAATGACTCTAACATTACGTAATGACTCTGTAACATTACGTAATGACTCTGTAACATTACATAATGACTCTGTAACATTACGTAATGACTCTGTAACATTACGTAATGACTCTGTAACATTACATAATGACTCTGTAACATTACATAATGACTCTAACATTACATAATGACTCTGTAACATTACGTAACGACTCTGTAACATTACGTGATCAATGGGTATCCTTCCATAATGAATTGGTAACATTACATAATGACTTGGTATCCTAAAATAATTACTTGTTATCTGAAAACAACATCTTTATACCTCCAGTTTAATGACTTAATAGCTCTACATTCTGACAGCATTCTGACACAATCAAAGAAAATCTGAGGAATATAAATCCCTGTGTGGTTGACGTGTTCATTGTTTTCACTGCGGTCCACAGGAGAAGATGCTCTCCTGGAATACCTCAAGACCAAAGCAGTGACTGTGGAGTACTGAGGCCCTCCCAACGAACTCTGACCGGCATCTGAACAGGAAGGGACGTGTGTGTGTGTGTGTGTGTGTGTGTGTGTGTGTGTGCGCGCGCGTGCTGTATGTGTGTGTGTGATGGATGAGAGCCACAGTTTGGACCACGTGCCTGTTTTTTTTCTTGGCTTTCCATGTCAACAAAAAAATAATAATAATAATATATATAGTAATAATCACATCATGGCCAGTGGACACATGTGGGTTACCCCCGTCTGTGTATTCTACACATCGACCCTGGTGCAGGCCGAGCTGGTTCTAACCATTGTCAAGGTTTCGGTTCCACAAGAGTGTTTTACGTTAAAACACCATTTTTCAACCTGAATCAATAATGCCGATCCGTTTTGTTAAGAAAATTAGGAAATCATCTTAAATCAGGCCTTTCTCATTCACATCATTACTTTCTCCTCTTTGTTTCTTCTTGAACAGAATTTGTTCAGTTTGTACCTGAAAATCATTGATTGACATGATGGAAAAACAGGATTCGGGTAAAAAAAAGTCAAGAGTTACATTTGAATCCACATAAAAGCAGTTCTTTCTTTTAT
Source organism: Liparis tanakae (assembly GCA_036178185.1). Taxonomy (NCBI): domain Eukaryota; kingdom Metazoa; phylum Chordata; class Actinopteri; order Perciformes; family Liparidae; genus Liparis; species Liparis tanakae. The sequence continues at coordinate 2,375,565 of CM070089.1, forward strand.
TTAAAGGTTTAGATACCGCATTGTGGTTTTGTGGTCTAAATCTACCTGTAGTTAGTCATTTTAAGCCCAGCCGTGATGCTCCTAAACCTAACTCAGAAGTTTTGTTGCTGAAACCTTACTTTGTTTTTTAAATGAAATGTTGTCCCGAAAAGGTCAAAGGTGTTCCGAATGACATGATGGTATAAAAAACCATTAGATCGCATTTTAGGACTATTTTGCAGTGTTGACAGTCGTCATCAACGGATCATTGGTCAATATTCAATGCAATCAAAAGAAGTCAAAGAGCGTCTTAAAGGTACAGTGTCTCTAGTGGTGACTCACCCCTTCCTGTCTGTGTGTCAGAACTACGGTGGCCCTCAGGTACATTCTGGACTTCTGTAGAACAACATGGCGGACTCTGAAGAGGACCTGCTTCCTACGTAGCTATGAAGAGCTCCTGCTATGCTAACGAAACCGCGATTCTTAGTTTCAGGTGATTTCACACAAATGAAAAGTGATGCTGATCGATCCCCTTTAAGGCTACACCTGGACATCACTGCATCCAGGTGAGAGGTTTAACCTCTGGCCATCTAATATTCAATGGACGACTATTTTTAAGCTACAGAATGAACTTTCACAAACACATTAAAAACAAAGTGGTGGAGGACAGAAGGGATTGTTGACGCTCTTTTATCCTTGATTGATTAATTAAAGTCTTAATGAGGACAGCCTCCTCGTTAGGTACATTGTACCTATGGAGGACTTGATGCTGTTAGGAATGGGTTCCTGTTATTTGAAGTCTGAACTTTGGGTCAGAAATAGTCTTCATCAGTATTACGTTGCCATGACGTCAAGCTATTTTTTTTCTTCTCCCCTCTTAAAAACTCCTTTAAATCATATCTGCTCCCTCGTCACTTTAGACATTCATTCTCTTCCCTTTTGGTAGATTTGACTTTTTTCTTTTTGTAAATCTTTTTTTTTTAATGGAGGGCAAATGATTTGATTTTTTTTTTTATTGTCAGACAGATGAAGACTGTGTTAAACTACATTATATTAGTTAAAGACACAGCTACATGTTTAAAAAAAAAAGAAGGGATAATGTACAGCAACATGGCTGTTTATTATATACATCTATAATATTTAAAAATATTTTGTATTACTTCCACGACAGAAGTGTCCTTGCTGTGTACTCGGGTCAGAACTGCCTCCAGGAGCAGGTCTGTTATTCAGGGCGCTCTAATATCCTCATGAAGCTGTAAATCTGACCATCACAATTGAGTATTCAACAAAGCTGTGTAATAAGCATCTGTGAAGAAATTGTGAAATTAGTTTTTTTTTTTTTTTGTGCCACATTATCAGTAGAGGCAGCAAGGGCTAAGATGCTTTTTGGTTTTGTTTGGATCTGTCCCTCAATGAACAGCATGTCTTCAGCCAGTGACGTCATACATAAATAAAGTTTGATTTGAATTAGAGTGTGTAGTGCTGCTGCTGTGACTCCCAGAACATACACACATTGTGCTCTTTCCAGAAGTATGGTCCTTGAAATGTGTAGAAAGTATGTAATATGGAAGGAGTTTAGTGAAACCTTCAGGAGAGAGACAGGAGGAAGAAGAATAGATGTCATGTGACCAGATGAACACCAGTACAGGGTTACACAAACACATTAAATGAACACGAAAGAGTGTATGAATAGTTGGTAGTCGGCATGGAGCACGATCCAGACCTCCAGGATCCGTGAACCCGGAGGAGGTAGAGAGGAGGGGCTTCAGGCACAGCCAGGTCCAATGGATCCTGTGATACGTGAAGTCTTAAAGGCAAGGCAAGTTTATTTGTATAGCACATTTCAACATCAAAGTGCTTCACATAAAACCATTAAAAACATCAAAACATATCTAAAAACAGTTAAGAAAGCATTAAAACAGTCAAAAAGCAAATATTTAATAAAAATCAGTTAAAGGCAGCAGCAAACAGAAAAGTCTTCAAGCTGGATTCCAGGGGAAGAAGCAGAGTTAAAATCACCAACCAGTACCACGTCATCTAGCTCGATAATAGAGGTCAGGAAGTCTTGAAACTGTTAAAAACGGACCTAGTGGATCGGGAGGTTGATACATTAATGCACATTAAACAGGCTTTTGACGACCAAGCTGGAGTTCAAAAGTAGTAAATGGTTCTGTTCCGCGAGAAAACAGATTATTCCAGACTAGGCTAGACATCCACTGTGGTCTATAAAGGTCCCAATAAAAGAATAGTTCAGAGAAAAGTTCATTTAGATGGATGTGTTCCATTTCTCATTACTAGGTTTTAGTCAGAAATAGAAAATCCAAATGTCTTGTGAACAAGTCATTTAAAAATGGGAGCCTTGTTGACTGCAGTACATTAAAGACACATTTTATGGGGGAACTGTGAGGGTTCCGTGTGAATGGACGGAAGTTAAGGTGGAGACGAGAGGGAGAGGAGGAGGAGACCCGCCAGGGGGAACTGATGTTGATTTTACTGGGGGAGGGGAGAGATTGTATTGATAAACTGCTCAGCTTAGTAGATTTAAATAGAAACAGGTTTGTTTCAGGTGAACTGTAACATTACATTTAGCCACGCTTTTCTTAAAACTCCCCAGTAGCAATAGAAAGTTAATACAGGGTCAGCATCATTAGCATCAGATGAACATACTAAATAAAATTAGTTTAAATCTCTTCAAATTGTGCTGAAAAACAATTTAAAATTGGAATAGTGTTTTCCATGTAACATTGTGGGTCATCCATCAGATTCAATCATTCAAACTATTTCAACTGTAAATAATTAATTTGTTGTCTGAATTCAACAAATTTTGGTCACTTGACTCAAAATCAAATTATATATATATATATATATATATATATATATATATATAAATAAAATTATATATACACACATATATGTGTATATATATATATATATATATCTAAAAATGTGATTTTGAATCTAGTCAAATATATAAGGAAAAAATGTTTACATAACATTTATATATTTATTATGTAAACATTATTTCTATCCTGTGGAGGTTATGTCACTCGTACAATACGCTAGAGGACATAACTAGAAAGTAACTTTGTGTCTTTAGTCCCGTTTGATACGTCAGTTGTTTTATGACATCTGATACGTGGACTTCCCACTGTTGGGTATTAAATAAAAAAAGATTATTCAGTCACCTGAACACTTAAAGTTGAACCCCAAAATGACACTTTCTTTTAAACAAAATATTTTTAATACATTTTAAAGAGCCACAAATAGCAAAAATGACACTGTTATTCTTGTTTTGTGAGGAGCCATCCTGTGTAACAGTTTACAACATAATGGATAAAAGTGTTCTAACCACACCACATGGTTTGGAATTCTTATGTCAGAGGAATCTTCCCATGTGGACGTGCCGGGGGAGGGGCAGAGAGGAGGCATTTTATGACCACGCCCCTTTTGTGATCGCCCGTCCTCTTCCTGAAGAGCACCGACTGGTCCTCGAGCAAAGCAGACGGCAACAAAAGGAGGAGAACCACAGAGATCCGTCAAGATCTACGAGAGGAGATCGGTTCTGGCTTCAAAGGCACTTCGTTAAACTCACAAAATGAAATGTACAGTTTGTTCCTCCGGGGGAAGACGGAGTCTCCTCTGAGTCCGAGAAGTAACTCGCCCTCCTCGCCCGAGGCGGACGTTTGGGTCGCTTTAGTCCGCGTCACGCAGAAGTCTTTCTACTCGTCCTGCTCATGGAGAACCTGGATGATGGCTTTCTTTTTGCCCTTGTCTCCGGGTAACACGAGGTTCTGCTCCGTGACCTCGCCGGAGACCGATTCTTCCTCGGAGTCCGAAGTCTCCTCTTCGTCTTCGGACCCGCTGAGCTCCACCAGCGCCAGGTCCTAGAGGACGAGAGGGAGACGTCACATATTATGCAGGGTCCGTACGTTCATGGAAAACCTGGAAAAGTCATGGAATTTCAAAATGGTCATTTCCAGGCCTGGAAAAGTCATGGAAAAAAACTTAAATCATAAAAGTTTTGGAAAAGTCATGGAGATTTGTTATACATACGCTCTCAATACACTACATCAGGGTACTTACACATTTTGACCGATGGATTTCCAGGACTTTACACCAAATATCCATGACCAAACTGAAATCTCGTTATAAACATGAACAATTTAGAACATTTTGCGTATTGAGCGCTTATATTTTGAGCGTCTTTCTTTAAAAAAAAAAAACATATGAATTATGTCAAACTCGGCGTAAATGAACACGTGAATATAAAAAAAAATTCCATGACTTTTATGATTTAATTTGTTTCCATGACTCTTCCAGGCCTGGAAATGACCATTTTAAAATTCCATGACTTTTCCAGGTTTTCCATGACCGTACGAACCCTGCTACATTTTCTAAAATGTTTGAGTATATACACCGAGATTTCAGTTTGGTCATGGGAATTTGGTTAAAAATCCTGGAAATCCATCGGACAAAATGTGTAAGAACCCTGATTATGACACAACTAGACGGCAGGACGTTTAAGGTTCACATCTGGGGCTTCCTGACGGCCGCTCACCATCTCTATGACGCGCTCGTCCCCCTCCACGCTCTCAATGTCAAAGTGCCCGGCGGGGGCGTCGGCCATCTGCTGCTTCAGCTTCTCGTTGGCCTCGGCCATCTGAGGCAGGAAGCTCTGCAGCCGCTCCAACACTGAAGCACGACAACGTCAATAAATAAATAAATAAATAAATACACACATCATCACACCCGTGGCTCCAGGTGTTTAGTAGGTTGTATGCAGGGATTTCTTCTAAAGAAAGGGTGTTACATTTATGTTTAAACAACTACAAAAATTGAAAAATCTCTGCGAAAATTCAATATTGTGCAACTCTAGTCACAAGCCAAAAAAATCTGTTTGCATAGCTGCATTATTTAATGTCAGCCGATTGTTGATTTTAAGAAAAAAAAAGGCACACGCCTGTCTCCACCAATGGTTAACAGCTTTAAGTTCCTAGGAATCAGCATCATTAATAACTAGGGCTGGGCAACGATTAAGATTTTTAATCGCATGATTTCCCCGATTAATCGCATTTGTATACGCAAAATCCAATAATTAATTCAAAAGTAGTGTACAGCGCACTTCTATTTCAAATGTTGTGCCATATGAACTAAAGAGCATAACATGTGTTGTCCTGTTAGAGAGAGACACCAGAAAACACTTTCAGGGCAGTTTGTCAACTCCTAGAACTTGACACTTATTTTAAATGTTCTGCCATATGAACTACAGTGCCATAAAATCTGTAATTTATACATTTTATCATGATGCAACCCCCTGTAAAAAAAAAAAAGAAGCCTTGGAACTCATAATGAGCCTGCAGGGAAGTGGCGTCTTGTCTCACCGCTGCTCTTCGGGACTCTCTCCGTCTGCAGGGCTGTGGCCGCCTTTGGCTTGAGGAGAAGCTTCTCACTGAGACCTGGCAGCAAGACAAACAACGCTCACATTGTAATAACATTGTAATAACATTGTCATAACGGAGCCCATGTCTCAACCCCCGGGATATAAGTAAAAATACTAGATGTGATGCATCAACTATTCATACACTAGTCTGTCATATTCATTGTCCTTCTGTACACATGACATCTATTGTTCTGTCCATCCTGGAGAGGGATCCTCCTCTGTTGCTTTCCTGAAGGTTTCTTCACTTTTTCCCCCCTGAAGGGTTATTTGGGAGTTTTTCCTGATCCGATGTGAGGTTTTGGGACAAGGATGTCTATGTGTACAGATTGTAAAGCACTCTGAGACAAATTTGTAATTGGTGAGAATGGGCTCTACAAAATAAACTGAATTTAAATATCTGACATTTATGAGTCACAATGCAAAGAACACCCCGTGTGTCGACGATAGATTGGAGCTGGATCCTGTCACGAAAAAAAAACTATATTGTACATTGAACTGTCAAGTGGTTTGCAGGGTTCTTACACATTTTGACCAATGGATTTCCATGACTTTTCCACGACCAATCTGAAATCTCGGTATAAACATGAACAATTTAGAAAATGTCCAAGACTTTTCCAGGCCTGGAAATGACTTTCAAAATTCCATGACTTTTCCAGGTTTTCCATGACCGTAAGAACCCTGGGTTTAATCCCTTTCAGATTTGATCATGCTATGAATCAATACACTTATTGGCAAGTTGTCATTAAAAACTGCTTATTTGTGTTTAACGTGAGGAGTTCACATCAATCTGGATCTGTCCAAACATAAATCAGAAAGAAAGATCCATATTAATATCTTGGGTCTCTGATGTTGACACAATAATAATAATAATAACAATAATAATAATAATATAGTGTACCGGACGTTGCTGTGAGTCACATTAAAATTATTTTATTATTATTATTATTATGTTGCAAGCCATAACAATGTCTGATATCCTATTGTTGATGGAAATGTGTTAATGAACAATATCCCTTGGTAACTAGTAAATGTGATTTCAGACCTTTAATTGAGTGTGTCATTTCCAGTACCGGCTAAACACTATTAAATAATATCGAGTCAGACTTAGATTAGATATGGTTTCAAACTCATTACTTCATTAATTATTAAATTAGTGCGCTGCGTGCTGCAGTGTAAGCTAGCATGCGCTAATGTGTGAAGCTATCGTAGATTCTCTCCGTCAAATTGTTTTTTCTTCCGCTAATAAAAAGCGTCCAAACCTGCTCCGTTCCCACATGACAGTAGAGCCCGGGAACTCGTATTCTTGATATTTAAATCCATTTTTAGAGGCGACAGGACCAGCGTCTCTATGATCAGCATGTGTGTCCAGTGACATCAACTTCCGGGTGACGGTGGAATACACTGACCCAATGCCTTATATACCACAGCGCCCCCTGGTGCTCCGGAAGACTTCGAGAAACGAACGGAGAAGTTGGCTGTTAAAAAGTGCACAATGAATATGAAAGCTAATAAACCTACACTATTAGTACGTCATTAGAACTATTAATTTAGGTGCAAACTATCTGAAAATGTAACGACCTCATGAGCTGTATGATCATTTTTTTTAAATGGTCAAGAAATCCCAACAAATCTGAAAAAAATCCAAACATCTGTGTACTGCACGTTTTGTTTGTTCTAAATGTAAAGCTCGTCGGTTGAGCAGGAGGTCCCACTCTGACTGTCGGACGGAGTTGACCCAGTAATGGTAATGTGGTAATGTTCCACATCATCACCGCTACTATATGCATCGCCACCAAGAAAATAAAGTGAATACAATCAGTCATTGATGTGCTTTCTGTCCTGATGCTTGTTTCGCCTATATGTGCATTTGTTTTGTTTTTATGTGTATGTTGTATTGTAGCTGGGTTTGTTCTGCCTGATTCATGCTGCAGCCCGTTATGTCACTGGTCTATTGCTGTACCATTTCTTTTTGCTGTGTATTGGGTTTGTTTATATGTTGTCAGTTTGTCTACGAATTCTATTTCCATTTTATTTTGAGATTTTGTTATTTTAGGCTGGCCAGGGACAGCAGATGGAAATTAGCCTCTCTGGCTAACTCTGGCTCACTTACAGTCCAACTGTTGATTGGTGTGCATTGTCCCTGCAAAATAAATGAATACAATAAAAATAAATATTTACTATAGAATATTATGCCATTCAAACGAACGTAACGGTACGTCCCAACACTTTAATGCGCCGGTGGATTACGCCCCCTATTTTTCGAGTAGAGTACTCATCTTCTTAACATAGACGAGCTTTGGTGGCACTTTTTTCTCTCTGACGCGGCTCTCCGTCTGACTGTCATGAAAGAAGACTCCCATCTCTTCTTCTGGTCCAGAAAGGTAAGTGATGGCTGGGAAATAGCTTGATATACGTTGACGACCGGAATAAGTAGTTTGCTATTATTTTTTACTTATACTAGCGACTGTTGCCCGCCGCTGTCTCCCGGTTAATACAGACACGAGCCGCGGAGTCGCGCTTCCTTCTGTTTTGGTTTGGCTAGCTCACGTAGCTCCGTGGTAGCTAGCGTACACGAGCATTTCTTACATCAATTATATTTACGGTTTTATAAATATTGTCATACAGTTGCCGTCATTTCGCGTTAAACGTAGAGAAGCTCCCGATAGCAAGACATACAGATATATGCATTAGTCAGGAGTAATGCATGTGATAAGGTACAAACTAAATTGTCGGGACCGCGCATCATCACCGACGGACCAACCGACACATCAACTAATTTAAATGCTACTTTGATTTTTTTTTCATGGCATATTTGCTGCTCTCTCTGAAACGGATATTATTTTGTTTCTTCCACTTTACACTATTTTCTGTACTGATGGTGATTATTTTTATTGTTTTTAATTATTATTATCTTTATTTAAGAAGGGACCATGTACAGTTAAAACATTAATGTCACCATGTGATGCACTCTACCAGATTGTAGCTACAGCTAATTTGCATCTGTAGTCTCTTGACAGACCATAGTAAACATAAAACAATAACAAACATGAAACAATAACAACAAATAATACAATAACAAACAGTACAGGATAGGACACTACATCAGTATACATGGTAAGAACAACTCACAATACACACAATGCGAAGCTACAGTACAGCAAATTATAAGTAAGTAATACATACTATTAAAAGTAAGTAATAAAAAACATTAAAAGTAACTAATACGAGACATAATAATTTTGCTGAATGAGCAGGTGTGAGATGTGGACAGGCACACAGAAATAAGCTGCGATCAGGAGACGAACAACGCATCTTAAAAATGTATTTCTTTTTTAAAGATACAACTATCCTGTAGCTACTCTTTTAATTTAAACTCCTGATGTTGGTGTAAACGTTGCATGGACTTCTTTCCAGCTGCTCTGCAATCCACGTGAAAACAGCTGCTCAACATTTAGAGCTCGCCTCTCTGGTTACCGAATAATGTGTTTTTTGTTCCTCTCCCCAAGGAGTGATGCAGCTGTTCTCTCTCGGCGTAATATCATATTAAACATTACCTCATGCCGCAGTTCCCTGTTATCTAATATTAGGGTTCGTATGGTCATGGAAAACCTGGAAAAGTCATGGAATTTTAAAAAGGTCATTTCCAGGCCTGGAAAAGTCATGGAAAAAACTCAAATCATAAAAGTTTTGAAAAAGTCATGGAAATTTGTTATATTCACACCGAGTTTGAAATAATTAATATGTTTTTTAAAGAAAGACGCTCAAAATATAAGCCAGCGTACACTCTCAATACACAAGATGTTCTAAATTGTTCATGTTTTTACCGAGATTTCAGTTTGGTCATGGACATTTGGTTTAAAGGCATGGAAATCCATTGGTCAAAATGTGTAAGAACCCTGTAATATACTCCCCCTGTCTTTGTGTATTTCCCTCCAGGCCTGTCCGTCTCTGAAGCCCTTTTCCAACATGGACGGTGCACCTGAGCCCGTCTGAACCCCTTGAACAGCCCGTCGTGTTTCTTTTTTCACGCCGCTCTCACGCTGGTTGACAGAAGATGAGACGCTGCGGCCTCGTGCCCCACCATGAGTGTCCAGAGTCTGGGAGGAGCCATCGGGGATTCCCTGGGCTCTAGCCTGACGGTGCGTATGAGCGGAGCGGGCGGGAGGGTGGAGCGCTCTCTCTCTGAAACCTGTTTCCTCCGGGGCGGATCGCTTCTCTATTCCAGACCATGGTTCCCACCGGCTACACCAAGCTGCAGGAGGAGAGGCTGTCCATGGTGGACCTCGGAGCCAAACCGGAGGCCGCCTCGCTGCAGAACGGCTACCGAGCGGAGACGTCGCTCGTGGACAGCCGGCGGCTCCTGGACCGCGCCTCTCGCTCCTCCGTGACTCTGTCCGACTGCGGAGACGGAGGCTACTCCGAGACGGAGCCCATGCTGGCCGAGAGGAGGCTCTCCGCGGAGGACGCCGACGAGGAGGAGAAGGAGGAGGAGGAGGACGCGGACGAGGAGGAAGGGCCCCGCTCGGCCGTGCAGAACATGCCCAAGGAGTCGCTGCTGGCCATGGCGCTGCAGATCCTGCTGCCCTTCCTGCTGGCTGGATTTGGAACTGTGTCAGCGGGAATGGTGCTGGATATTGTGCAGGTAAGCTGACCCACAATGCAACTGTTATCCAAAGCACCGCCGGCACCGTAGAGAAGTGGAGCACGGGCGGCTTTAGAGGCCGAGTCCAGTTCATCGCTTGCCGAGTCTAGTTTCATAGTTCAGGGTTCGTACGGTCATGGAAAACCTGGAAAAGTCATGGAATTTTAAAATGGTCATTTCCAGGCCTGGAAAAGTCATGGAAAAAAACTTAAATCATAAAAGTTTTGGAAAAGTCATGGAAATTTATTATTATCACATGTTCATTTACACCGAGTTTGAAATAATTAATGTGATTTTTAAAGAAAGACGCTCAAAATATAATATAATATAACATTTTCTAAATTGTTACCGAGATTTCAGTTTGTTCATGAAAATTTGGTTTAAAGTCCTGGAAATCCACTGGTCAAAATGTGTAAGAACCCTGATAGTTGGGGCCATTGTTTCCATCAGGTGTGATAACACTTTACTCAGTGAAGTAATCAGTGAGATCAAAGTCTGAAGGGACAAATAAACCCAATCAGTTGTCCCTTTTTACCACCAACAAATACTAATAATAATAAATTGGATTTTGGATTGAGCCTTTGGCCCAATGATGAAAGTATTGCAATAAAATGTTGTGCCGCTTTAAAGTCAGCGGCAGTCTAAATTCGTATATTACATCACATCACACGTCGTTTAGCAGACGCTTTTATCCAAAGAGACTTACAATAAGTGCATTTCAACCTAGAGTACAAACTAAGAACAACAAGAATACAGAAAGTAACATTTCCTCAACATAGTCAAACTACAAAAGTACCATAATAAGAGATATTCAAGTGCGAGTGGTAGAAGTATAGACGCAACAACTTGAGTTCCGCCTGAAGCTTTTCGTAGTAACACCGTAACCTCTGTCCGATTGTTTTCACTCCAATAGACGTCGTGAAATCGAGCAGCTCTATAATCTCCAGGATCGCTGCGCTAACTCGCCGCTGGCCACGAGCTACTGGCTCCAAAACAAACAAACGACAGCTGCCCCGTGGCGCTCAGACAGGAACGCACTGCGGTCGAGCAAACACGGGAAAAATGCACTTACTTCCTCTTTTTTTAAATTATTTTTACAGTATCATGCATCGTTTACGTAAACGATGCATGATTTTACAAACTATTAAAAAAAAAGAGGAATTAAAGCGTTCATGTTCAACACGAGTGTGCGGCGTGTGTCTGTGTGTGTGTCTTTGTGCGCAAAATTCACAAAACCATGCTCCTAAAACCGTGACTCCACAGTACTGCTAGATGTCAAACACACTCCCTAAGAAGGCCGCCCTAAATACAAAATAAAATCATCTGTAGGGGTTTAAGTGGAGACTTTATTGAGAATAGTTCAAATGTTTTTGGCAACGGGTTTGAAGAGGACGGATATAACGGCTTCATCGAAGTAAAGAGTTGAAAATATTCTAAATACAATGTTTACTTCGTTCATTTAGGTCTCTAAAATACATCCAAAGAATAACACTAAACTCCATCTAGTGTAGTAAAACGCTGACTCGCGGCTAGTGAGTGGATTTAGAACTGAGGATTCTTTTATTTTGTCCAAGAGGTATTTTCAGCCGTCAAAAGCTATTTTGACTTCATCAAAGTGTTCGTGTTTAAGAGGATGTTAATATTACATGATTAGTTGAGCATGTGTTATTGTCCTGATTGACGGATGTGTCCGTTGTTATTGTTTTTATCCCACCAGGAAAAAAATCTGAATTCCTTTTCTCAACAGGCTGGCAGCTAATCCATATTTCTTTTTTTATTGAACTTCTGCCAGGATTTCCCACGACTCCTCTGACTCTGTTGCCTTACGGTCCACTGGGTTCACTGGTGCACATGCAAATGAAGGACTTCTTCGTTACCTAGAGGATAGTGTTTGAATTTGAATGTCAAACATGTTTAAGGGTTGAACGTGTCGCCCGCAGCACTGGGAGGCGTTCCAGTACATCACGGAGATCTTTATCCTGGTTCCTGCTCTGCTCGGCCTGAAGGGGAACCTGGAGATGACTCTGGCCTCCAGGCTGTCCACAGCGGTGAGGGACACACACACACACACACACACACACACACACACACACCTGCGTTACTGAAGAACAGAAGTCTTGTCTATATTTCTGGACGGCTCTCTCTTCTTGTTAGAAGTAGTACAGGCTTGTGTGTTTAAAACTGCATTCTCTCTCCTGACCACCAGGGGTGACGGTTGTATAGAAGTCTATGCTTCATGTGTCACGTTCTCTCTCCTGACCACCAGGGGGCGACTCCTCTGGTTGTATAGAAGTCTATGCTTCATGTGTTAAAGCTGCATTCTCTCTCCTGACCACCAGGGGGTGACTCCTCTGGTTGTATAGAAGTCTATGCTTCATGTGTTAAAGCTGCATTCTCTCTCCTGACCACCAGGGGGTGACTCCTCTGGTTGTATAGAAGTCTATGCTTCATGTGTTAAAGCTGCATTCTCTCTCCTGACCACCAGGGGGCGACTCCTCTGGTTGTATAGAAGTATATGCTTCATGTGCAGGGTTCGTACGGTCATGGAAAACCTGGAAAAGTCATGGCATTTTAAAATGGTCATTTTCAGACCCGGAAAAGTCATGGAAAAAACTTAAATCATAAAAGTTTTGAAAAAGTCGTGGAAATCTTAACACATGTTCATTTACACCAAGTTTGAAATGATTCAAATGTTTTTTAAAGAAAGACGCTCAAAATGTAAGCCGCCGTACGCTCTCAATACGCCAAATTTTCTAAATTGTTCATACCGAGATTTCAGTTCTGTCATGGACATTTGTTTTAAAGTCATGGAAAATCCTGGAAATCCATCGGTCAACATGTGTAAGAACCCTGCATGTGTTAAAGCTGCATTCTCTCTCCTGACCAACAGGGGGCGACTCCTCTGGTTGTATAGAAGTCTATGCTTCATGCGTTAAAGCGTTGAATAAGCAACGCTTTAGGGGCGGGGCTTCTGTGATGGACAGGTTGCTATGACTACCAGAGACGACTTCTCTAATACGGTACCTTCAGGATGCGATAATCGGAGTCGGCCGAACTCGAGGCTTCACAACACGAGTCCACAAGCCGACGTCCGCCACCCTCTCATCGCCGGTCTGCGGTCCCAGCCGGCCTCACGACTAGACGTGTGACGTCATCGTGTGTTTGTTTGTTGGCGTTGCATCGTTTCATTGGTGGTGGCGTCTCATGTCCACAGACTCAGACTCTCTGCGTCTGCTCGCGGCCCGCCTGGGTTACTGTTCTAATCTCTTCAGAGAAATCCATGTAACAACTAGAAGGGGCACTCGGTAGAGCGCATACCTTCATATCACAAGATCGGGCATTGAATTATGAACATTTTGGCATTAGTTGCATGACTTTGGATTAAAATTGGATAAAATGTTGACTAAAATTGACAATTTAAATGGTAAAAAGAACATTTTGACCTTTCATGACATTACACAGACATTACTTAATTATCCCACCAAAATTCATGTGATGTTGACCTTTTTTCATGACCTTGACCTTTGACCCGATCGATCCCAAAATATAATCGAATGTTCCCCGGATAATAACCAATCATCCCACCAAATTTCATGCGATTCGGTTTAATATTTTTGACTAATGCGTATAACACACACACACACACACACACACACACACACAAATACACGGTGATCAAAACATGACCTTGCGAAGGTAATTATTTGTGCGGCATCTCGGATTTTAGTGCGGCTTCGGAGCCGGTGGAGGAATCTGCTGACGCAGCAGATTACTGGGGTGGTTTACTGTGGAGGGAGGGGGGGGGGGGATCCGGGAACGCCGAGCAAATCCCTCCCAGAGCAAACGGTGGACAAACGGACTGAGAACGTGCGTCATCAACCTGTGAGGAGGACTCGTGTCTGAGGCGTCTTGCACTCCAGAAGAAGAAGCCTCTCCTTGTCTGTTGTCGTCGGCGCTCCCCGGCTCCACGTCGACTCTGCTGAGTCAACACGGACAGCTGGCGCTCACGACTCCTCAGCGTGTCTTAAAAAAACCAAAACCTGATTTGTCTTCGTATTCACATTCTTCCCAAAAAACAACTCTGCTATGATTCACAGAGCGGTGGGAACGTTCTTAGTGAAAAGAGATGAAAACTGTACAGACTAAAGCAGTGGTGTTCAAATGGGGGTACGTGAGGTTAAATATATTTAAAATTAGCATCCATAAAAAAATAATCATGACCATGTGATATTTCAGTTTTTCTTTTTTAATACATTTCTACATTTCTTTATTTTTCCGTCAAGTGCTGAGTTTTTTTATTTTAGCAAACGGCTGCAATGAAACAAAGAGTGAAACGTTTAAAGGGGTCTGAATACTTTCCGATCCCATTGGATATAATGGAAAACCTGGAAAAGTCATGGAATTTTTAAATGGTCATTTCCAGGCCTGGAAAAGTCATGGAAAAAACTGAAATCATAAAAGTTTTGGAAAAGTCATGGAAATTTGTTATGATTGCATGTTCATTTACGCCGAGTTTGACATAATTAATATGATTTTTTTTTTTTTTAAAGAAAGACGCACAAAATAAAAGCTGGCGTACGATTTAAATACGCACAATGTTCTACATGTTTCATGATTTTATCGAGATTTCAGTTTGGTCATGGAAATTTGGTTTAAAGTCCTGGAAATCCATCAGTCAAATTGTGTAAGAACCCTGTCTATATTAAATCTGAAACACTGACGTGTTTGACCAAACATGAGGCGCGTGTGTTCATATCGAGAACAACACACAACTCGAGCTATGTGGAGAAGCTGCACAACAACAAGACACACTCCAGTAATGTCGTCCTGCTCTTGCATGAGGACGCTCCACAGTGTCGGCATTCCCTGACTGTTACAGTTGGTTTGTATTCCCTTTAAGGTCCTGATGATCTGGTGCATTATGGGTAACGGGGCTCTAACCCCATTTAAAGGCATTCATAGAAATGTGATTTGTTTTCCACTTTTCGCTTCTTTAAAACAATGTAATCTCTCCCGGTTCCCCGCACAGGTGAATGTGGGCAAGATGGATTCTCCCATCGAGAAGTGGAATCTGATCATCGGCAACCTGGCGCTGAAGCAGGTAACGGGTTAAGGAAAACCGGGAAATTCATGGATTTTAAAATGGGAAAAATCCTTGAAAAAAATCCCCAAAGTTTTGGAAAAGTCGTGGAAAAATATTTTATTCACATGTGCGCTGAGTTTGAAATAATTAATGTTTTAAAAAGAAAGATACTCAAAATATAAGCCTTATAAGTATTTTTTTCTTAACTGACAAGTTTGGTGGCCATAGCAACAGTAGCTCAGGGATAATCCACTATTCCAGGGAAGTGTAGCTTCCTATGGAGAAGTACATGGTCATGGGAATGTGGGCTAAAGCCCTGTAAATCCCTTAGTGAACATGTGTATGAACCCTGTTTATCTCCATGCACCTGCAGCTATAAGGAGGAAACTATTTCCTTTTTCCTTTTCAAACTCGGGACCATAGAAATGACCCGATGTGATTTTATATTTAATGAAAAATTCCTGTAAAGCCATTCCGAGTAGCTGGTAATCAGTTGGATCCTGTTTGGATATCTCTGTGTACTAAGGGTACGTTGTCTGTTAATCATCTCCACGCTCAGAGCAGGGAGCTGTTACCTAACGCACCCAGACGTATAATTAGTGACAGTATTTCACCCTCGTGTTTACGTGGAGCTTGACCCCGCATGAGTCATGACCCTCCTGCTGATCCTGTAAGCGCTCCCCCCCCCCCCCCCCCCCCAGGTCCAGGCCACCGTGGTGGGCTTCCTGGCCGCCGTGGCCGCCGTGGTTCTCGGTTGGATCCCGGAGGGGAAGTTCCAGATGAGCCACGCGGTGCTGCTCTGCTCCAGCAGCGTGGCCACGGCCTTCATCGCCTCCATGCTGCAGGGTACACACACACGCGCACACGCACACGCACACGCACACACACACGCACATGCGTTGTTTAATTCTGTCTGAAAGTCACCAGTGATGTGGAGATCACTCATTTCTTTTGTTTGTTTGTTTGTGTGTGTGTGTGTGTGTGTGTGTGTGTGTGTGTGTGTGTGTGTGTGTGTGTGTGTGTGTGTGTGTGTGTGTGTGTGTGCGTGCGTGCGTCAGGTTTCATCATGGTGGGCGTCATCGTGGGTTCCAAGAAGACGGGCATCAACCCAGACAACGTGGCCACGCCCATCGCCGCCAGCTTTGGTGACCTCATAACCCTGGCCATCCTGGCCTGGATAAGCCAGGGCCTCTACAAGTGCCTGGGTAGGTGACGAGCTGCTGCCATATATATATATATATATATATATATTTATATATATATATATATATATACAGGGTTCGTACGGTCATGGAAAACCTGGAAAAGTCATGGAATTTTAAAATGATCATTTCCAGGCCTGGAAAAGTCATGGAAAAAACTTAAATCTTAAAAGTTTTGGAAAAGTCATGGAAATTTGTTAAAATCACAAGTTAATTTACAACAAGTCTGAAATAATTAATATATTTATTAAAGAAAGACGCTCAAAATATAAGCCAGCGATATCTCTCAATACGCAACATTTTCTACAGTTTTCATGTTTATACCGAGAAAAGTCATGGAAATCCATTGGTGAAAATGTGAGAACCCTGATATGTATAAATATATTTATATATATATACACACACGTTTATATGACAAGTACATTAAACATACGAGGAATTTGAATTGGTAAAAATGCATTACAACATATCAACAATACAAATATAATAGAAACGATATATCAGAGATGGAAAGATGAGCAACGGTGTTTGAAACTGTTCTGTGGGTGGGGGGAGGTCGGTGGGGGGTGGGGGGGGGGGACCCGACTGCAGGTCTTGGTTCTGATGGACCGCAGCCTCCTCCCCTTGAGACGCAAACCAACCAGCCCACAGTTTGCAGAGACGCAGCTGGAAAAGAAAAGCCCTCGTTACCTTTTTATTGAGTTTATCACATAAACATTGTTGGACAAGAAGTACCACAGGTGGGGATCAATGCACTTCCATATATATGCACATCACAAGTACAAATATTTAAAATAATTAAATCCACAAGCAAATAGATGGCCATAACGAGGGCGTGAGGGTAAAAGCAGCTGAACAGAGTCCATGTGAACGTTAGCCGACCGCCGTAAAGAACGAGTTGTGTAGAAGTCACCGGGCTGAATGCATCCTCAGTTTCCTGAGGGATGCTTCTAGTTCCACTTCCATCGCACATGCATACATGAGGCGGTGGTCTCCAGGTAGGATTGAAGCAACATGACAAAAAAACTGAATCTGGTCCTCCGTTGGAAGCGTGTGTCACTTCCCTCTTTCCGCCAGCAGGGGGCCCTCTCGCCTCTCCTCCTGCAGAACAGAGCCTCCCCTTTGTCTTCCCACCACGTGTCACTCAATCCCCAAACACCGGGAACGTTCCCTCTGGAAAAAGACTCTGGTCGGACTGTGTGACACAGACGACCACAGGGAGTTAAATGTGCTCCACACACCTCGGACTTCATATTTCCGAGGCGGGATCGTCTGGCCGTGTCGCTCCCGGGGACACTGGGCCCCGTTGTTCGGCCACGCCGACACTTTCCTGCTAAATATGAACTAATGGTCGGTTTACTCTCAACTGAACCCAATTCAAACGCGTGATTATCGACATGGAACAGGAGCTTTAAACGGGGTTCGCACGGTCAGGGAAAACCTGGAAAAGTCATGGCATTTTAAAGTGGTCATTTCCAGGCCTGGAAAAGTCATGGAAAAAACTTAAATCATAAAAGTTTGGGAAAAGTCCTGGAAATTTGTTATCACATCATTTACGCCAAAAATGCTCAAAGTATAAGCCGGCGTACGCTCTAAATACGTAAAATGTTCTAAATGTTTCATGTTTTTACCGAGATTTCAATTTGGTCACGGACATTTGGTTTAAAGTCCTGGAAAAGTTATGGAAATCCATCGATCAAAACGTGTAAGAACCCTGTTTAAAGGCCTGCAAGGCTTCGAGTTGGGAGGCGAAACCAGGCGAGCAGAGAAGGAGAAACGTTGCCAAGCCGAGGCCTGAATGTTTATTTAAAGCATCGGGCTGCATTCGTGAGAGGCTCAGCAGTAGGAATGGGGAAGATAGAGTTGGTATTAAGTTAAATTAATGGACTCGGAGGCTGAGTTAAGCTGCGTTTCATATGCCAGTCACATATCCATCTGTTGAGACCCATCGCCAAAAAGAGGACATCATCATCCTCTATGTATTTTATTTTCTTCACCCCATTATTACGCAGACATAAACGGCTCCGGAGCCCAAATGTCTGGATTGAAGCTTGTGTGATAATTTATTAAACAGAACTTAATAGTAGATATTGCAACAAAAAAATAAGAATTAGGGAGCGGTTTCTAGTCGTGATGTTCTCTCGGATTTTTAAGGATGTTACAGATGATTATATATTTTCGTGCAGCAGTTATAATTCAGCTTATGGGATGAATATTCATTTCACAAAAAGCACAATCGTCTGAAATGGCCTTGTTGTAGGTTTGATTAGAATAACTCTACAGGGTTTGTTTGCTCATGGAAAACCTGGAAAAGTCTTTTTAAATGTTTATTTCTAGGCCTGAAAAAGTCAAATCAAAAAGTCCCCAAAGTTTTGAAAAAGTCATTGATATGTCTTATATTCATATTAATTTACATGGTTTATACACCATGTATGCTTTGGAATTATCATTGTTAGTTTAAATATTAGATTATCTCACTTTTTTATGCCTACACCCGAGACTGTCTTTATATATCTTTTATTTAATACTGTCTATATGTATATGTGTATATATATATATATTATTTTATATTTCACTTTGTGTACTTTATGCCCAGTCACTTTCTTTCTTTCTTATATTTATATTTTATTGTGTTTAGTTTATTGGTGCTACTGTGTCAACACATTTCTATATTTCTATTCTATTTAACAAAATGTTTTGTTATGGAAATCTGGTTTAAAGTCCTGGAAATCCATTTGTCAACATGCGTATGAACCCTGAATCTAGTTTTATGTCCTTTTTTATTATATCAGTTAAAATAATAAAAATATTGAATATTCCCAAATGAATGCATTCATTTTAACAATTAATTATCAAGTTGATTCAGTGTTTTTGCATTGGACATGTTTGTGTCTGGAACGTCTACCCCAGTGCATGCTGGGAAGGAATCCCAGAGAGGAGAGACTAACTCTCTCTCTCTCTCTCTCTCTCTCTCTCTCTCTCTCTCTCTCTCTCCTCCAGACACCCACCCCTACGTGTCGTCGCTGGTCTGCGCCTTCTTCATGTGTCTGACTCCTCTGTGGATCGTCATCTCCTCCAAGCACCCGGCCAGCCGCACGCTGCTCTACTCCGGGTGGGAGCCGGTCATCACGGCCATGGTCATCAGCAGGTGTGTGTGTGTGTGTGTGTGTGTGTGTGTGTGTGTGTGTGTGTGTGTGTCTAGTCTTCAAAGGGGGAAGTAACTACTACATCACCTCAAAACAAATTTGCACAGGCCCCCTCGGGTCCCAGGAAGCATTTTTAGTGGCATTTAAAGATGAGAACACAAATGACCGTGGACTTCATTGAGAATCCTCCGTCTTCCTCTCTCCACGCCCTCTTCAGGGTTCGTACGGTCATGGGAAACCTGGAAAAGTCATGGAATTTTAAAATGGTCATTTCCAGGCCTGGAAAAGTCATGGAAAAAAGTTAAATCATAAAAGTTTTGGAAAAGTCATGGAAATTTGTTATATTCACGTGTTCATTTACGCCGAGTTTGAAATAATTAATGTTTTAGAAAGAAAGACTCAAAATATAAGCCGCTCTCATACTGGCGGCGCAATTTTTTTTTTTTTCCGCGTTGCAAGTGAACGCACCGTATCTGGAAAGTTCGATGGCCATAGCTCGGGAAGCAAATGTTTATTCTTTAAATAAAATATTGTCTCTTATTTATTTGTTTCATTAAATGTATACTGTATGCTTTGGAATTCACAGTTTAAATACTAAATGTTCTCACTTTTTCATGTATAAAGCGAGACAAAGTCTTTTTAAATGTTTATTTCTAGGCCTGAAAAAGTCAAATCAAAAAGTCATATCCCCAAAGTTAAAAAAAAGTCATGGAAATTTGTTGTATTCATATTAATTTACATGGTTTATATACCATGTATGCTTTGGAATTATCATTGTTAGTTTAAATATTAGATTATCTCACTTTTTCATGCCTACACCCGAAATTTAACAAAATCTGAATACTGAATGCTTTGGAATTCACAGTTTAAATACTAAATATTCTCACTTTTTCATGTACAAACCGAGATTTCAGTTTGGTCATGGAAGTTTGGTTTAAAGTCCTGGAAATCCATTGGTCAACATGTGTAAGAACCCTGCCTCTTTTGTCTCTCTGTCTTACACAAACACACATACACACACACACGCATGTGCAGGTGGCTCTTTAGCTCCTCCCATCAGTGTGAATGTGTTAAAGCACTTTGAGTGGTCAGAAGACTAGAAAAGAGAAATACGAGTACAGGTTAATACACACACACACACACACACACACACACACACACACAC
Organism: Liparis tanakae; assembly: GCA_036178185.1. Lineage (NCBI taxonomy): Eukaryota > Metazoa > Chordata > Actinopteri > Perciformes > Liparidae > Liparis > Liparis tanakae. The sequence goes on from CM070089.1 coordinate 2,396,222, forward strand.
ACCAGTTAATCATCTCCTTGTCGTCTCTGCAGCATCGGGGGGCTCATCCTGGACAAAACGGTGTCCGACCCAAATCTGGCCGGCATCGTGGTTTACACGCCGGTCATCAACGGTGAGTCACAGTATTGGCTCCGCCCTCTTCCTGACGATGGCTTTGAGGTGTCACTTTTTGGATCGCAACCATTGGACTGCACCAACAGCTCGTTTAGTCCTGGGCGATTTAAAGAAGAACGATGCGTACGGGATGAAAGCTTGGAGTGTGTGTGCTTTCCTTTTGACTAATGAATCGAGACGTGACGTCATATTTACACGATATAAATACCGTCAGATGTTTTCAACACACTGGCATCAGTACTCAGCGTCAATATGAAGCATAACAACAGGGTTCTTACGGTCATGGAAAACCTGGAAAAGTCATGGAATTTTAAAAAAAAAGGTAATTTCCAGGCCTGGAGAAATCAGGGAAAATACTTAAATCATAAAAGTTTTGGAAAAGTCATGGAAATGTTTTTATAATCACTTGAACTTAATAGTAGATATTACAAAAAAAAAAAAGATTAGACAGGGTTCGTACGGTCATGGAAAACCTGGAAAAGTCATGGAATTTTATAATGGTCATTTCCAGGCCTGGAAAAGTCATGGAAAAAACTTAAATCTTAAAAGTTTTGGAAAAGTCATGGAAATTTTTTATATTCACGTGTTCATTTACGCCGAGTTTGAAATAATTAAAATGTTTTAGAAAGAAAGACTCAAGATATAAGCCGCTCTCATACTGGCGGCGCAATTTTCTTTTTTTCCCGCGTTGCAAGTGAACGCACCGTAACTGTAAAGTTCGATGGCCATAGCTCGGGAAGCAAATGTTTATTCTTTAAATAATATGTTGTCTCTTATTCATTTGTTTCATTAAATGTATACTGTATGCTTTGGAATTAACATCGTTTAAATACTAAATGTTCTCACTTTTTCATGTACAAACCGAGATTTCAGTTTGGTCATGGAAAAGTCGTGGAAATCCACTGGTCAACATATGTAAGATCCCTGTAACTATGTCGTTAAATGAAAGACTCTTCAGCTGCAGTCCTGGTGGGAAGTGAAACCAGGGCAGTGGTTGGTTGAGAGCGTTCTTCAGGACATCCTGGACAGACCAACGTCTCTGTTCTCTTCTACCCGGCAACAAGCTGCTGAGAGTCGGCCCGTTTGTCTCCTGCAGAGCTGAGATTCAGACAAAGTGTTGACACACAGACGGATGACGCAGCGTCTCCTTGTCGTGTGCAGCTTCCAGGTGTGACTAATGTGCAGCTCAAAGAGGAGCAGACGGGCCCCTGATTAATGAAAGTTACCACATCAAGCTCCACGTGCTCATCGGCGTGGATGATGACCTCATGACCTCATGAGGCGGTCCATAAACCCGGGGCTGTTCCTCCTCCTCCTCCTCCTCCTCCTCCTCCTCCTCCTCCTCCACGACCAGGGAGACGCTTTTAATTAAACGGCAATAATGAAAGACATTTAACGAGATGGGAGGAAGTTTGTGACTCTTAATTGGTTTTCTGTGTCGCGGACACGGTGAAGCTGTTTGTGAGGTGTGTGTGTGTGTGTGTGTGGGGGGGAGACGGAGAAGAGATGTTTTTTTTTTTCAACTGGTGAGGAAGCGGCAAGGGGAGGGGGAGGGGGCGGGCGCTGGTGTGGCTGGGCTTGATTAATAAAAGGTGTGTGTGTGTGTGTGTGTGTGTGTGACACACTGGCCTCCATTAATTCTGTTTAATAAATTATTATACATGCAATTTCCCCAGAGATAGAAAGTAGCCGGTGTGTTTAATCCAGCTGTGGAGGAAGTGTGTGTCAGTTAGTGTGCGTCTGGCCTCCAGCTGCAGCGTCACACAGAGATGTGTTCAGGTGTCACGTCGGCTTTGATCCGTCTTTCTAAGCCAAATCTGATCCTGAAGATTTAGATTTGAAAATCCAATCCTGCCTTTGATCTGGATTAAACACGGCTGTTGAGCGTTTCAAAAGTTTAGTGGGAAATCTGGATCAGTTTGATCCTGATAATCCGGATTACCCTGATCCCACCTCAGGTGGATTAGAGGGAGATTACAGGAAAAGGTTTCAACAGCCGAAGTGTGACTGCTCCCAACGCTCCTGGTTTGATACAGATAGAGCTTCACTGCTGTCTGATCAACTTTATTTGCAGGTTTGCATCAGTCAAATGTATTTATTAACATGCATTCAGCTCACACTTAATGTTCACAGCCAAAGCTCAACAGGTTACGCCATTTGGGCATTAGCAGGGTTCGTACGGTCATGGAAAACCTGGAAAAGTCATGGAATTTTAAAATGATCATTTCCAGGCCTGGAAAAGTCATGGAAAAAACGTAAATCATAAAGGTTTTGGAAAAGTCATGGAGATGTTGTTATAATCACATGTTCATTTACGGCGAGTTTGAAATAATTCATATGTTTTTTTAAAGAAAGACGCTCAGAATATAAGCCGGCGTACGCAATCAATACGCAACATTTTCTAAAATGTTCATGTTTTTACCGAGATTTTCAGTTTGGTCTTGGACATTTGGTGAAAAGTCCTGGAAATCCATCGGTCAACATGTGTAAGAACCCTGCATTTGGAGCGGCTCTGTGTTAACTGGCTGTCTTCTCTTTCCACAAACATCTGTAAAAAAACAAATATTACGGTTTTAAGCTATAACTTTAGTTGAAAACGGTTTCCTAAAAAGATATGTACAACACATTCATTCTGATCTGGATTACACATTTAGAAATACCGTGTCTGAGACATCCTCCTTGTTCTTCTTGAATGATGGTACACAGGGAGCCTCGTATTGAGGGTCTGTCATTGGACGATGCTTTCCTTATGATTCTGAATACAGGGCCGTCCATCCATCATGTTTAGAGGCTCAGTGCGGCGGCGGGAGCAGGCGCCTCACTCGGCGCAATCGGGTCAAAGGTCAAGGTCATAAAAGAAGGTCAAAATCTTCTTGAATCGCATTAAATTTGGTGGGATGATTGGTTATTATCCGGGGAACATTTGATTATATTTTGGCATCGATTGGGTCAAAGGTCAAGGTCATGGAAATGACAAAATCGTCTTGAATCGCTTTAAATTTGGTGAGATCACTGGTTATTTGATTAGATTTTGGGTTCAATCGGGTCAAAGGTCAAGGTCATGGAAAGGTCAAAATCTTCTTTTTACTATAGCACGGTCAATTGTCATGCAACTAATGCCAACATGTTCATAATTCAATGCCACAATCTTGTGATATGTGAAGGTATGCGCTCTACCGAGTGCCCGTTCTAGTTCTAAATATTAAAAAAAAAGTATTCTGGTATTTGTAATTCTACGTATGTATGCCGGCAGTCTAAGTGTCACAGGCCATGAATGTGCACACACACATGGCCAATAAAGCTGATTTTGAAAGGGATGCTAATGAAGAGCCATGTGTACCTGCCTTCACCTTGCCTCTCCTGTGACCTCACCTGACCTCCTGTGACCTCCTCTGACCTCACCTGACCTCCTCTGACCTCCTCTGACCTCCTCTGACCTCCTCTGACCTGCGCCCTCCTGTCTCCTCCAGGCATCGGGGGCAACCTGGTGGCGATCCAGGCCAGCAGGTTCTCCACACACCTGCATTTCCACTGCGCTCCCGGGGAGGTCCCCGACGAGGCCAAGGGCTGCTACTACCCCTGCCGCACATTCTGGGGCAAAGGTGAGTAAACCGTGAGAGGCCGAGGCCTCGCTCGGTACCATGGTTACCGTCACACAGGTGGACGCTTAACGTAGAACGTTATTCCCTTTTCAACTGAGGGTCGTTTCAATAATTAAAGTCACATGAGCTGCAATATGAATGAAAACGCACCTTTTCTGACTATATCTGGATTAAAACACAGATTATCACTTCAGTGGCTCTTAAATATCTCTTATTGTGGTACTTTTGTAGTTTGACTATGTTGAGGAAATGTTACTTTCTGTATTCTTGTTGTTCTTAGTTTGTACTCTAGGTTGAAATGCACTTATTGTAAGTCGCTTTGGATAAAAGCGTCTGCTAAATGACATGTAATGTCATGTAATGTAATGTGTTGTTATGGAATTACACACATAAGACTGAGCACAAGGATAACACACTTTCCTTTATATGTTGTGGCGGCACACAATACAAAATGACATACATTTTACAGAGTTCTTACGGTCATGGAAAACCTGGAAAAGTCATGGAAAAGTCATGGAATTTCCAGTCATGGAAAAAACTTAAATCATAACAGTTTGGGAAATGGAAATGTGTTATAATCAAATGTTCATTTACGCCGAGTTTGAAATAATTCATGTGATTTTTAAAGAAAGACGCTCAAAATAAAAGCCGGCGTACGCAATCAAGACGCAACATTTACAAAATATTTCATGTTTATACCGAGATTTCAGTTTGGCCATGGAAATTTGGTGAAAAGTCCTGGAAAAGTCCTGTAAATGCACTGGTCAACACGAGTAAGAACCCTGCTTTGTTGTTGTACTTCCTCAGGAGCCAATCACCGCTCTGCTCAGGTGCTCATCCTTCTGGTGATCCCCGGTCACCTGATCTTCCTCTACACCATCCACCTGATGAAGAGTGGCCACACCACCCTGACCCCCATCTTCATGTCCGTGTACCTGGCGGCCGCCATGCTGCAGGTGAGCTGGAGGCTTCTGCCCTTCATTTCTTACGTCATTTCTTCCACAGTCCAGAGTCTTAATGTAGCCGTTATGAAGGCTGCTTTAAAGAGAGTTTAAAACAAAAGCTCCGTCTCACGGGATTAACCGGAACCCCGAGCCTTCATTTAGGCTTCAAGTGTTATTGAAGACGTACATAAGTATGATGTGGATGGCCGATTTAAAAGAAAGCACAAACATGTCTGTCCGTGTCTGAGCAGCGGCGATGGGTAAGAGTAGTGAGTGAGGCATTATCAAATAGACGCCACGTGTTCTTTTTTTATTATATATATATATATATATATATATATATATATATATATATATATATATATATATATATATATATATATATATATATATATATATAACTTTTTATTTTTATAACAGATTATTTCTTGACATCGAAGACAAAATAAAATAAAATAATAATAATATTAAAACATTTTTTTTTAAGATAAATATATATATATATATATATATATATATATATATATACATACACATATGGTGTTCTTTTTAAAACAATTTTTTTTAAGATAAACATATATATATATATATATATATATATATATATATATATACATATGGTGTTCTTTTAGTCTAATAATTAAACAAAATAAACCTGCAGAAGGTAAAAAGAAAAGAAAAAAACAATTACACCTTTTCACTTAATAAATAGAAAAATTTAACTTCTTGAAATAACGGGATTAGATGCTGTGTTGACGCTTCATTAAAATTCGACGGAAACAACAACAACTGAGCGGCTTGGCGGAAACACGCCCTTCATTCAGCCAGCAGCATCTCTCACTCGTTCTTCAGAGGCAGACCTTTTTAAAATAAGCAAAATGAAATGCAGGGTCCGTACGGTCATGGAAAGCCTGGAAAAGTCATGGAATTTTAAAATGATAATTTCCAGGCCTGGAAAAGTCATGAAAAAAACTTGAATCACAAAAGTTTTGGAAAAGTCATGGAAATTTGTTATGATCACACGTTTATTCACGCCGAGTTTGAAATAATGAATGTTTTAGAAAGAAAGACTCAAAATATAAGCCGGCCTACTGGCGGCGCAATTTTTTATTTTTCGCGTTGCAAGTGAACGCACCTTAACTGGAAAGTTTGTTGGCCAAGCAAGTGTTTATTATTTAAACAGAATATTGTCTCTTATTCATTTGTTTCATTTAATGTCTACTATATGCTTTGGAATTCATTGTTTAAATACTAAATATTCTCACTTTTTCACGTATAAACAGAGATTTCAGTTTGGTCATGGAAATTTGGTTTAAAGTCATGGAAAATTCATGGAAATCTATTGGTCAAATTGTGTAAGAACCCTGGAAAGGACAAACATTTCCAAAACATTTGGCTGGCCAACAGCCCGTGGTAGAGGATGTATCGGCCCTGAGGACGTACGGACATGACCTAGAGTCTGCAGCCTGTGACTATAACACGACTTCCTGCTCCATCTCCAGAGGGTCTCTGTGGTCGCGTTCTGAGTGGTGTTGGTGCTCGTAATAAGATAGGTAGGTAGATAGATAGGTAGGTAGGTAGGTAGGTAGATAGGTACTTTATTAATCCCGAGGGAAATTTAGGTCAACCAGTAGCTTAACTTCACTCACAAACATACATACACAACTTACAGTAGAATCACAGTATAACAACAATACACATAGAGGGAACATGTTCACAGGGAGTAGGGTGTATACAGAATTTACAGATATTAGCAGGGTTCTTACGGTCATGGAAAACCTGGAAAAGTCATGGAATTTTAAAATGGTCATTTCCAGGCCTGGAAAAGTGATGGAATAAACTAAAATCATAAAAGTTTTGGAAAAGTCATGGAAATTTGTTATCACGTGTTTTTTTACGCCGAGTTTGAAATAATGAATAGGTTTTTTTAATATGTTTTTTTTTAATAATTAAGACGCTCAAAATAAAAGCTGGTGTACGCTCTTAATGCGCACAATAAAAAAAAAATCATCTTTATACCGAGATTCCAGTTTTATACCGAGATTCCAGTTTGGTCATGGAAATTTGGTTTAAAGTCCTGAAAAAGTCCTGGAAATCCACTGGTCAACATGTGTAAGAACGCTGTATTAGTGTGCATTGGTTGAGTGTTGATATCCACGAGGATAGTGCAAAATGCTATAAATAAACCAGTCTGTGCAACGGGTTAGTATAGCCAAAAAGAGTAAAAAAAGAATAATAAAAAAAACAGTAAAAGAGTAAAAAAAAAAAGAGTTAAAAAAATATTTAAAAAAATAAATAAAAATAAAGCCATTCTGGCAACGACTTGCTGGTTCGGACTGACGTGTGTAATAATAATTGAACGGCTGTTTCTGAGTGCACCGGAAAGGTACCAGACGTTGAACATTGGGCCCTGGACCGCTCCCAACGAGCTGCACCAGGATTATCAAATGGCCGAGACGTCTTTTATATTTACAACCACTAAAGAGAGTATGCTGTATTGATTGGATTTCAGAACCTTAAACACCACTTTGCCCTTTGTTTTTTTAAACGTTGGACGTGGTTTCCAGGCTGCGTGTCGGAATGATTGATGAACTTCCTCCTGGTCTTGGTTGACCTGCTGGGAGCCGGAGCTCTGCAGTGGATTTGGGTTCCTGAGCAGCGTCGCAGGAGGATTATTTAGTGAAGAGCGCCGCAGAAATGACTCGGTGTTGTCTCCGTACGTCGTCAGTGTTATGGAACCGACTCGGCCGAATAATTAACATCCGCTAAGTTAAGAGCCGCAGGAAATAATATGGAACGTAATCACTAGTGACTTTGTTTTCCTACATAAGATAAGATATTCATTTATTAGTCCCACAGTGGGGACATTCAAGGATCACAGCAGTGGATGTGCATTAATTAAAAAAAATAAAAGATACAAATAAAAACACAAAACACAATACTAAATACTAAAATACTAATACTACTACTAAAATACTAATACAAAATTAATAAATACTAATATTAAATACTAATACTACTACTAAAATACTAAATTACTAATACTAAATTACAAATACTAAATACTAAAAATACTAATACTACTAATAAAATACTAATACTAAATTACTAATACTAAATACTAATACTAAAATACTAAATTACTAATACTAAATACTAAAAATACTAAATACTAAATACTAATACTAAAATACTAAATACAAAAAATACTAAATACTAATACTAAAATACTGAAAGGGGAAAACAAAGTAAAGTGTTGAGTAAAGTGTAGATACCGGACATAAGAAGTGGGCGTATTCCTCTGGAAGTCTTGTGTTTTGTTTGCAACCAGTGAACAGAAGTGACCATATTTGATCACGGATGAGTGGCCGGCTCTGACAGCAGCCCGTCAATCACCCTGTAGCCCCGCCCTAAAGCACGCCTTGCTGTATGATCTGTTCCTATGGTAATTGTGGGGGGGGTGGCAAAGATGTCTGGAGCAGCGGCGGAATTCAATAATGCCACAAAGTAACCGTCTGCTTCTTTAACAGCACGACTGCGCTTTGATGACGCTCCATTTAAAAGAGATTTGTAAGCTTTGCTGCAGCTTCGAGTGGCCTCATGGCGACCCCCCCCCCCACACACACACACACACACACACACACACACACACACACACCAGACTGGAGAGATGTACAATTCTGCATATTTTGTCATGCTACACATTTTTTACACATTTTCACATTTATTATTTATTTATTTAATATTTTTTTATTTATTTAATATTTTGTATTTATTTATTATTTATTTCTTTCTTTTCACATTTATTTCTACACATTTTCTACACATTTCTTAAACATGAACAGACAGGTTAAGCATACACAAGGTGTGAAGCTGCTGTATGAGGCTGAATGAGGCAGCGGGGCAACACGTCTCAGGGTGTCAAAGAAGAAGAAAGAATCGTAGTTCCACAGTTTGGAGGTCAAGGAGTTTTGAAAGGGCTTCAAGTTTCCCTCTGAAGAAGAAGCATTTCTCTGGCCACGTGTTAACGGGTCACCACCTCTCGCCCTGAAGGCCAGACCTCGTCCTCCGGTCAGCGGTCCTGCACATCTACTCCGTCGCTCGGTGTGGAATCCACATTTTCTGGTTTTGTTCCCTCTTCTCAGATGAATTTTAATTATAACGTTAATAACCCTTAAGCATAAACAAAGTCTTGCAGAGCCGCTGACAATCACAAAAAGGGCCCTGCAGCCGGTGTGTAATTATTCATTCACAATGCAGCGTGTAGAAGAAGACTTTCTGGACTCACTCTGACTTTTAAACGGGCTTCAGCCCACAAAGGAAAACGTTGTATTTTTTCAGTAATCGAGACGCCACGCAGTTAATAATGAAAATGTGACACGAGGAAACAAAACGTCAATATTACATTAATGGAACAAAAAGGAAGCCAAAAACGATTAAATGTGAAACGGATCCACAGGCAGCTGCTGACCCCACAGCAGGATTTTTATTTCAACTAATGCATAAAATGTTTACAAATAAATAGAGAAGACTAGGATTAGACTAATTATAATATTATATATTAATTATAATGATATATATATTAATTATAATTATTATTATATATCTATATATTATATCTATATATTATTATATATATAATATATTATTATTATAATTATATTAATTATAATATTATTAATAATTAGACTAGTAGGTTGTTTCACTTTGTATAGAAGTATGAGATTTGATTATTCCTTTATCTTGTACGTCTTTTCCTCTGACAGTGAGATATTCCACAAGGCGAACGTTGCAGTAAATAATGCCCTTTGTCCTCGTATCTTCGTCACATGAGCCGATGAATCACATCTTTGCTGTAAGAGCCAAATGGATGATTTCATTTGTTATAATAATTTAGTTTAAAAAGATTTAAAATGGTAACTAAAGATAAGTCTTTTTATTATGATTTGAAAGAATGTTTATGTTAACATATATAATTTAGTATTGTATTTAAAAGCTTAATAAGTTGTCGGAATGTAAGCTTCCAATCAGACGTCACGTCGCTATATCGGCTGTCAGTCGCGTTTTGAGTTCAGAGAGATTGGAAGCGACATCGTTTTTTGACCGTGTGAACCTGTATCTTTACGTTTTTTAGTAAACAACACGTTTTATGAAAGAACTACTTGTGTCACTCGCGTTTCAATTAATAGCTTCAACGACTGATCTCAAAAGTGTGGTACAGAAGACCCAGAAGTAGACGGCGTGCCACTCCAACGGTCATGATTTAGACCCCTCCTAGTCCTGCATCCAAATGAGACTTTTGTACCAAGCGTTGTGATTGGCTGAGACTCGAGCCGATGGAGCAGGCTGACTCTGGGTCAAAAGGTCACGGGGTCACGTAGAGATATTGATCATGAGGTCAGCAATGTGTGTTGGCTGGATTGAGCCACATGGAATGGAACAAGTGGACTTACATGGGCGTTAGAGGGATTATACTCACGATCCAGTCCCTCAAACTGGGACCTCTAATCTAGTTCATTTCATGAGTTTGAAGTTTTTACAGTAAAGAAGTTTGAATATAACTTCGAGCGCCGGGACGAGCGAATTAGCGGCTCAAATTGAGACGCGTGGGAGAATAATGAGCGTTGCCAGAAGGAAGAAGATGTCCAACTGTGTTAGCGAGCGAGCCGGAGGAATCTCATCCGGCCCACTCCGCTACCCAGCATGCACCGGGGCTGAGCGGCGGTCCCACTCATTTCTGCCGCCGCCGTAATTGGCGAAAATTGACACGGAGGCGAGCTGGACCGTCTCGGGAGATCAAAGACGCTCGGCCTGATGGAGGCGTTGAGCACGGAGGACGAGCGGCCCGATGCCGCGCTTCTACTCGTCTTTCATCTTCCTTTTTGTTTGGCCAAATTAAGGGAATTAGACGCATCTTAATCCTCGAAAGGCCGACGGTTCCCCCCCCCCCCCCCCCCGCCGCCTTTATTCGTTGTCTCGGTAGTCGTCCAAGCTTTGTGGTTTGAGTCATTTAAGGTCGTATATTACATGTTCAGGTCAAATACCACATGTTCTCACCTTTCCATCTTCACCAAATGTTTGGTGATGGAAATTTGGTTTAAAGTCATATTAATCATTAATCATTTATTAATCCCCAAGGAGAAATTTGTGGACACAGTAGCACCAATAAACTAAACACACAAGAATAAAATATAAATATAAGAAAGAAAGAAACGGTGACTGTGCATAAACTATACAAAGTGAAATATAAAATATATATATATATATATATATATATATATATATATATATATATATATATATACACACACAATATATATGCAAATACAGCAGTGTAAATTATATTACAATACATTATAATACAGTGTATTATATATTATAAATATAAAATACAAAATATAATATATGTGTGTGTGTGTGTGTGTGTGTATATATATATATATATATATATATATATATATATATATATATATATATATATATATATATATATATATATATATATATACACACACAACATATATGCAAATACAGCAGTGTAAATTATATTACAATACATTATAAGACAGTGTATTATATAATATAAATATAAAATACAAAATATATATATGTGTATATATATATATATATATATATATATATATATATATATATATATATATATATATATATATATACACACATACACACAACATATATGCAAATACAGCAGTGCAAATACAGCAGTGTAAATACAGCAGTGTAAATTAAATTAAATATAGACGATGTGCAAAATGCAAAGTGTGTGTATGTTATTGCACTAAAAGCCAAGCAGTGTTTCCATAACCGCCGGACTTATTCCCCCCGAGCTCGACGGGGGATTTGAATGCATCGCCGTCTCTCCCCCCCCCCCCCTCCCCCCCAGGTGCTGCTGCTGCTGTGCATCGCAGACTGGATGGTGCACTCCATGTGGCGGAGCGGCAAGGACCCCGACAGCTTCTCCATCCCCTACCTGACGGCGCTGGGCGACCTGCTGGGCACCGCCCTGCTGGCGCTCAGCTTCCACTTCCTGTGGGTCATCGGGGACCAGGACAGCGACGTGGGCGACTGAGGCGTCGGGGGGGGGGGGGCGCCTCACCGAAAACCACACCAGGCTTTGGGGAACTTTCTTCCTGAGCGTTTTTTTAAACTTTTTTTTATATGATACACGAAATGCATAATATTCCATAAGTTTAGACGGTTCTCTGGACGTATTTGGAGCGCTTGCAGAGGAGCAGGGAACCTCGCCGCTGCTCCGCCCGCCAGGCGCCAGTCGGAGAACCGCTCCTTAAAAACATCTTTTGTTGGAGTCTGTATTTTTGAGTTGTTTACCACCCACCACGGCAAAAACTTTAATTTCCTGCCTTGTTGGTTGCGGCTTTGCAACATCAAGTCTGTGGAGGGACTCGGACGGCGATGGAGGCTCATCCACTTTGAACCACATTGGAGGGGGGGGTCCAAATGTGGTCTTTCCATCCAGAACGGTTCTAATTTTGCCTTTTCTTTGGGATGTACTTGAGGCTGAATTAATTCCATTCTAATTCTATCGCGCTCTCTTCTGAATTTAAATGATTTCTTCTGCAGTGGATGATGCTGACAGAGTGAGGACATGCACAGAATCACTAACACGGCTCACAATCAGACTAATGGATAACGTGCAAAGCTCTTTAAGGTACCGCAGCCGTTGAGAATTGACCCCTCACTAAACCCCTCGTCCAATCGGTGCTTGGCAACCTCAGGTCTGTTTCAGGTGTGTTTACTAGTAATAACTCAGTCTGGGTTGTTATAACCTGCAGCGGTACGTTGCTCTGTGGGGTTACAAATAACATTTTAAAAAAGCCCCGTTCACTATTATAGTTGATTTGATGAAGCTGAGTCCAGAAGCTCAAAGGTCATCCTCAAGGTCAACCTTAACATACAGGTCGTCAGCTTCTATATGAATACAACTGATCTTTATCATGCAAACCAGCTGGTTTAACACCGCAATACAAGGACGATGCATTTATTTATTTAGTGTTTCTTTTCGGCTAATCGTGGCCTAAGAGACACGGGTTTGGAGAGAGAGGGGAATGAGCGTCAAGTCAAACTGACCTGGGACCTGCAGCTCTGTGGCTCGTCATGTGACATCAGTATTGTAGCCGAGCATCGAGTACACAGCCATCAGGGCATCAGATCGCTGAAATCGAGAATTTTACGTTGGCTAACTTAGCTCATTGAATGTCAGGAGGAGGCGGGCTTAGTGAGCGGTCAACCAATCCACACACTGCGTCTCTTTCCATCTCTCCAGCCTCCTGATATCCACAAAGCACGACCTCTTCTCTGTGATGTCATCCATGTCCTTCCTTCTGTCTCTGCAGAGACGCCCCGCGCTAATCGATACACCAATGTCCACACTCGTCCAATCAGCTGTCTCCTCATTACAGGCTATGGTCACTTTTCATAGTTCAAAGGGTCCAGATGAAGATTGTTCAATGTCTCTGACTCCAGAGAAATTATATCTGTCTTACTTACAGATGACTTCCCTAAATCCGACTTCCTCCTTAATCTCAGCAGCATATCGTGTGCGTGTGCACGTGTGCGTGTGCACGTGAGCGTGTGCGCGTGAGCGAGCGATCAACTCCAACATGTGCCTCTTGAGATCTACTGCTCCGAGGTATTTCTCTCTCCGTCACGCCATTAAAGCAGCTTTTTCTTTCTACCGCATTGTGAAGATGAGAAATGGATTCCTTTTGTACTTACGACTGTTTTATTATTGAGGAGCGACACCATTTTAATTGCTGGCATGAAACTAATAGCGGTCATAAGTCGTCGTATTGTAGAGGGCGACGTACATTTGCTATGAAAGCCTTTATTTGCGTCCGTCGGTCTCAATAAATCAATAAATGTCCTTCTGATGAAACGCGTCTCCTTTGTGGTTCTTTTTGGGGGTTTGGCTCCTTTCGGCCACCCGGTGGTCGTCTGCTGAACTGCAGGGGGAGGAAATGAACGGTAGAGAGGCGCCTGAAGTAATCCCTAAAGATTATCCAACACATCGAGAAGTTCCAGAACTTTTCTCTTTGCTCTCGCACAACAATTTCAGATTGGCAAAAGCATTTTTTTTTTATATAAATATTTACAAATAATTAAACAATATGCTGTGCTTTTCACATATTAGGGAGTATTGCACAGGAAAAACAATATAAAAGAGTGTCATTAATAAATCTGGTCTTTTGTAGATGATATAGCGTCTGGATGTGGACTCATCACCTCACGGCCTTTTGGAGCGGAGCATCAACGTCTCCTCACACAGGATCTGAGGATTCTCATGAGACTTCAGTCGGGTGTCAAGCTGTCTTTCTTTGTTAGGGGATCAAAAGGAAAAGTTAATAGCGAGTGCATCCTCTCTGTGTTGAATAACTAATGGTTTTACATTCATCTCCTCAAACAACTCACCTCTCATGAGATCAAAGGCACCATGAAGATCTCTTATTCGTGCTTATGGAGTTCTTCAGATGAAGGACTCCCTATGGTTCAGGAGGTTTGTATCGACTGATAAAAGCATCAAGACATCTACAAACAAATGATTAACAACCCATTCCAGGCGGAGCATCTTCATTATTAAAGGCTGACGCTATGATTATTACATTTCACTTGATGTAGGAGCTTTCGTTTTGGCTTTTCAAAAAGGTTGGCGTCTAGACAGCTGATTTCGAACCATGTCGATAAACTGAGGAGGGGGGGGGGGGGGTATGTTGGTTCAGCAACAGCGATCCAAACATGTGCCCCCCCGTCCCCCCCGTCACTCATTCGGCCACCCTTGAGGCCATTAGGGGGAGGGGCTTCTCCGAGGTCTGGAGGTAGCTCACGGCCACAATTGATGTTTCATGCTCCGTGTAATTGGAAACGTATTTCTGGAGGGGCCCGTGGGTTTTGCCAGTGTGTCACAGTTACGAGACCCCGGGGGTCTGAAAGTGCACCATGAAGGAAAAGAGCCAGAGGTTTGTGAGAATATCCATTACACCGATGTGGTTTTCACAGATTCATACCGCCGTGTGCACGATTACATCCATACGGTCAACGTGAAACAAGAGTTCTTGGAGACGGGCAGTGGGAGGAGTCACAGGATCGGCCAATCAGAGTTAAAGGAGCTGCTCTCCGAAGAGCTTGTTTTAAATCAAAATTGAGGCATGAGTTACTCATGCCTCAATTTCGTTGTGAAGGAATAATTCTCCCAATAAACCAAATTAAATGCTATTGTTTCATCAGGTGGCAGGACATTGGAACAGAATCAGTCAAGCTTAGTGTTATTTCATCAAAGCAAATATTATGGAAACACCAATAAGAGGGTTTGCTATGATTTATGATTAACTGTTGTAATCAACATTAATGATTGCCAAAGGCAAACAAGCTGTCAATCACCTTGTAGCCCCGCCCCTAAAGCATCCCCTGCTTCATGGTCTGACTCTAAATGACCATCATCTACTAAATGATGACATCATGCTGTATAGAAGAGGACTTGGAACTAGAGACTGAGACATAAACTCATGTTTACAATGTTTACTGAGGGAATACATCAAGAGAGAAGTAGAATCATATATATATATAGACAGAGGAGTTGCCCCCTGGTGGTCAGGAGAGAGAATGCAGCTTTAACACATGAAGCATAGACTTCTATACAACCAGAGAAGTCGCCCCCTGGAGATCAGTAGAGAGAATGCAGCTTCAACACGTGAAGCATAGACTTCTATACAACCAGAGGAGTTGTCCCCTGGTTGTTAGGAGAGAGAATGAAGCTTCAACACATGAGGCATAGACTTCTATACAACCAGAGGAGTCACCCCCTGGTGGTCAGGAGAGAGAATGCAGCTTTAACACATGAAGCATAGACTTCTATACAACCAGAGGAGTCACCCCCTGGTGGTCAGGAGAGAGAATGCAGCTTTAACACATGAAGCATAGACTTCTATACAACCAGAGGAGTTGTCCCCTGGTGGTTAGGAGAGAGAATGAAGCTTCAACACATGAGGCATAGACTTCTATACAACCAGAGGAGTCCCCCTGGTTGCATATAAGTAAGTGGAAACTGTTGATGTGTAAATGACGTTGGATTTGAACAGCGTCTGAAGAGCGTTTTGGGGAATGGACCATGTCTGAGAGCAGCTGTGCCTCCTGTGACGGTCGTGGTGGAATGTTCCGGACGCTCCACCGTCCCTGTGAGCCGGTCGGGCCGGCGGAGGAATTCCTGACAGCGTGCGGTGACATTCCTCCAGGATGAATGTCCCCCTGTTGAGTCCATTGAGCCGACGCTCCCCATCCTCTCCAAACAGTCGTTACTCACAGGTCTGAGACCCAGAGACAGCTTGTAACCGTCCTGGATGTGACACCGTGACCTCTGACCCCCCGCCCCCACACACACACCGTCTCCACCGCAGTGCGCTCCATCTCTTACCCTGACAGTAGCTGTACTTTGGGCGGATCGATAGAGGACGGATGACTCGGCCTGCGGCGGGTTCTCAGGGCCCGATCGATCCCGTTTGGCACCGGACCCGACGCCCAGAGAGGAGGAGACTCCCTGGGGAGGTTCACAGCTGTGAACACCCCCCCCCCCCCTCCCCACACACACACACACACACTAATCACCACCGGAGGACACTGAGTCAGAACACAGCTCCCATACTCACATGTCATCACTCGACTCCACCGGGAAGCGAGCGTCCTTCAGCCTGAAGCCAGCCAGCTGATCGGTCTAAGAGAAACCCTTCAACACCAATGGATCATCCCTTATGCCAGGTACCAACCGGTACCAACCGGTACCACCAACAGGTACCAACCGGTACCAACCGGTACCACCAACAGGTACCAACAGGTACCAACCGGTACCAACAACAGGTACCACCGGGATCAAAATCATATGTCAACACTTCAGCATCTTCTCTCTCACTGTTGTGGTTCAATCTTGTGGTAAACACAACATGAACACATGCTCCCCATATATATATATATATGTAAATGTATATGTATATATATATATATATATATATATATATATATATATATATATAAATATGTAACATATATAAACACAAATATGTATATATGTACTGTGTATATATATATATATACATGTAAAACTATGTATATGTATATATATATATATATATATATATAAAATATGTAAACACATATAAACACAAATATGTATATATGTACTGTATATATATATATTAAAAACAAAAATATGTATATATATATGTAAACATATATATACAAAATATGTATCCATAATATGTATATATATGTATATATATTTACATATATATATTTTATATATATATATATATCTGTATACATATATAAACAGTACATATATACATATTTCTGTATATATATGTTTACATATTATATATATATATATATATATATATATATATATATACTGTATATATTTTAAAAAATGATGTATGTAAAACATTTTTTATATGTATGTATATATATATAAAAGGGGAGCATGAGTTCATGTTGTGTTTACAGTTTTAACAAATAAATACCTCCTGCAGCTTCAAAGAAGAGCTGTTTGATGAGTATGAACGTTGTGGCCGGTATTACATCAGAGACATCCTCCATGCAACTCGTTCTTATTCATTGTCAAAATCTGGTGCCTCCATCACCCACAATGCAACTCAGCTGTAGAGTTATGCTACCAGATAATGGAGCCTCATTTCTACCTCACTGATTTCTGGTTTTCTCCTATTTTCCAACTTGTATATTCTTCATCACCCAATCGACTCAAGTGACATCACTCGAGGACAGACTTCTCTCAGCTTACCTCTGGAGACACTAAAGTATTTCTGAAATACAGGTGAATTATGAAGCTGATCTAATGTCATTTATCTCACGTGAATACAATAACCTGACATATAAAGTGCCGCCTGAGGGTGAACAGTTGCATATTATATAGCCTGTGGAGAAAGATTTATGGCTAATATTTTACTGAACGCCGTCATATTGCAGTCGGGGGGGAAACAGCTGCTGGGGGGATTTGACGGTTCCACAAAACCATCAAAGACGAGTTATCTGAGGACGTGGGGTTTGCTGAAGCATGCGGAGGAACCGTTTTATTTCTTCAGGGGAAGTTGGGTTATTTGGGAGTTGTTCCTGGTCCGATGTGAGGTCAAAGGTCAGGGATGTCTATGCGTACAGATTGTAAAGCAATCCGAGACAAATTTTTAATTTGTGAAATTGGGCTACACAAATAAACTGAATTGAATTGACCGATCATGATCTGTAGTTCTACTTTATCTCAAGTTTACAGAAAACGCTTAATAATAATGCAAGGAAGACAAGGATCGTGGATTTGGTCACCAATGGGGTGGAAGGGATCTCTTCTAGGCCGATATGAACATCAGGAACCGTATTAGCTATAAAGCCCGTTGTTGCAGATGACGGCTCTTTTCGATCTAGAACCCCCTGAAATAGCACCCTGCGGTTCTTCCTGCATCCTACCTCCTCACTGTTGCATCCTTCCTCCTCACTGCCTGGATGTGTAATGACATGTAATGTAATGTGTCCCTTCCATGTTGAATAAGGTACGTTTGTAAGAGCCCCTACATGAAGAAGAGTAGATCAGATATCTTTATATTTATGGACAGAGGATCAGTGGAACCAACCAACCTCCTCTTCTCCTCGGTTGGAATATGAAGCTATCTTTCTGTTTTTCAACCTCAAGTGAAACACACACACACACACACACACACGTTTGGCCTCCCTCTAATGACAGGGTGTGCAGTTGGAGAGGGCAGGAAGGGTAATGTGTATTTCAGAGATTCGACCACAAGGTCAGCCAGGAGGTGGAACGCTGCCAACAGTGTGTGTGTGCGTGTGTGTGTGTTGTGTGTGTGAAGTGTGTGAGGTTAAGTTGGTGTTTACAGTTAGTTGCCTGTCACAACAACAACAACACACCCTGCCTATTCATTGTGTCTCGTGATGATATCACAGGTTTTATTTCGAGCCGTGAGCTAAAACATCTTTTAGTTTAGTGCCTTGCTCAAAGGCAGGAGATTCTATATGATGTCAGGAGACGTTAGCTCAGCATAAAAGCTGGAAGAGCCCAGTGGAGCCTTCAGTCTCCATCTCTCTACTCAACAGCTGTTTCTCAGGAATAATAATCCTCCTCTTTGTACCTCTCAGATCTCCTCATTATGGACCCTGGGACACATATTGTATTATTTATATCCTTTTATTCCAAAAGTGGTAAAATAAAGCAAGAGAAGCACATAATAAAGCCTCAGAGGGATGAAACCCGGTTAGAGGAGAATATTATATTTCATCGCCATTATTTTCTTTCTCCTCGGTGGTGTGTTTATGTGCCGTGGGACTTTTCTGTATCTCGTGTTCAGCTCGTATGTTTCTCCATGTTTGACGTTTGACCTTGAACAACAACAAAAAACAGAACAACAGCATGAGTGGGAGTTTCAGAGTCGTTTTATTGTGAAAACATCAGACAGGATGAACCGCAGGTCGACACCACTTTGCTTTACTGTACACGCTAAATTATTCATGGCTCCACTGAGTGGAAATGAACGGGGTGAAAGAAAACGAGAAGTGAGACGTCATCCCGGGAGGGTGAGACGCAGAGAGAGAGTTTAGGAGTGTTGCCATGGCGATTGTGAGGAAGGAGTCGCGTGAGAATAAATAAATAAATAAGCGTCTCGGCCTTCCTCTGGGACGTCCCCCGTAAGGCAGAGTGGGTACAGCGCACACACACACACACACATACACGCACACGCACACACACACACACACACACACACACACGGTCGTTCCACTTGTAGCGCATGAGGCACTCTGATACGCAGGATGGTGAAAAATGCGGCTGATTCAAGGGACACCCACACACACACACACACACACACACACACACACACACACACACACACACATTACTGTAGAGTACATCATCCACACCATCTGGCGGAAGAGGAAGCCGTGAGGAAACACTCAGAGAGCATGTGACACCTGCCCAGGGTGTGTGTGTGTGTGTGTGTGTGTGTGTGTGTGTGTGTGTGTGTGCCCCAGTGAGGATGGACACCTGGACAATCCTAAATCAAGAAGCTTTCTTCATAACTTTATCGAGCCGCTGCCACGCCGACATCCCCTAAAGCTGAGAGAGCAGCGACAGAAGACGCAGGCGCCTGCCCTTCATCTCACACAGGTGTGTGCAGGTTTGAATCCCTTCTGCCAGTTTCATCTGAGCTCTAATCTACATCCACAGCACCGCTGTTGAAGATGAACAAATCAGCTGATTATTAGTGACACACTGCAAAAATTCTGCCTAAAAAAGTAATAAAATGAGGGAATATTACTTGAAATAATCCAAATTATCTGCCAACAGAACAGGAACATTTGACTTGTCAAGATTTCATAAAACAAGTGAAATGCTCCAACATTAAAACTGCCTTGTAAGAAGAAATATCTTTTCAGTCAAAAAACAAGCATAGATTGCCTTAATTTGATTTCATTTGACTTCGATTTAAATTTTTGCAGTGCGGCAGCAGTGATTTTCCCATCACTGATAGAACTATTAACTCAAAATGACAGCAGGCGAGTCGGATGCCGTCTCGTGGGCCTCCGCACGGCGCTCGGCGAGGGCTTCGCCGCGTGAGAAGTGATATGAAGTGTGAAGCGTTGAAAGAGAAACAGAGACACCTCACGGGTATCACTGCTCTTCCTCAATCTGAAGCCGGCGTTGCCGCTTGTTGTCTCGTCCTAATCCAACACATCTGATATGTTGCGGTGTAGGAGCGCGTAGAGGCGGGCGACGCCTTTATGATCGTGTTGATAACTGACAACAGCAAAGAGTGTGAGATATCGCAGTGAGAAGCTGAACCATCTGTCGTGGGATGAGGCTCGGGATAGAATGAATATTCAGTGTGTGTGTGTGTGTGTGTGTGTGTGTGTGTGTCAGGGTGGAGGGGAGGAGGAGGAGGAGGGGGGGGGGGGGGCTGGAGACCTGGAGTTCTGGATCTCAGCCCTGCGTTGCTGTGAATGAAAGGCACATAGAAACTACTCAGTGTGTGATGTGTGTGTGTGTGTGTGTGTGTGTGAGTGTGCCAGTGAGTGTGTGTGAGCACTAGCCCACGCAGACGTGACAGCAGAATGAATGACATCATGTCGACACGTGACACAATCTTATAGAAGTGTCAGAGAGGAAGTGGGCGGAGAGAGAGGCAGCTTCGTCCCTCTGATGATACGAGATTCGACCATTTGTGGTTAAATATCTTTATTTCAATATTTTTAGCCCCCACTCTCTTCACAATGAGCTAACCGGCCGCTGCCTGTAGCAATAAGTGTATCTCCCAAATTTTCCAGCTATTAAGTGATGCTGCTATGAACCTGCTGTGACCCTATTAGCCCTCTGCATAAATAATACAATAATAATCTGAGCACGATATGTTAAGAAGCCTTCCTGTGTTGCTCTATGAGCAGCTCGGTCTAATAATAGACGTCGTTCAGAAACAACATAAATATAGACGTTGGCTTGAATATGACCGCCGGGCAGGGAGCAGACTGAGGAGCTAGGAATAGGGAGCAGACTGAGGAGCTAGGAATAGGGAGCAGGGAGGGAGGAGGGGCCTCTAGGTTCCTGCTCCCCGTGAGGATGTTTACTCACGCTGCTGCCACGGTGACGGTGACTTTATATACAGAAACATGAAGGTACCGTCTGCAACCCAAAAGGGTTCTCCAGAGTGATGCCATGGAAGAACCGTTTTGGTTCCACAAAGAAGCTTTCAAACCGGGGTTTTCCATTTCCTTGAATAGTTCTTTAAATAACCTACAAAGGTGTCTCAAAGAATCCTTAAAAATGGTTCTTTAAGGCATCATTTATGGTTCCAAGAAGAACCTTTCAACCCAGGGTTCTTTAAAGAACAATTTCCTTAAAGAGTTCTTCAATGAACCTATACAAGTGTCTCAAAGAACCTTCAAAACATGGTTCTTTAAGGCACCATTTCTGGTTCCACAAAGAAGCTTTCAACCCAGAATTCTTCCTTAAATAGTTCTTTAAAGAACCTATAAAGGTGTCTCAAAGAATCTTTAAAGATGGTTCTTTAAGGCACCATTTATGGTTCCACAAAGAAGCTTTCAACCCAGGGTTCTTTAAAGAACCATTTCCTTAAAGAACGTATAATGGTGGCTCTTATTGAAAGAACCACAAAGCCTTTTAAAGAAGCATATAAGAACCCTTATTGTTGTGGTGTGTGTGTACAGAGCGAGGCTAGGAGGAAGGAGAGACCTCGAAGGAGAGACCTCGAAGGAGAGACCTCTGCAGCCTAGGAGCTGCTCTGTACTCCATGAGCATTTTGACCGTGTTGCCGAGCAGGATGCTGCGTGGCGTCAGCGTCAGCCAATGGGCTCGGAGGATACAGCTATAGTTTGGTTACAAGGCCGGACCTGCAGCGGTTCTCCTCCACTAGAGCCAGATGTGTGAGTGAGGGTGAAGAACCTCTCATTATGACCCTCTCATTACAGTAACACTACTTTAACACTAGAGGCAGATGAAGCACGTCTATTTATTATCTCATATTTAGTTATCACACCTCTGAGTTGTGATGACGTTTCACTCACCAGAGACACAGAGTTACCGCCAGGCAAACTTTATAGTAAAGTGGACCTGAGTCGGATACAGTTTACATAAATATCAATTTGGAAGTAAAAACTGGAGACAAATTGTCCATTACAAATCCCCCCTGCATTGCACAGCTGAATGCGCCTGAATTTACATTATTTACAACAGACAAGTAAACAGATTTAATTTATGTATAGGCGAATAACTTTTCATGCAAGAGATTTTATAATTTCTTTTCTTTTATAAAGCTTCGTCGAGCAGCAGGGCCGGAATAAGCTGCTCGGTGGCCGCGGGGCACAAACTAGGCCCCTTTGACCCCTTTGACCTTTCTCCCTCATCATGCACCCTGGACAGTGTTCCTATGCTGGTGAAGGTCAGGTGGTCTGTGTAGGGAGGAGGTGGGTGGATGGGTGAGTAAAGAAACACAGTTAGGTATGCTTCTCATGTGTGAAATTATTAGTCAATGTTGACTTACTGACTTAAGTTATGTACCTAAACTTATGTAACACTTACATACGTACTTAACGTGGCCTATCTAAACTATACAACAGACTTATTCTAACCCAAACCATCCCGAAGCCTCAGTGTTTTCCATGAATGGAATGTTTTTTAAACAGTGTATGCATGTAACGACACCGGGGTGTGCAAGCTGCCATATTTCATGAGTTGGTAATGATGTGTGGGATATTACGCGGCCCCAGTATTACTAATTAGTTAGAGGATTTACACCTTGTAAGCATATTAGTAGTAAGAGATTCACTTATTACACTTTGTGATTTGTAATGCTGTACATTATGTACAAGATAATATTTTGTGGATGGTTTTTGACTTGACTTTACAAGGCTCAAAATAAACCAGCATCCATCTTAATGGTCCTTATCCTCCATCCATCATCTAAATCCCTTCTCCTTCTTAGAGGGTCATGGTGGGCTCATATTGTGCTTTAGTCGTGCATATTTCTGTATTTCCACACCGTGAACCTTGGACCGGGGGGGACCTTAAAAGTCGAGCACACATGGCAATTACCAGCTTTTTTTGCCATCTAAGTGCAAAAATGCAGGTTTTAACACTACATTCTGACAAGGAGCCACTACAAGCCGGCGCCTCGAGGTCGAGTAAAGAAGGCCCCGCTTCAAGGCCCACATCACGCCGGTTGATATTGTGCTTTAGTTTGTGCATATGGCCACACATCTGCTAATCCAGCCACGTCCAGCAGCATCTCTACACTGAGTCTGGTGAGTCAGATGTCATCAATACCAGCAGAACTGATGGTGAGAACTGTTTAACGATAAAGGGAAATAGTATTTTCAAAAGAAAGAGGCGCATCTTTTGCTCCCAAAACACCTTCTGTTTGACTTTGAAGCTGGAGTGGAATTTACAGAGAGGTAAAAAACAAAATGACTCCGCCCCTCTCCCCCCCCCCCCCCCCCTCTTCGATGGTACTTACAGCCTGTGATCTACAGTGTGATGGAGAGTGCAGTGATTAATATTGACATTGCTCTGCATCGCTAACATTAATCACATTACAGCGTGAGATACATTCTCTGGTTCTGTGATGCGGTCAGTAGAGTTGTGGTGGAGGTGTGTGTGTGTGTGTGTGTGTGTGTGTGTGTGTGTGTGTGTGTGTGTGTGTGTGTGTGTGTGGGGGGGGGGTCTCGCCATTTTGGCACCGAAGGTTCGACAACAGAAAATAGAGAAGAACTCTGATGATGTCACGCAGAAGAACAAAGCCACGGCCTGAAATGAAAGCCTCCCGCGCGACCTTCAGAAATACAAAAGGTTAAGTTGTGAAGGCAGAAAGCAACACGACAGAACACTGAAAACACTTCAACTTCAAAACATGTTCTAAAATATTAATCGGCATGTGAAAAAAAAAGCTAATTAAATAATCTTGTTATTGCTGCTCGCAGCAATGCTTATTAAAAACAATACAAACCAAAGTCAAGCATAGAAACAAAAACGTCATCTTAATTTACCGAAAGACATGTTTGGTCATCTGAGTGGGGGCTTTAGTGGGTTTGGAGATCCAGTGTCTTTAACCCTTCCACAATCACACAGGCTGTCTCTTATCTCTCAGACGTGTCACTCCGAGCTCGTGAGGACCCTCGTACCTTTCTAACGTCTTCCTGTAGTAGCTCAACGTGTTGAGGATGCTCGGTGTCACAGGCAATGATTCATGAAGCACTTCCACACTTCGCCAAGACTCCGGTTCCCTCGGGGTGCTCAAGGTGGTACACAGAAGGTCCTCTCTGCCAACATTGTAATTACAGACCAGTGGCAAACTTATTTAGTCAAAACTGTGGGCTGAAGGCCTCGTCGTCGCGGTTGCAGAGGTCTTGAGAGCCGGTAGCCGTCCACCAGGGTGCCTGCATGGTTCTGACGTGGGTCGACGGTGACAGCGCTGAGGAGATGAACAGTGTTTTACAATTTGACGGAGTTCCTCTACTGATCAAGGGGGGAAGAGGGCAAGATAAGCGTAGCTCCCACAATGCTTTGGGGTCAGGGCGCGTGCGAGGCCGCTGTTCGCTTTGTAGAATCTGAAGCAGTTTGTTTAAACAAGTAGGGGTACGTCGTCAGGAGAGTCCCTCTTCAACTCCGTCCTCTGAGGAGAGGTTTCTCTTTTTAAAACACCTTGAAGACCTGCTTCACCCACCCTCCGTAGTCTTTGCATGCATTTGGTCCATTTAGCCCAAATTCCCAACCGGCGCTCTCTGTAGCTCACACAGAGTCGGTTGGACACCCTCCCAGTTCTGCCCAGATGAGCGTTACCTTTCTCTCTTTCAGCAGCTGTTTCTGATTCGGACCCCAACGTCTACAAGTTACGACGACAGTTTAAATAAAAATCAAGTTTGCCTCCAAAAACAATCCCTCCGCTCACTTTGTGGCCACTCCGTAAACGAGGCCGCCGTTCCCAGAGTCTCGGCGCTCCATCAGTCCAGCCGGAGGTAGCTGGGTGTGGAGTAGTTGAACATCAGGAAGTCCAATTTGTAGAGCTGGTTGAGCTGGATCTGCTGCTGGGTGCTAATATTGCTGAAGAACTGGGCCGTCATGGCGTCCGTGGTGCGGGTGGACTTGGCGTAACTCGGGAAGCGCAGGGAGTCGCCGACGCCCACCAGCCGCAACACGTAGTTGGCGTCCTCTTCCAGCGTCTCGTACTTGCCCACCAGGTCGTAGTGGATGTGGCACGGGTGACACAGCTGGTAGGCCGTCTGCCAGTGCTCGTTGAGCGGGCCGTCGCGCTGCGTCGCCGGGTCGACCAGGTACTCGGCGAATTCTTTGAATTTGACGTCGGCGCCGTTGAGCAGGGCGTCCTGCGTGGCGTTCTTGCGGTAGCGGCGGATGATGCGGGTGCCGAAGCGCTTGTGGAAGGACGAGTTGTACTTGAGGGTGAACTTGTTGCGGTACGCCGAGACCAGTCTCTCGAAGGGCTCGCGGACGAAGAGGAACTTGAGGTAGTTCTTGAGCCGGTGGTTGATCTCGGCGATGGTGTACTGGTTCAGCGTCTTCAGGTTGGAAGGGATGTGGGCTTCGTTGGAAGGGATGTCCATTGGGTCACTGTGGAAGAGAGGAAACACCCAACATGCATTTACTAGCAGCCTTTAGTTGTTATCAAGCTCCTCTTTTATGGAACCAACTTCACCTTCAGTCCTGGAGGCAATAAAAGAACAAAGATGTTCTCTTTAAGAAAAGGGATCTTAAATTACTTCTGGTCTAATTTGGCACTATAGAGAAACACATTTTGAATGTCATGCAATCTACCAATACTACACCGCGATCGACTGGTAGATCGCGATCGACGTATTGAGCACCCCTGTCCTAGAGTCTTAAAAAGTAGGATGGGAGTCAGAGCCTTCACTTATCAAGCTCCTCTTTTATGGAACCAGCTTCACCTTCAGTCCTGGAGGCAGACTAGTACTGACCCATAGTACTGACCCCTAGTACTACCCCCTCAGCCTCATGTAGACTGAAGACTTTCCTCTTTGACAGAGCTGATAGTCAGGGCTGAGTCAGGTTCATCTGGTCCAGACCCTGGAGATGCTGCTTTAGGCTTATAGCTGCTTGGGGGACGTTTAGGATACACTGAGCACCTCCCTCCTCTTCTCTCTACTTATGGATGCATTTTCATCTCTACGGTTTCTTCCCTTTTTTCCCTGTGAAAGGTTTTTTTCTATATCTTGGGAGTTTTTCCTGATCCGATGCGAGGTCAAAGGTCAGGATGTCTATGTGTACAGATTGTAAAGCCCTCTCAGGCAAATTTGTAATTTGTGATAATGGGTTATACAAAATAAACTGGATTGAATAGTACAGGCCCCTAGTACTGACCCCTAATTACATTCATTTTGTATAGCCCAATATCACAAATTACAAATTTGCCTCAGAGGGCTTTACAATCTGTACACATACTGATACCTAGTACTGACCCTTAGTACTGACATCTAGTACTGGCCCCTAGTACTGACCCCTTGTACTGGCCCCTAGTACTCACCCCTTGTACTGGCCCCTAGTACTCACCCCTAGTACTGATTCCTAGTACTGATCCCTAGTACTGACCCCTAGTACTGACCCCTAGTACTACCCCCTAGCATTGATCCCTAGTACTGACCCCTAGTACTGGCCCCTAGTACTGACATCTAGTACTGGCCCCTAGTACTGACCCCTTGTACTGGCCCCTAGTACTCTCCCCTTGTACTGGCCCCTAGTACTGACCCCTAGTACTACCCCCTAGCATTGATCCCTAGTACTGACCCCTAGTACTGGCCCCTAGTACTGACACCTAGTACTGACACCTAGTACTGACACCTAGTACTGACCCCTTGTACTGGCCCCTAGTACTCACCCCTAGTACTGATTCCTAGTACTGATCCCTAGTACTGCCCCCTAGTACTGACCCCTAGTACAGGCCCCTAGTACTGACTCCTAATTACATTTATTTTGTATAGCCCAATATCACAAATTACAAATTTGCCTCAGAGGGCTTTACAATCTGTACACATACTGCCGCCTAGTACTGACCCCTAGTACTGCCCCCTAGTACTGCCCCCGAGTACTGACCTGTATTTCCCCCGGCCGGTCAGCACCATCATGACCCGTTTCCAGTTGGTACAGGCCACCTTGGGGACGTAGCAGTAGAGGAGCTCGTGGTCCTCGTCCACCACGAGGTGTTTGAGGTCTCCGGGCGTCAGGACTCGGCGCTTGCGGCTCGACGCGCTGTAGACTCTGCAGGCGTCCACCACCTGGTCCCGCCGGGCCTGGTGGAGCACGGCGGCTCCAGACAACTCCGGCTGCTCAGGGGAGAAGAAGAGAGGGAGAGGGACGTGATGTGAGGAGGCGTTCAGTCGCTTTTTACAGAATGGAATAAACATTAGTCATGTGTTGAGCTATTGGTTTGTAATCCAGGATTTACTCAAAACACTGCTTCAACTTACTGAATACATTTGCAGTATGCTAAATGAATGAATGAATAAATCAATCATTTATTTCAGACTCAAGGTCCAGATAGTACAACACATTAAAATAGAATACATACAACATCAAAAGTAAAATACACAGGAACTACAAATGCTTTATAAATAGACAGCTGTACCAATTTCTCTACATCTGGGACAATGTATATACTATATATATATATATATATATATAAAATATGTAAACATATATAAACAGAAATATGTATATATGTACTGTATATATATATATTAAAAACAAAAATATGTATATATATGTAAACATATATATACACAAAATATGTATCCATAATATGTATATATATATATATATATATATATTTACATATATATACTAACATAACATAGATTACAGTATTATATTATAATCTATAAATGGACTTTAAATGTATTTGACGATATACTATGAAACATAAATGTTTCTAAGATATACATACATATAGAAATAATATGGGGATACTATTTTCGGAAACATGACCAGGTGATACATTCTCACTCAAAACCCATAACATGACTCTTCATACTTATGCATGACTATATATCTTCCTGTGTATGACGTCCCTAGTTGCCTCTATACTTTTGTTATAGGAGGCACAACAGAGAGGGAAACATCTCCCTGTGCCAAGAAGGCGCTCTAAAACGAATAAATCTGGACCGAGCGATGAAGAGAGATAAAGCGCCTGTTATTAATCTCAGCCGTGGTTATTACACCCATCTCTTTATTGACTATCTTTTTCTCGTAACCGACTCGCTTCGCAGGCGGCGGTAGAGATTCCTTCACGGCTGTGGAGGAAGATAATGACATCGGAGGATATTACAGATGTTGAGTGTTCAATATGTGCAAAATCCAAGCAACAATCATTCACATGAGACTCATTTCATATTCACTGTGATGCTCGTGATGAGGTGGACCGTGGCAGGAGAAGAGCAGGGCGCTATGTATTTCTCTTTGAAGTCACTCTTTTCTCTTTGAAGTCACTCTTCAATCCTGTTCCCAAATGCAAAGGTTGCTGCAGGAAACCGATCTGATACTCTTTATATCAGCATAAAGCGCGGAGCGTGACTTTAAGATCAGACTTTTGTCCACAAGGATGTCTGTAAAGTCACATTTCATAGTTGGTAGTCATGTGGGGAGAGAGGTCAAAGGTCACATGTCTTGATTTCCTTGAAGAATCAATTTGGTGAAGAGTTGGAGTGACGCTTTTCTCCCACTGTGACTTCACATTGTGACAATAATCAAGATTTTAGTCCTTTTCTCCTTCTGGTGTACAGTCGTCAAACTTTACATTATAGGTCATATAAATGACCTATAAAACAGTTTGGATCATTTCTTCAGCGTGAGGTTTCATCTTCATCTGAGTGGAGCAACTAATCTAATATGGAAACACGAGATGTTATTGTGGTGCAGTGGAACCTTTGGAGGACCTTTTCTCCCCACTAAATAATATCTACGTGCACAACATATGGATCTCTGCCCGAAGCAAAACCGTGTGCACAAATCAATATTGTTTTACCAGATAAGGAGGAGCCTATGAAGTACTCTACTGGTATCCCTTTAAGGGGTACTCATAGCCCCTCATAGTCCCCTCCTGCCCCTCATAGTCCCCTCATAGCCCCTCATAGTCCCCTCCTGCCCCTCATAGCCCCTCATATCCCCTCATAGTCCCCTCATAGCCCCTCATATCCCCTCATAGCCCCTCATAGTCCCCTCATAGCCCCTCATAGCCCCCTCCTGCCCCTCATAGTCCCTCATAGCCCCTCATAGCCCCTCATAGTCCCTCATAGCCCCCCTCATAGCACCTCATAGTCCCTCATAGCCCCCTCATAGCCCTCATAGACCCTCATAGTCCCTCATAGCCCCCCTCATAGCCCTCATAGACCCTCATAGTCCCTCATAATCCCTCATAGCCCCCCTCATAGCCCTCATAGACCCTCATAGTCCCTCATAGTCCCTCATAGCCCCTCTCATAGCCCCTCATAGTCCCTCATAGCCCCTCATAGCCCCTCATAACCCCCCATAGTCCCCTCATAGTCCCTCATAGTCCCTCATAGCCCCTCATAGCCCCTCATAACCCCCCATAGTCCCCTCATAGACCCTCATAGCCCCTCATAGCCCCCTCACAGTCCCTCTTAGTCCCCCCATAGCCCCTAATAGACCCTCATAGCCCCTCTTAGTCCCCCATAGCCCCCACATAGCCCCCTCATAACCCCTCATAGTCTCATCTTAACCCTCATAGCCCCTTAAAGCAATCTGAGACAAATTAGTAATTTGTGAAAATGGGCTATACAAATAAACTGAAACTGAAACAAACACACGTATACATCACCCTTACAATTACTTGTTACAGGGTATTTCTGCCCAGCATATTACCAACATATGGAAATAACGGTTCATCATTTATTCAAACACGTCATGAATGCCGCCTCGGGGAAAGGAGCTGCTGGTGGGATGTGATCTGCAGAGCGTCAGAGCTCTTTGTTCGGAGAAGATGCCCCAAAACGGCTTTTCCTCTAAGAAGTTATTATTTCTTGAAAACAACGCTTTTTATTGCAATTTAAATTCAGTTGTTTAGATATTGTTTATTTTCTGTCGGGCTAAATCTGCTCCTCAAGTATTTACTCTCTCTCTCCGGTGGAGTTGGAGAGGAGAGGGCTGCTCTCGGTGATGCTGGAGGAATGCTTCTTCTCTCTTCTTCCTCTTCTTCTTCCAATAAACTACTCTTCCATTACGCCTCCTCAAGCCTGATCCATCTGGTGTTCTGTTTGCTCATCAGCTTCTCTCTTCTTCTCGTGAGCTGTGAAGTCATCTAAACAAAGATAAATAGGGTTCAAAGTCTCTCTCTCTCTCTCTCTCTCTCTCTCTCTCTCTCTCTCTCTCTCTCTCTCTCTCTCTCTCTCTCTCTCTCTCTCTCTCTCTCTCTCTCTCTCTCTCTCTCTCTCTCTCTCTCTCTCTCTCTCTCTCTCTCTCTCTCTCTCTCTCTCTCTCTCTCTCTCTCTCTCAACACTGAAGGCCGTCTGTCTCGTTGACCCTCTCTGCTTACAGACTGGCATTCAGCATTCATAGAGCGGGCAGGAATATAAGGCTGCCAGTGTGCCACAACGATACTGAACACACACACACACACACACACACACACACACACACACACACACACACAGCTGCTGTTCTTCACCTGAGTCTCTAAAAGGCATCACGGTGAGGCTCCTTCCATAAAACCTTGACAATGAGTCCATCCTCCTCCCACATTAACTGACATCACATCATTCCTGAGGGGTCGGACACCTGGACCCGGCACCAAGCGTAAGAACACAGCCGAGGAAACGTTCCTTGACTCTGTATTTCGGGAAATCTGCCGAGGACACTCATATTCATGCAGCTCCAAACGAAAAAATTTGGGAAAAACCAACACCCAGAGGACAACCAGAGGACAACCAGAGGACAACCAGAAACGTTTACCAAGCAGCCGGGAGGACGGACATAAATTAAATTACTTCTGCTCTAATTTGGCACTTTAGAGAAAAACATTTTGAATGTCATGCAATCTATCAACACTACGCCGCGATCGACTGGTAGATCGCGATTCACGTGTTGAGCACCCCCACCTAGAGTCTTAAAAAGTGCTTCATTTGATGCTAATGCTAATGCTAATGCTAATGCTACTAATGTGTCAATGTCACATATTTCCCTTTTAGTGAAAGTGTGAAGTGAGCGAGTCAGAGACGAAGTGTGACTATTATTCTCCTCTCTGCACTCTGTAAAATGTGCAGTGAATCCGTGATGCCTTCAGGAGCTCTTAGTCTTAACAGACCATTTCACTAGAAGCCTTTAATGGAGAACTTTTACTGCCTCGTGATGTCACTCTGGGAGGAAGCACGCAATCGAGGGATTGGATTGTTTTTCTGAAAGGAAGAAGAATATGTAAGCAAATTAATTGCTTTTGCCTCGAGATGAGTACAACAATCTTTATTCGTCCCACGGCGCGGAAATTTGCAAGATTAAGATCAGAACAAAAAAAACAGTTGAAGAAGAACAGTTGTACAATATAATCCGATTGAGACACTGCAGTTTAAGCCAGGAAACGAGAAGTGGATTAATTCATCGAACAGTTTGAAGACGTTTGGTTGTCTAAACCTAACAAAGTACCTTCCGATCTTTTCTTCAACCTATTGAGGTACTTTACTAAACAGAAGGTGCACTTGAACACATCACAGCCGACCTCTGCGTGAGAGTAAATCCCCCGTAAGACAGGCCTTTACGTACTGCTGCAATAAAGCTGTGACTCCATATGGAACCACTCGTTTTCCAGGAGCTGATGGATTCAGTACAATGTCATCAATGACCCTCGACCTGGCTACATAACATAAATACACCTCACCAAAATGACGTCATAGTTTATATGATCGTCCCAGACTGTAGAAAGAAGTCCTTCGAAAAATAACGATGTTGAACAATATCTGCGATTTTGCTAAATTGTTAAAAATCTAAATTCTTTACAAACACTAACAGACCCAAAAGTGGCGCAGAGTCTTGCATCATCTTGTTAACTACAAACACTTTCACTTTATTTCAGAAGACTTCACAGAGATGTCGTCACCTTAAGTTTTCACTACTGATGCGATGCAGAACTTTAAAACTTTGAATTATCCTGTCTGGGACATTTAGTAATTATCTTCCTTTTCTTTTTTTTTGTACCTACCTTTCACACAAATGAACCTCTCAATGGATCGGCTTTTCAGCAGCCAAATACTAAACTCTCTGACCCCGGTGTGTCCTTGAATGCACCATCTGCCTGTAAAGGATATTTTGTCTTCGCAGCTGCATAACAACAAGATGCACCGTCATGCTCGAGTTCGATAAAAACAACGGCAGAAATGGACTCCAGCTGATACACACAAACACAAACACACACACACACTTGTAATCACAGTACCATGGGGACCGTGACTAGGACGTGTTGCGTGGGGACACCACTTTCTAAATTGAATAACAGCATACCTTTGATCACACACATGTTTGGGTGTTTTTCTATGCCAGTGGGGACCCGCCTATTGCGTCATACAACAAACCACCACCAGGTGACATTGATAAAGATATGCAATGGAGGATGTTTAACCCTCAGTAAACTCAAGGCTAATACATAGGTTTTACTAGAGACACACACACACACACACGCCCTGGAACCAAGCTTAGCGTCATGCACACTTCCACTGCTTTTACTCTCATTGTCCCCTGTTGCCTTCAAATGGTGCAGAGTAACACACTGTGCACACGTCACACTCGTACGAGGATGCGTGTGTGTACTTGTGCTGCTGTACACCCGAGGACTGGATATGACGCGTCTCTTTGTGTGTCTGTGTGTGCGTCAACGAGAACGAGTGGGGCTATAATTGCATTCGCCAACGAGATAATGACAAACTGCTCCGACTTTCCCTCAGAGCCGTAAGTTTCTCTCCACTCTCATGAGCCGTAAGTTTCTCTCCACTCTCATGAGCGTTTCGTCCGTTTCTTCTCCTGCTCGTCTTGTTTTTAACCCCGAAGGGAGAGAATCAAGAGGAGGAGAAGCATGCGACCAGAAGGAGAAATGAGGGCTCTGTTCCTCACTCTGATAGATCTCTCTCTCTCTCTCTCTCTCTCTCTCTCTCTCTCTCTCTCTCTCTCTCTCTCTCTCTCTCTCTCTCTCTCTCTCTCTCTCTCTCTCTCTCTCTCTCTCTCTCTCTCTCTCTCTCTCTCTCTCTCTCTCTCTCTCTCTCTCTCTCTCTCTCTCTCTCTCTCTCTCTCTCCACTCTCTGGAGCGCCTGTAGACTGGAGCTCTCAAAAGAATCACGAAGGTTTTGTTACCCAGAAATCCCGTAGTGTGAAGTCCATAGAAGTCAACACGCCGTCCTGGTTTCTAAATGCCTGACCTTTGACCTCACATCGGACCAGGAAAAACTCCCCAAAACTCATAAAAAAATCAGTGATTGTACATAAACTATACAAAGTGAAATATAAAATAAAAAATAATATATATATATATAAATAAACAACATATGTGCAAAAATAGATGTCATGTGACCTTAGTTACAAAGTTACAACACATTCAATAAATATGACAGAAATCTCTTAACATTAAGAACACATTATGCATATTGCTTTGTGTGTGTCTATTACTGCTATGATCTATTAGATATATGCAGAGCTTATCAGAAACATTTATTTGCTACGTGTGTTGGACACAGAATTTGACTTGGCGGCCGGTGTGTACATTAGACAAAACAACAAAACAACAACAATCAACACTCAACATAGTGCAAGAATTTAAACATTACATGTACAATGGTATTAGATAAATAAGATAAATAAATATTTTATTTTACATTGCTGTATTTACATATATGTTGTGTGTGTATATATATATATATATATACACATATATTTTATTTTATTTTGTATTTTATATTTCACTTTGTATACTTTATGCACAGTCACTTTCTTTCTTTCTTATATTTATATTTTATTGTGTTTAGTTTATTGGCGCTACTGTGATTAATAAAGTATATTTCTATTCTATTTCTATTCTATTCTAAAATAAATATGTTGATGAGGGTCAGCGGGGGACCTGAGCTCTGTTAATTTATGCTTTGTGTGTATGTGCTGCTCTATATCCGTCGTCAGATGTTAGTTATTGTGTAAAGGTCTTTGAAGAAGAAGTAAAACTAACTGAGCCCTCATCTTCGGTCAGTTAACGTCTCAAATTCATCAATATCCAGTCGGCTCTGAAGATGCCGAACGGTGTCGTTCTTTAATTACACAATGATCACGTTTATCGTCTCTATTCATGATGTGATTACGGAGACATCCAGAACTTTATATTCTGATATAGTATTTTGGTTTGTTCCAGACATTAACGGGCTCAGTATATCTCCTCATTAACTCACTTAATGGCGATTCAATATACAGCCAGTTTAAGGAAGTGATGCATTATATTCGTCCTGCAGAATGGGGTTATTGACCAGAGTGGAAACAAAGAAAAGGGCGCTACTTACGGAGAATTAATGTGTCAATTAGTTTGGGCCACAACTGTTGAATGTGTTTTGCAATAACAACTGCAATAAAAGATAAGGGCAAACAAATGAAGGAATTAAGGCAAATTAAAATGCCATACGACGATCTGTGTTAAAAAGTGACCGAGCAGCTGTATGAAAGGATATGCGTCTTCCTTGCACCTTGCAAGTGAGACATTAGATGAAGTTTCATCATTTTCCATTGTCTATATTTTATTTTATTTACACTGCTGTATTTGCATATATGTTGTGTATATATATATATATATATATACATATATATTTTATTTTGTATTTTATATTTCACTTGTATACTTTATGCACAGTCACTTTTTCTTTCTTGTATTTATATATTATTCTTGTGTGTTTAGTTTATTGATGCTACTGTGTCCACAAATGTCCCCTTGGGGATTAATAAAGTATATTTCTATTCTATTCTATTCTTCTATATAGATTTCCCTGCATTTTGGAAGGATGCTTGAGCTAAATCAACAGGCCATCGACGTTGAAGCACGGTCTCAGCTGTCGATGTCCAAAGCGTGCTACTGTAATTGTAAATTAGAACACAATGTAGACATGAACTCTAGAGGGAAATCCAGTTCAACCCAAAGGCTCCTCCAGAAAGGGGCGGGGCTCCAGCTCCTGATCGCTCCTGTGTTCATCGTGCTTTTACCCGCTAAACATCTTTATTCATCCTATGTGCTCCGTGGCTTTCTGTGCTCCGCTGCCTCTTCTCTCGACACAGTTTATTTACATCCCTGAATCCCTTTGTTTCTCTCTCCTATCCCTCCCCTTTGTCTCTCTCTCCTCTCACTCCCCTCTCTCCAGCCACGCTCATCTGCAGCCTCCAGAGGCACAGCGAGACAAGAAGAGTGCAGCCTCCTCTTCTGCATCCCTTTGTCTTCGTAAACCCAGAGTGACTTATGCACACACACACACACACACACACACACACACACACACACACACACACACACACACACACACACACACACACACACACACACACACACACACACACACACAGTATTATCTGGTGGCACAGAGACACTTTCCTCCTTTCACTGGATACATTAATTGATAAAACAGTAAGAGGACCACTCTTTTTTTTTTTTTCTTCTTCTTTTTTTCCAGCCCAATATGCTTTGCAGTCGGTCAAAAAAGTTATTTTCACAAATCAGTGGACCTAATGATATCCATCTTATTCTATCAAATGAAGTTCCATAGAGAGATACACTGCAAAAATTCAGCCTAAAAAAACAAGGAAAAAAAGTAATAAAATGATTGAATATTACTTGAAATAAGCCAAATTATCTGCCAACAGAACAGGAAAATTTGACTTACCAAGATTTCTTAGAACAAGTGACGTGTTCCAACATTCAAATTGCCTTGTAAGAAGAAATATCTTGTCAGTCAAAAAACAAGCATAGATTGCCTTAATTTGAGATATTTCATTTGACTTAGATTTAAATTTTTGTAGTGTAGAACATTATGAAAATGATGGAACCATACAGTCTATTAATGTGAGTAAATTGTCATTGAGACTGTAAACATAGAATATAATCAAATCTTACCTCGAAGTGATTAAACAAAGTATTCATAATAATCCACAATTTAAATGTTACCCTTTCTGACACAACATATCCTCATCAAAGGCACTTTGTCCGATGTATTTCTGGGCTCTCACAGATACATGAACACATACTTCCACTAGTGCGGATGTGAACTTTGAGTCATTCCTCCCAGTCCGAAAAAACCCAGACACAGTTTGCACATCCTCACTTCGGATTTCTGAATCAGCATTTAACTGTGAGCCGGGTTTTTGGCTTGGTACTTATGGCGTCTGCATGCCTCTGGAAGAAAAAAAACCTTTCCATGAGGAGGAAAAGATAATTACTGTGTAAGGAAACAAGTTTCCTTCCTGGACTTCAGATGGTATCTGACCATGTGTGTGGCCACGTTAAATCGTTCCCTCTGGAGGGTTTATTGGATTTGGCAAATCAAGTCCCTCTGATATTAATTCTCATTAAAGAAACCAGTGTGTGGCCCCCGAGGACGCAGAGTTCATTTCAGATGAAGCACAAACACTCGGTGCAGTAAAAATAGCAAAGAAGATCTCTGTGAGCTCATGAAGACGGTTCCCGCTCCCTGCCGACTGCAGCGTGGCAAGAGGGAAGTTACGCCTTTGGGGTTTTTCCAGATATATTTAATGATAGCGATTATTTGCAAGGAAACCATAAAACATGTATAAATTGAATGTAAAACATACATTCAACATTTGGAAGGAGAAAGATGGATTTAGGTGCTAAGAATGCACCGCTTTGAAAAAAAAAATTAACTGTTGATTTAAAGCAAGCAATGATTATTTAAATCAAAAGGACCAATACCCTTCTCTTTTTGGCTGGTATAAACACAAATAAGTTCATATTATATTACAATATATTTTTTAAAATAATCAAATAAAATGTTTATTTTAATTAAATAATTAAGTAATAATGTCCAAAATAAGCCCAACATGTCCACACGGTCCACACTTGTAGCGCATGAGGCACTCTGATACGCAGGATGGTGAAAAATGCGGCTGATTCAAGGGACACCCACACACACACACACACACACACACACACACACACACACACACACACACACACACACACACACACACACACACACACACACACACACACACACACACACACACACACACACAAAACACACAGCTCTTTCTTGACCACTGACCCCAAGCGGCTTGCTAAAGTTGACTCTAACGGCAGTAACACCCTCCTTTGCACACAGAACTTTATCAATGGGACCTTCAGAGGGGTAAGAACGTGTGGAAAAATCCTTCATGGGAAAAAAGACGTTCCCCAAGTCGACGTGCACCGAATCTAATCCTGACTGTCCAGAAACCACTTAGAGCCTTCCCTCCAGCCGTATACCTTTTATAACGTGATGAACGACCAATTGAGGAAAAGAGAGAAACTGATAGAGAAAATGAAAGGAATGTGAGCTCAAGGAAGCCCAGAACAGAGGAGACAGAGCCCAGGGTTAGAAGGACAGGTGGAGGTGTGAGGGAGGATAGCCGGAGCATAGCCAGTGACGGATAGCGAGGAGGACCGTGATGAGAGAAAAGAAGAAGAGCAGAAACGATCCAATGCATCGCTGTGATAGGATCACCAGCAACGTCCCCCTGCCTATATATATATATATATATATATATATATATATATATATATATATATATATATATATATATATATAAAATTTTATTTTGCATTTTATATTTCACTTTGTATACTTTATGCACAGTCACTTTCTTTCTTTCTTATATTTATATTTTATTGTGTTTAGTTTATTGGTGCTACTGTGTCAACAAATTTCCCCTTGGGAATTAATAAAGTATATTTATATTCTTCTTTCTATTCTATAATAAAGGCCATACACATTGTGTCGATAACCCCTTTCTGTTAACTGGATGACACAGGTGGAGAGAGATTCACTCTCTGAACACGTGAGTTAATGTCGGGTTGCACGTTTTCTGGACTTGTTTAAACAATTTTTAAAATATATAATAGCTGAAAATATTAGTTTTTCTCATATGTGTAAAAATTGAGAGCAGACGAGAGCTCCGGGGAGAACAGATGGCTAGTTAGCGCTCTAGCTTTTCAACTCCAGAGTTGGCGAATAATCTCAGAGGGCGGGTGTGAGGCAGAAGGACTGCTTTTTTGTCGGGCTCATTTTTTATTTACTGTGTAATGTTTGCATTAAACCATGGTGGAATTAGCAAGTTAGCTAGCTAACTAGCCATCTGTTAAATGAGTAAAATGTAACGACCGAATGCTTCATCCACAAACTCTTGGAAAAGCCAGAATGCTTTGAGGCTATGAGGCTCTATAACAAAGCACCTCTTGCCAGAAACTAGTGCAATAACATACACACACTTTGCATTTTGCACATTGTCTATATTCAATTTAATTTACACTGCTGTATTTGCACATATGTTGTGTATATATATTTTATTTTGTATTTTATATTTCACTTGTATAGTTTATGCACAGTCACTTTTTCTTTCTTTCTTATATTTATATTTTATTCTTGTGTGTTTAATTTATTGGTGCTACTGTGTCCACAAATTTCCCCTTGGGGATTTATAAAGTATATTTCTATTCTACTCTATTCTTCTTTGTTCTTTGTCATTTTCTGTGATGAAAGCGTGGCGGAATTAGCAAGCTAGCTAAGTAGCAAGCCGCTGGTTAGCTTGCAACATCGAGCGTGCTTTGATATAAACACAGCGGGTCTCTTCATCTCGATAATAGTTTAGCCAATTCTCAAAAAAAAATATCTTTCCATCTCTGAAACACTTCGCCCGATATTGTAGCATGCTAAATCCTAGAATCACAATATTTAATTGCAATATAGTTTTTGCTACCCGACAACACAGCACAATGTCATTTTTTATGTGAAACTTTAAAAATGGCATTGTGCTTGCCATCAGTCCGTCTTTTGCGTTGCTTCTAGCTAACACTGTGACGGCTGTAAACGGGTCTATACCTTTCATCCTGGACAAGCCATTTTAGAGCATTCTGCTGATGAATGTATTTTCTACCTTCAAGGCGTCCGCTGGTGTCAGGTCACTTGTTTGAGGTTTGTAATCCATCACAGACAACAGAGTCAGAATTACATTATCATTGCAAGCTGGCTTTGAGGACGCATGCAAGCTTGTAGAATTTGATTTTTGTGGTTCTGTTGGTTGTTCTGTTGCTTCTCAGCCCTGCACTGTAGTTTATATTTTACAAATGGTGCACTTGAAGCGCTGTACTTTGAAATCACAATGCAATTCAACGCAAAGGTTTTTTTTTTTTGCTATCAATATTTCAGTTTACAGTTTTACAACATTTTTTTTTTGTCTATAAATACAGTTTTTGTGTGCAATACTTTTTCTTTACCCTCAAAATTATATGGCTGCCTGGAAAGTATGAAATAATCCTGAAAGTATCAGATGCTTTGGAAAGCCATCATCAGTAATAAGTGCAAAGTGTTGTAAGTAATGGGTCATTTTTAAGATATTTTTAAGAATTAGGATGATAACAATGATTCAAATTCTAAATACACAAAGACTCTTTTAGGATGAATCCACACAGTGGATGGGACACTTAATTTTAAAGTGGGTCTATTATTACTTTAATCTTGCTTTAATAGTATCCATTAACAGGGGGCATTCATGCTGGACCTTTGTCCTGGTCTCCATTTCATTTTGCCATCATCACTCCTCACCAAGGAATATAAGCTATTAAAGCTGCAACTCATAGGCACTCATTTCCTGTGGGCAATGCATGTAGCAGGTGCCATGCTCTTGGATGGCTTCTCAGATTGTGTTGTGGAACGCTCAATGATGTGACAGTTCAATAATAACCCTGCTATACCTGGAGACAAGTGGAAACACCACCTGCTGATGCTCAATGCTTTACTTTAGTTCCCTTGTTCTTTCTTCTCTGTCCTTGAAGGAGTTTGAACTTCAGCAAAACCTTGGTCCCTTGTTTCCTAAAATCTAAAGACGGCGTTATGGACTCGGGCCAGAAACAGTCCCTGACTGATGGACAAAAGATGTTCGGGCATTATACATTATGCTAATGCAGTTTTCATTGACAGGTCATGGTGGACGGGATGGGGGGTGCACTCGGCTGATGCTGGCACACAGGCAGGCATACTTGAAGAAATACAAAACCAAAGTCAGCTAGTTTTAGCGCCTCATTGGGTCAGACCCCTGACAGCTGAAGACGAGTACAAATAGGAAGAGATGAGGGTCAAGAGAGCTAGACATGGAGATACATACAGAGTTGTGCGAGCTTGTCAGCCTCCTACCTGCGTGGGGTTGTAGAGCTCCTGTAGGGCGTTGCGGGACCCTTTCCTACAGCAGCCGTCCACCATGAAGGGGTTCCTCCGCATGACTACAAAAGAGGGAGGAAAGACCACGATTAACAGAGTATTCATGACACCAAACTGGCCAGTCAAACAGAAGGAAGGAACTACGGACTTCAGTCAATCAATCAATTCAGGAATACAGTCTGTTGCTACCTCTGAAAGTTAACGCTATCCAATCGTTGCTATCCACAAGTGGTACCTGCTGTAGAAGGACCTCTACCAAGGCAATGCCCTATCTCACAGTTTTAATGAAAGGGAAAGTTTCTGTATCCGCCCCATGATTTGGATCCTCTCCAAAATGTAATTAAATTTCATTTCAATTCAGTTCATTTTGTATAGCCCAGAATCACAAATTACTATTTTGCCTTTACAATCTGTACACATAGACATCCCTGTGCTTTGACCTCAGGAAAAAAACTTCTCAAAAAACAGAAACAATCTTTCATAGGGAAATAAATCGTCCGGGGAGCAACAGAGGAGGATCCCTCTCCAGGATGGACAGAATCAATAGATGTCAGAGTTACAAAGTTACGTAAACACATTCAATGAATATGACCTCCAAGGTCCATGAAACAGGAGGAGGTAGAGAGGAGGCGCATCAGCAGGGCCATAGCAGGAGGCAGGAGGGCCAATAATGGTTTCTTCCATAGCCACATAGCTACACCCTTCCACCAAGTTCCATGAAGATCAGGCCAGTAGTTCTTTGGCAATCCTTCTGGCAAAACCAAAACATAACCTCTGTAACGGAGATAAATACAGGATCTTTGGCCGGTTAAATCCTCCTTTATTTTCTGAGATTCTTTTCTATCAATTGCTTTAAAGACACAACGATTTGACAACATGAATGAAAGCCGGATAAACGGGACGCGATACGGACGCATTGATAGAGCCAGGTATCTAGCTGCCCATGTGGCCCCAAAACAAGGTTAGTTACCTCTCTTTGCATCATTTTCTCAAACCAAGAATGTTCCCAACATCTCGAACAGCTGTTTTGTATGTGTGATGTTATCTGTCTGTTTGAAGTCAGTGCTAGTTTGGTTCAGATGTTGGGATTTCTGGATGTACATTTACGGTGATATATGGACAAAGATAGTAAAGGTGTCAGGTTGCATTTGGCTTTTGATCATGGTTTGTTGCTAAAGAGACCTAGCCTGACAATGTCATCCTCATAATTCTAGTCAGAATGTGAGTCTGATACCGCTCCGTTGGGCTGTGGTTATGGGGCGTGTCTCAACCCAACCAGGAAAGAAAATGCCTCTTCGCTCAATTGGATAGAGCTACAACCAATCAGAGCAACGTAGTATGTGACGTATTTTAAGCGACGCATAGTTGTTGAACTCAACTGCACATTGGAAGAAGCAAGCGCCTTTTGATGACGTGATTGGTTACGTTACTGTTGTTCATATGTCCGTCATCGTATAAAGCCCGCCTTGACAATTTGATTGGTCCGGCAATATCTGGTCGGAGATAATTTCTCCCCAATGGACCCAACTTCCCGACTGAAAATGTTGAGGGCGGGGCTAAGTTCGGTCTGGTATCCAGGCTAAAAGAGACCAGGAAGATTTTTGACATATTTCTTACGTAATGGTGGAGAAAACACACATATGATCAGAAGACTTGCTCCTTATCTAAGTTGTCTTATCGTGATGGATGCAACTTAACTACTCTTTGTTTTGTCCGTGAAGCCCCTGGACCAATCCTCAAGGACGACCACTTTGGAAATCATCGCTCGGAACGACCAACTGCAGCGAGGAGGCGGCAGAAAGCTACGGGGATAAATAACGAGAGCGGTGACTATATGCCAAGGGCGAAGCCACAGTTCAGCATTTGCTTGGCTGGATCTCAGCTCTTTACCCAACTCCATGCAGAGCGGTAGCTGCTGGCAGCGGC
This sequence comes from Liparis tanakae, assembly GCA_036178185.1. Taxonomy (NCBI): domain Eukaryota; kingdom Metazoa; phylum Chordata; class Actinopteri; order Perciformes; family Liparidae; genus Liparis; species Liparis tanakae. The sequence continues at coordinate 2,438,823 of CM070089.1, forward strand.
TCGGTGGGAGAAGCCAGCGCACTCTCTCCAATTACTCTGGATGGAAAAAGCGCTGAAGGACGGCCTCGGCATCGGCGAGGGATGAAATGGGACCGCTAACGAGAAAGCCAAGGATTTAATGGCAGTTTATTCCACACGTCATGTGCCTCGTGTTAATGGATGAGCATGTGTTACTGCCATCAGGAGAGCTAATGATGGGAGTATGCGTTCACACTGGATCTATTTCTATACAGCGCATTGCCTCCACCTGTTACCTTCAAATAATACAACGACATAAGGAACACACTTTGCTTGGCTGATACTTCACATACTGTTGTACCTTTTTTTAATTAGTAGACGTACACATTGATGTACTCAATAACTTAATTGGCAACTGACAGTAATGTTGATAGCTGATTGTCATTTTCAAGAAATAGTTATGTCGGATCTTTGTGACAAGAGTGGCTGAGGGCAGGTGAAGGGAATGAAACAATCAAGACAGAGGAGACATATGAGACACAGAACAGGGTATTACAAGTTCTAGCTTCGCTACTTTTTATATCACTGTAAATTGAGTTTATCTGGGTCGTTTAAGTTTTTTTAAACTTTTGATTATTTTCTGAGATGTAAACAATGATGAAAATAAATGTTAGTTGCAGCCAGTGCCATGACTACCATTTAGGACTTTGATGGCATTTGATGGCATTTTCTCTGGGTGTTGGGGTTTTACCAGATGTGTGTGTGTGTGTGTGTGTGTGTGTGTACTTCCAATTTCAACATTTAGTAATTCTCCCCCAGGATCAAGAATTTCATCACGAGGAATTCTATCCCTGGCATCCTTTAGCGTCTAGACCTTCATAACGGGTAATAAAACACTAATAACCTGTTTTACTGGCCCGTAATTCTCACTCCGGTGATACTAACTACTGAGAGCCGAAGTCCTGATGTCATCAATTTGTTTCAACTAAATACAATCGCTTGTTGAGCTTCAAACTAAAAATCTGGCAACAGCCCTGGCTGCAGCAGTACTTTTATTTAAATAACACATAATGAATGTACATTAGTAACATTAAAATAATATAGTTACCAATGAGGAGGAGAATGTGAGTGTTTTCATCTTCTATATCGTATTTTTTTAATGAATTTGCCGTAGCGGTAGCCAAAATTCCCTTTAAAAAAAAAAAAAGAATCAATAGTGGTTCATCTGCTCTTTCTCTCATCTCCCGTCAAAAGAACATCAAAGCAAGAAAGACGCATTCCTCACAAGTTTTTAGGTTTAAAAAAAAAGAACCTAGTTAAAAATTAAAGTGTGCTGAGGCTGGCGCTGACCACAGACACACAGATTACAGATTCCTGTCTGTGAACTGTAACCCCCCATTGGCCCAAACCGCATACACTGACAGGGGGGGGGGGGGGGGGGATCAGCCCTTGTTAGTGTAACAAGCCCCAACAGACAGCCATGACCTTCAAAAGAGAGGATGGAGAGCGGGGCGAAGCATGCCTTCACACACACACACAAACACACACACACACACACACACAGAGCGTGGTTGATAACCTTGTGGCTTAAGCTGGTATTTCACACTGCGTCCTTCTCTGAATGATGTGAACAGGCAATTACCGGGTTTCCTCTGAAGAGACGAGTTACACCAAGAAGCAGCAACGCTTTGGACACACCGCCGCTGGCTGCAGGTGGAGCTCAGAGTAATGAGGCCTGTGTGTGTGTGTGTGTGTGTGTGTGTGACGGGTTGCAGAGCTGTGGCGATACGTGTCCCAGTGAGACCGTCGCTAATGAATAAATCAGGTTGAAAGGTTGTCGACGGGTTCAATACGTCCAGGCGTCTGTCCTTCACCACGAGGGACAGACGCCTGGAGGAAAGACGGCGCGCTGCAGAGCGAAGGGGGAGGAGCCGAGTCGTTATCGGGTGGAGAATGCCATCTCAAAACTTGAACTTGAAAAAAGAGATCTTGTGAATTTCAAGTTTAAGAAATATGTCGTAATGTTTAATCTCATGCTGCACAACATTAATAACCTTTTGAACGAGGTGTAACATTTAACGGCATATGAGGCGTGCGCTGAAAACGACGTGATTAAAATGATTGTGTTGTAAAATACGGATTTGATTTGCATTTGTTTACTGAAGCAACAACTTCTGAGCCGAGGTTCCTGAACGCCTCGCGGCTGCTTCACAGTAAAAGCCCTCGAGCGACGCCTGCTCGCTGCAAGGGACTGAAAAGCTTTTATTGTGAAGCAGCGCTGCATGGAGGCGTACAACTGAGCCTTTAATAAAAACACTTTTTATATTAATACTTTGTTTTTTGCTCTGTTAACACCAGAGTTAACACAACGGAGGTAAGCCCCGCCTCTTGCTCGAGTGAAGAGAAGAACACCTGTACCTGTGATAGATCCTTGTCTTTGTTACCTGTGGTAGACACACACACACACACACACACACACACACACACACACACACACACACACACACACACACACACACACACACACAGGCCTTATCGATGTTCTCTGGTCTGTTCTGATGCCTGCAGGTAGGTACATAGACACACAATCACACACACACATACACACACACACACACACACATATACACACACACACACACACACACACAGGCCTTATCACTGTTCTCTGGTCTGTTCTGATGCCTGCAGGTAGGTACATAGACACACAATCACACACACACATACACACACACACACATATACACACACACACACACACACACAGGCCTTATCACTGTTCTCTGGTCTGTTCTGATGCCTGCAGGTAGGTACATAGACACACAATCACACACACACATACACACACACACACACATACACACACACACACACACACACACAGGCCTTATCACTGTTCTCTGGTCTGCTCTGATGCCTGCAGGTATATACATAAACACACAATCACATACGCACACGTCATGTGACAGACAGACAGCGATTTAATCTGTGATTCATCCTGTTTGCTGCTTCACACTCACTGTTCAACACACACACATTAAATACACACACACACACACATACACACACACACACACACACACACACACACACGCTAGAGCTACTGGAACCTGGACCAGGAACACCAGCTCACAGAACTCGGTGTGTCCGCCCACCTGGTCAACGGGGATCACAAGGCCACCTGTAGACCCGCCCACCAACACCTGGCTTATTGGTTGGTGGAAACCAATCCGTTACCATGGCAACGGCTACCCTCCCTCACCATCCCGTCACCTGCGCCGGCTGGCCGGATTCCTGGGGTCTGGGATCGGGTGAGGTCAGAGCGGTTTAATTTCCTGGGCGCTGACGGGTATCGACCCTCTCATGATGAGGAGCTAATGAGGCTGGAGGATGAATACATATGAGCCCGGAGGACCTTCAGACTCATCGCGGTGAAGGTGCACATTATTGATGCCGCGGGCAGCAGAGCACCTTCAGGAATGCAAGAGCACGAGTCTTCAGAAGAGAAGAAGACGGTTACTGCATTTAATGAAATACCTGCTGCCAACAGAATGAATTAAATCCTGTCTATTTTGTCCGTCTGCTTGTGTCCTTGTGTCCTTTCCTTCCTGAGCATCCTCTATGGGGACGAAGGCCTTCATCAAGCTGTTCCCCTGACTTCCATTACCATTGTAAGGTCAGGTAAGGATGTTTATTGTCTGCATAAAATCATACAACGAAAGTGCAGCAGCAACAGGTAAACACATAAAAACATTAAGACAGGACATTCAATTTTTTTTATTATAATAAATAAATAAATGAATGAATTAATAAATGATAAATATAAAAAATAATAATTATAATAATATAATATAATTATTATAATTAATAAATATAAATAAATATAAATTGAATTACATTTAAAATAAATAAAAATATTGGGGTAAAATATTTTCTTGTAAAGTTGTACTTGAGACTTTGTATTTTTTTTCTTCATATATTGTTAAATAAGTTGAAAAAGTGTGTAAACGTGTTAAAGGGCATTTCTCTCTTCATCTCGTCTTTGATGAAGTTTAACTTTGAGTAAAAGTGAAGATTTCTTTGGATTGATCTTTTGCTTAAATCCAAGATGTCAGTGTGATAAACACAGACTGTGACCTGGTTCAACACCTATAATATGAAGTGAGACAAACGGAGTAAATAAAGCCACACACACACACACACACACACACACACACACACACACACGCACACACGCACACACACAGATACACATATGGTTGATTGGGTGTAAACACACACACTCATTCACACTCATACTCACATAAACAGACACACACACACACACACACAAACCTACAGACACAGAGAGACACACACACCCTCAGACACACACACGCACCACATCTACACACACACACACACACACACACACACACACACAAACAAACCTACACACACACACCCACACACACGCACCACATGCACACACACACACTCACACACAGATACACACATGGTTGATTGGGTGTAAACACACACTCATTCACACTCACACTCTCACATAAACAGACACACACACACACACACACACAAACCTACACACACACAGACACACACACCCTCAGACACACACACGCACCAGATGTACACACACACCCTCAGACACACACACGGACCACATGTACACACACACGCACACAAACAAACTTACACACACACACACGCACCACATGCACACACACTCACACAGATACACACACACACATGGTTGATTGGGTGTAAACACACACACTCATTCACACTCCCACTCTCACATAAACAGACACACACACACACACACCTACACACACCAAAGTGAAGTGGCGCAGCCTCATCAGGATTTAAATGAACAATGCAAGCGGAGCGGAGAAGTGGAGTTACGGTGATTAGCCATGTTGGCCCAACTTCATTTAACAAAGCTCAATAATAACCTGCTATGTGTGTGTGTGTGTGTGTGTGTGTGTGTGTGTGTGCTCAGTCTAATCCCCTTAATGATGATTACTGACATGAAGATAATACACAAGCAATCACGGCGTCGCCAGCCTGACCTCGGGCCCACAGACAGACATCTAATATTACATCTTCACCAATTCTCCTCATCCGTCACAATCCGACATGTTGCTGAGCAACAAGTGTATACAAACAAACAAACAACAATAATAATGGAGCTTGACAGGATGCTCCTGCCCCTGCGTGTCTCTTCCCATCTCACCGGGTCAGCTCTCACCCAGATGCAGAGCTCCACTCCTTTCTGCCAAGCTGGCAAATAAAGCGATTCTGACTTGTGATGGTCGAAGAAGAGGAGGAGGAGGAGGAGGAGGAGGAGGAGGAGGAGGAGGAGGAGGCGGCACAGCCACAGGCACAATGCGAAAGCTGTCAAGGAGACAAAGATAGGGCTCGACAGCTTCTAAAATGTCTGAATCGCGGTACGGGGGAAACGGCGAGTTGTACTTCTCAGGGGTCCTTGAACACATCACGGCCGACGCCGAGCTCTCTCGAGCGGAAGCAAGGTGAGGAAGAAGAGGAGCGGTGGAGCTCTCACTCATTCATTATAAGGGGTGGGTGAGGGGGGGGGGGGTTGCATAGGCGCTGAGATAATGTTTGTATCGTAGAGAAAAGACGGTTTAATTATCGTGTAAATAAATACGGTCAATGGCTGTTCTGCAGATTCAGGATTCTCCCGTTAATTGGCTCCATAATTACTGAAGAGTTAATTGGTATTCAAGGATGTTATTTTGCTGCCGAGGACATGCAGAGGGAACCCTGTGGCGTCCCCATTGTTCTTCCTCTTTGTTGGTCTCTCTTCATTTACGGTCCTCATCACGGCCCATGTGGGTTCACTGAGTTATGACATCAGCCCATTAAACACCACCTTATGGTTCCAGTTGCTCATCTCGGTTCCCGTGATAATAAAGGTCTGCAGTGTGAGTCAGGAGATCATTTCATATAACACGTTGATCAGATTCCAGAACGCTTTGATCTGGATTTGGCTGCAGGGCGTTAAAAAAATATCCAATTACAGCCTCCATGTGTGGCGTGTCCTCCTCCACCTGGTCTCCAACCACATGCATTGAAACGCCATTAACGGATTAAGGGTCATCATTTTAAAAACGTGGTTAATATTAAAAACAAAATGACAAAACTACTGGGGACGGGTCAGTAAGACCTCATGAATTGACTTATATATATATATATATATATATATATATATATATATATATATATATATTATTTTACATTGCTGTATTTACATATATGTTGTGTATATATACATATATATTTTATATTTCACTTTGCATGCTATACTTTACGCACAGTCACTTTCTTTCTTTCTTATACTTCTATTTTATTGTACCGATGAAAATCGTAGTTCATAAATAAATTCCTCTCACTTTACGGCGTTGGGGCTCGACTCCACGGGAGAGGCGTGAGGACACACACGTGTTTGTAATGATGTGACCACTAGGACCCCGGGAGCTCCCGCCTATGACATCACCGCCCGGCATGCACAGAAGCCCCTGAGTCATAGCTGCCCTCTCACTGCCTGATTCAACCTCCCCTTCAACTATAAAAGGAAAGGAATTCGTAGCCCGGACGCCTCTAGAAGGAAACCAACAGCACAGACGTTCAGTATGACATCATCATCATGAAATCATCATGACATCATCATCATGACACCATCGTGACACACGGGGTGGGTTATAGAGCAGACAGACAGTGGAAACGGATTTTCAGGCCACACACACTCATTTTATTGAGATTGGGGATATTTCAAATGTAGATACATTATTGCCTTTTAAATACTTATTGAAGTAGCAAGTGATGTACTGCTTCATTCTTTACACATTACATATGTTTCTGCCGTCCAACCTGGAGAGGGATCCTCCTCTGTTCTCTACTGAAGGTTTCTTAGGAATTTCTGGTGGCGCGTCCTTGAGTGCAGTCTCGTTTTAAACAAATTTCCCCTTGGGGATTAATAAAGTATATTTCTATTCTATTCTTCTTCTTCCCTTTTTTCACCGTAACATTTTCTTGGGAGTTTTTGCTGATCTGAGGTGAGGTCAAAGGTCAGGGATGTCTATGTGTACAGACTGTAAAGACCTCTGAGGCACGTTTTTAATTTGTGATACACAATATAAAATGAATTTAAATTAATTGTTGTTGTAGTTGTATACATTTGTACAAAGGACCTACATTGCATCAGAAGTGTGTGATGCAATAACGGTTTTAGAAGAATAGAATAGAATAAAAATATACTTTATTAATCCCCAAGGGGAAATTTGTTGACACAGTAGCACCACTAAACTAAACACAATAATATATAAATATAAGAAAGAAAGAAAGTGACTGTGCATAAATTATACAAAGTGAAATATAAAATACAAAATAAAATATATATATATATATTGTATATATATATATATATATATATATATATATATACACACACAACATATATGTAAATACAGCAATGTAAAATAAAATAATATATATATATATATATTATATAATATATATATATATATATATATATATTATTTATTTATTTTTTATTTTATTTTAATTTTACATTGCTGTATTTACATACATGTTGTATATATATATATATATATATATATATATATATATATATATATATATATATATATATAGACAGTGTTAGTAGGCCAAGGCCAAGTGGACTTAACAGAGTTGAAGGTTTTGATGGATAGCAAGTGATGCCTGTTTATAGTCCAGCCTCCCCTATAGCACACACATAAACACACACATGATGCACATATGAAGTGTGACAGAGTGCAAATGGCCAAGCGGTGAAACGCGGTCAACCGTGGGCCAGTTCAGTCTGAAGGTGGCCGAGCGTGGAAGACACAGCGGTCACATGAGGAGCGCCGACCGGAGGGCGACCGGAGGGCGACCGGGCGGGAAGAAGAGCTGAGACCACGGGACACAACCACAGAGGAGGAGGAGGAGGGGGGGGGAGTCATGAGGAGAGACGTCTGCCCGGATACAGATGGGTAGAGCGAAGAGATCAGACTGAACTCACTGAACCTTCTCTCTCACACACACACACACACACACACACACACAAAGTGTGAATGGAAGTTGACATGAGTTAAGTAGAGAAAATAAAACCAGACTGAAACCCCAAGCTGTCATCCCAGGACCCGTCACGGGGCGGCGGGAGGACCTCTCAATACTCAACAAACGAGCGTGGGATGGTCTTTGTCTCGTGGTCCTCTCTGCACGCATAAAAGATGTGAAGTTGGAGACGTGCGAGGGTAAGAGAGGAGGAGAGGTCGTGAGTAATTCATGGCTACGCTTCCTTCAAAGAGATGCTGAGCAGCGGTGATGACGACATGTCGGAGCTGTAATAAATACACATTTATGAGTGATTTACACGTCACACACGAGTGTGAAACACTTTTGGGTTGCCAGATTGGGACTTTAGTCGAATGAAGGATCCTTTTGTTTGGTCTCTACTTTTCTATTTCCTCTCAAGGACTCTCCACTAAGATAACTGTGCAAACTGCAAAGGAGTTCTGAATGAGGAGTATAGGACCAGAAGTACTGAATCAGGGGTATTGGACCAGGGGCTATTCTATTGGACCAGGGGTATTGGACCAGGGGCTATTCTATTGGACCAGGGGTATTGGACCAGGGGCTATTCTATTGGACCAGGGGTATTGGACCAGGGGCTATTCTATTGGACCAGAGCTATTGAACCAGGGGTATTGGACCAGGGGTATTGGACCAGGGGCTATTCTATTGGACCAGAGCTATTGAACCAGGGGCCAGGGGTATTGAACCAGGGGTATTGGGCCAGGGGCTATTCTATTGGACCAGGGGTATTGGACCAGAGCTATTGGACCAGGGGTATTGGACATGGGGTATTGGACCAGGGGCTATTCTATTGGACCAGGGGTATTGGACCAGAGTTATTGGACCAGGGGTATTGGACATGGGATATTGGACCAGGGGTATTGGACCAGAGTTATTGGACCAGGGGTATTGGACATGGGATATTGGACCAGGGGTATTGGACCAGGGGTATTGGACCAGGGGCTATTCTATTGGACCAGGGGTATTGGACCAGGGGTATTGAACCAGGGGTATTGGACCAGGAGCATGCACAACAATAGCCAGACCCCTAATCTTACACAGCCACTTGTTAAATTAGAACATTCTGCATATTATTAAAACATGTAAGGATCAGATCTATGACATGACACTTGCATTAGAGAGTTATCGATATCCTTATTATCGTAATCATTCTTTTTAACCTCATTTCCTAAAGATAAAGGCCACATTGTTCACATTGTAACAATTTAATTGTCGAACAACTCTATATCTAGATATTCTAATTTTTACATTAGAACAGTGGTCCCCGGATACGGCCCGCCTCCACATTAGGCCCCGCCCCCTGAACAACACCAGCGACGCATAATCAAATACAACTAAAACCAAACAAATAGGCAATTAAAATAAAAACATAAAAGGACGACATCACTTAAAAGCAGTTCTATAAAAGTGTTTTTTTAAGAAGTGATTTAAAAGAAGTTATTGATTCTGCCAAAGACTATTTCCTAAAGTTTGCCGTGAAGCTGGAGGCGAGGCGCCTCAGGGAGTCCTACGGACGCTGCTGATGCCTCTACATCGGGTTGTAGCTTCTCTCCTTCATGTCTGGAGAGATGAACAGTACATTAGAGAAGTTTTCAATCTGGAGAATCTCCAAACTTTAGGGAAGAGGCCATGGATCAGAAACACCAGGGTCTGCTAATAGACCCCCCCCCCCCCCTTCCCCCAGGTCCTTTTGAGAGACGGATGAGTCAGATACAGCAGCTCCATCGGGCCAGAGAAAGGAGGGTGAACAGGGGGGGGGGGGGTGTGGATGTGGACCGATTCCTAAAGAGACGAGTTATCCATTCAGAGCTGCAGAAGGAGCCTCTGCAGCTCGGCTCGCAGCAATGAGCCCAGAAGAAGTAGGACGGAGGGCCGGTTGGAGGCTGACAGACAGTCCATGTGTCCTGAAGTTCTTCAGGATGACGTGTAACGCCGTCTACTTATCAATAACTCCACTTTCTCTCAAGCTGCCTCGCACTTCTTTCTGCAGCTGGTGGCGTCCCACACGTCCCAGAATGACTCCCGGAAAACGACTCAGTTACATTCAGACAAGAAGATCAATAGCATTGTGTCCGTGTATCAAATGTTTTTTGTAGTTCATTGAATCAATAGAACTACAGGCCTGGATCTCTGATCTCTGGTCCATGCCTCCTTTTAACCAGGGGGTGGAAACAGAACGTTCTTTTTGCACACCGTCTATGTATATATATATATTATTTTTACATTGCTGTATTTACATATATGTTGTGTACATATATATATATATATATATATATATATATATATATATATATATATATATATATTATTTTATTTAGTATTTTATATTTCACTTTTTTTACTTCATGCACAGTCACTTTCTTTCTTTCTTTCTTATATTTATATTTTATTGTGTTTAGTTTATTGGTGCTACTGTGTCAACAAATTTCCCCTTGGGGATTAATAAAGTATATTTATATTCTATTCTTGTTCTTATTGCTTGTAATGCAAACTAGTATTAAAATGGCGACTCAACATATGTGTAGACCTTCATATACGGACGAAGAAAAGTATTGAGAGGTCGCCTGTTGGCTGTCTGAGGGAATCAGAGGCTACAGATAATTACCGTCGCATTGAACATGCGGAAGGTCATGTTTTGATCGCTGTGTATTTGTATTTGTGTGTGTGTGTGTGTGTGTGTGTGTGTGTGCGTGTTATTCGCATAAGTAAAAACGTATTAAACCGAATCGCATCAAATTTGGTGGGATGATTGGTTATTATCCGGGGACCATCTGATTATATTTTGAGATCAATCGGGTCAACGATCAAGGTCAAGAAAAGGTCAAGAAAAGGTCAAAATCTTCTTTTTACCATTTATATCCAATTGTCATGCAACTAATGCAAAAATTGTCATAATTCAATGCTCAATCCTGTGATATGAAAGTATAGTTCTAGTTCTCTTTGTTTAATCGATACACAAACCAACAAATGTGTTGTGGTTTTACGTAGGCTGACCAGGCGTCCGGTTTTCCCCGGACGTGTCCTCTTTTTGAGACCCAAAAAAAGCGTCCGGCAGGGTTTCCAAAAACCTCCGGGATTTTGCTTCGTCGGATATTTGCGTTTCTCTGGGTTTTCACAAACTAGTTTTTAACCCTTACAAGTTTTGTAAATGGTATCTTCCTTATGTTCCACCTGAACAGTCATTGATCGACTGATCTCCGTGTTGCCAGATACACGAAAGTTATCCCCCTTTTAGGCATGTATATCACAAAACAGGCAGAATAAGAGAGACGTCTGGTCACCCTATTTTACGGGCTAGCTGTGAAGTCGTAGAACAACATCGAGTGAATCTGCAGGCCGAGACCCACGATTTAGGACCTTACAGAAGTCTTTGTGCTAAGCTAGTGTTACACACTTAAGGATGACAACGTCCACTTATCACTCCAGATGATCGTGTTGTGAACACGCCGAGACTCACATGCATAGCTGCGTCACATCTGACTGTTCTGCTGGTCTAACTTGCTTGTTTTACACAATAATTACATCAATTGTGAACAGACAACCTACAATGATGCATCCTCACACACTACTGTTTATATCTATGTATATTTATAACTATAGCCTACAATCTTAGATGGAACAATGCAAGTTACTGACGCTACAATGGCGCTAAAGTGTGATTAGTATCCTTTAGCTCCTGGTGCTAGCCTTAGGTAGAAGAATAGAATAGAATAGAAATATACTTTATTAATCCCCAAGGGGAAATTTATTGACACAGTAGCACCAATAAACTAAACACACAAGAATAAAATATAAATATAAGAAAGAAGAAAGAAAGAAAAAGTGACCGTGCATAAACAAAATAAAATTATATATATATATATATATATATATATATATATATATATATATATATATATATATATATATATATACACAACATATATGTAAATACAGCAATGTAAAATTAAATAATAAAAACTATATATATATATATATATATATATATATATATATATATATATATATATATATATACACACAACATATATGTAAATACAACAATGTAAAATTAAAATATATATATATATATATATATAGACAATATTAGTTGTCTTCTCTTTAACTACTACACACTTAATACCTTTTAAAGATTTAGCACCGGCAAAGCGAGCAAACATAACATTAATATACATGGCGCTTGTGTACTTTTGTCACCTGTGAACAGACCAAGAAAATCTCACATTAATAGATAATTAGCTAATCTCTTGGCTCTACATCGTGCTTTTATTAGCAATGTTGAGCTGGGTAGAAATGGTACCCGGTGCTATAGAATGGGATGGTTGTATGCGACGCCAACGTATGTTTGAAAGTGGTTTAGGCCTCTGTCTTCAAGATTCAGGACATTCAGGATTTACCTCTGTTCTCCTGTCATGCTGAAGTCTTTCATCTGTGAGTTACAGCCGCAAATTATGTGCTGCCTTTTGAAAATATTTGTTCTCATGGAAGGTTTGGGGAAGATTACCCGCAACTTTAATTGTCAGCTTTATGTCTTTCATGTTTTTTTTTACGTGTAGTTTCTTGTCTTTTTATTTACTCTGGTCATTAGGGCCTCTCCATCTAGACAGGCTGTTACTGGTACTAAAACTTCAAAGACACTGTCCATGTTTTATTGGGACTTCTCCAGCCGATAATCGCCACTGTAACGTCTCGTAAAAACAACATGTGTGTACACTAAGCCGGTTGAATGAAACCCAAACTAAATGAGTACAACACATTGCAGTATTGGATATTATCATTAAGAGGAGGAGTGTGTGTGGAGGGTTGAGAGAAAGGGACTGCACAAAATAGAAATGACACACTATAAACAACATCACAGCTATTGCAGATCACAATAATTAGTCGTGATGATTTGAGGAACATATTTTCACTGCACTGTTTCTAACTGTCGACACCCGGACTGCACGTGCAGCTCGGCTCACTGGAGCAGGGCACGCCATCCCGGGCTGTTTCCCTCATGCAGCGTATTCCCATGGAACTGATGTACGAGGGAAGAGAAAGAAAGACTGATCCAACGCAAATTGAATATATTAGCATGAAATCATGAAGGAGCCCTTCACACGGTGCGTCTGCCGTTCCTTCATCTGTGGATGTCGGAGAAAACTTGATTGGATTGTAGATTGATGATGGTGGATAAAGCCACATAGGAGCTGTAAAACTGCTCAGATCTTTAAAGGGAAATGACGTCTGTGTGGTGATTACAGGTATATTTAAAGCTATGTATATCTATAACAAAGCGCCTCTTGCCAGAAACTAGTGCAAAAACATACACACACTTTGCATTTTGCACATCGTCTATATTTAATTTAATTTACACTGCTGTATTTGCATATATGTTATATATATATATATATATATATATATATATATATATATATATATATATATATATATATATATATATATATATTATTGTATTTTATATTTCACTTGTATATTTTATGCACAGTCACTTTTTCTTTCTTTCTCATATTTATATTTTATTCTTGTGTGTTTAGTTTATTGGTGCTACTGTGTCCACACATTTCCCCTTGGGGATTAATAAAGTATATTTCTATTCTATTTCTATTCTAATAGCACACTGGCTTTATAACATCATAGAACTGAAACTCTTTTCCAATGAATGTAGCGAGTAGCTCCAAAAGCCACAGACTATGGCACAACAGTCTCCAAGTCAACAATATTAAAATATTAAAACAACATGACTATTATCTTTATGAACGTAAACAGTTTGCAGCATATCCCTGTGTATGATAACAGTGACAATGGAGTCGTATCATCATGAACATAGCAGCATTATAAACATAGGGGGACAGTTGAATAGTCACATCTACCTCATGTGTCTAAGTATGAGACTGACGTAGCATTCATTTATCACAACTCAATTATTTTAACCCAAAACACAATCTCTTCTTGAACCCAACCAAGTACTTCTGTTTCGGAAAGTGAAGCTAAAAACTAAGTAAACCTATGTTGGGAGTTTATTTAGAAATGACAGAAAGTGTATGTTCCCTGTGAGCGAGGAAGTTTATTTTGAAAAGACTGAAAGTGTATGTTCCCTGTGAGCTAGGAAGTTTATTTTGAAAAGACCGAAAGTGTATGTTCCCTGTGAGTAAGGAAGTTTATTTAGAATAGACAGAAAGTGTATGTTCCCTGTGAGTAAGGAAGTTTATTTTGAAAATACTGAAAGTGTATGTTCCCTGTGAGCTAGGAAGTTTATTTTGAAAATACTGAAAGTGTATGTTCCCTGTGAGCGAGGAAGTTTATTTTGAAAATACTGACAGTGTATGTTCCCTGTGAGCGAGGAAGTTTATTTTGAAAATACTGAAAGTGTATGTTCCCTGTGAGCGAGGAAGTTTATTTTGAAAATACTGAAAGTGTATGTTCCCTGTGAGCGAGGAAGTTTATTTTGAAAATACTGAAAGTGTATGTTCCCTGTGAGCTAGGAAGTTTATTTTGAAAAGACTGCATGTAACAAGCAGAAAGTGACACTGACAGGTCCTAAAGCATCCCAGCTGGCCGATGAGTCATGCTTCACATGAGTCAGAGAAGTCTCACACCCTGAGGGGCTCAACGATCTCTTAACCTGTTTATTCCACTGTCAAATCAATAAGCTTCTTAATATGCCACAAGGCTGCTGGACCGGCTCCTCACACACACTCACAAGCATCCAGACCTGTATAAAACACACTCTTATTTCATTTTTAATGCATGTACAATAGAGAATAGATCAGTCCATGGTTAAACATTGTTTTATTTTGTGTTTCTTTGTATCATTCTGTTTTTTGTTGTTGTTTATCCTATGTTTTACATTCTAAATATGCATCACTAAAATGAGCATCATCTAAAAATCTGCACATGCAATGTGGACATCTGTAAATGTCAACAACAACCACATTCAATAAAACACACTGTTGTTCTACACACACTTTGCGTTGCTTTGGTTATTTCCACTGCGCTAAGAATAATTTACTCTGCTGTAATTATGAAGGAGACGCCGTAGAGTCAGAGGCCGTCGCAGAAGGCCTCGCTATTTAAAGTACGGGATGAGCGAAATCACCGCTGGAACACGCACACACACACACACACACACACACACACACACAGCTGGGATAACAAACTGAGAGAGAGAGATAAGCATTTAGAGATCTGTTACAAACAAAGACAGCCGCAGGGCGAAGCCGTCTACACGCAACAGAAACGCCCCTAAAACGACTAGAAGCACACACTCACACACACACACGCGCACACACGCGCACACACACACACACACACACACACACACACACACACACACACACACACACACACACACACACACACACACACACACACACACACACACACACACACACACACACACACACACACACACACTGAGCAAACCACCTTCATTAAAGTCCTCAATCTAATAGCAGCCAGCTCATCAGCACAATAAAGACCACACAACTTGCTGGTTAAAACCTTTAAAACCTTTAAAACCTTTAAAAACCTTTAAAACCTCTAAAAACCTTTAAAAACATTTTAAAAACCTTTTGAAACCTCTAAAAACTCTAAAAAAAAAAAACCATTTAAAACCTTTAAAAACCTGTAAAAACCTTTAAAAACTTTTTAAAAAAACTTTAAAAACCTGTAAAACCTTTAAAACCTTTAAAACCTTTAAAAACCCTTAAAACCTTTAAAACCTTTGGACCACATGTTATGGATCCTAATAAGTCCTAATTAATATTTCCACTTTTATACTATTAATCTAGTGAGCAATTAGAATTATTTTCAAATGAATAACAGTGTGGTCTTTGCTCTAGCGCCGCCATCAGGACAAACATGTGTACTGCAGCCTTCAGGGGCCGCTGGGGGCTTTTCTTCCTCTCCCTCTATCCAGCTCTTTAACTGCCTATATGTAATATTTAACAGCGCTCCACTAAAGATGTCTGGCTGGATCGGAAATTGCTTCACTCACACTCACACACACACACACACACACACACACACACACACACACACACACACACACACACACACACACACACACACACACACACACACACACACACACACACACACACACACACACACACACACACACACACACACACACAAGCGCGGTCTACAAGTGCAGCGCGCTGACCCGCTCAGCTACAGCACTGTGGCTTCTTGCAGCGGCAGCAGCAGATTTCTCGATCTTTCATTTGGATCGTTTTCCTGGCGATGCATGAATCAAAAGCAGAATTAAGAGTTTTCCCTTCCACGAATGTCCTCATGGGGGAAAGAAGCTCCTGAAATAGAATTCAAATGGTTTGGGCATACTCAAAACCCTCCATTAGGGCTGGAACCCCAACACCGCCGTCCATGTGGGTGGAGGGCGCTGAACCCAAGACGTTGGATTCGTTGCGTTTGGATCAACGAGCTCCCGTCGTGTATTCATCTAATCAAATAAGCTTATGGCAGTTACCTAAATCTTCTTTTCTCTGGGCCAATCGGAACAAGCCGTGCACTGAAAAGGATAAATAAATCAACCAATGGCTGCGGTTTGTCAGAAACACCCGACAACAGACTGAAAGGAGCTCACATGCCTTTCCACGCATCACCTGTACTGAATGGAGGACTCAAAATGACTTAAGTATAAATAAATAAATACATGCATGAATAAATATAGGAATAAATAAATAAATGCTTAAATAAATGTATAAATAAATGCTTAAATAAATGTATAAATAAATACAGCAATGAATGAATATAAGTTATAAATCAACAGGACATCATTACATAAATATATTTCTACATTTCTGTATTTCTTCATTTATTTATTTCTCTATTTATGTGTCCACACGTATTTCTTCATTTATTTATGTGTGACATTTACGTGTCCATATATTCAAATGAGCTGGGCGGTCCGAAGCTCTGTCTAAAGCCTGATTATATAATGATGTTCTGTTGATTTATAACTTATATTCATTGATTCCTGTATTTATTTATACATTTATTTAAGCATTTATTTATTTATTTATACATTTATTTAAGCATTTATACATGTATTTAAGCATTTATCTATTTATTCCTATATTTATTTATGCATTTATTTATTTATACTTAAGTCATTTTGAGTCCTCCATAGTAATTTATAATAGTGAGCAGTGGTCAACTCTTTTATTTCTCTCTAAACATGTTTTATCCGTCACAAGCACTGCTGGTAAGATATGCCAAATATATATAGGATATAGATATATAAGGCGATAAACAACTTAATAAAGGATTGAATTCTAGGTTGTACAGTCTAAAAAAACAGCATACAGGAAGACATAGATGGGCATGACACACACACCCACACACACACACAGCTCCCTGAGGATGGATGATTAAAGCGGCCTTGGAGCTGGAACGAGGCCTGTTCTCTCTAACAGGCGACTAAACTCTGATGTCCACACGCCGAGCGGAGAGAGAGAGCGAGAGAAAAAAAAGAGAGAGAGAGAGAGGTCGGCGTGTCGGGGTAACAGAGGCTGCAGCTCGTCTTTCCACCGTCGGCTCACTTAATTGTCTTTCTCTCGTGGCGAACACAGAGCGACTCGGCCGCTGAGCCCGAGGTCCTGATGCTGCTGAGCACGACAAACGTTTATAAAAAACAAGAGAAGCAGCTCCGCCCCTCTGGAGGTATTCGCACTTCTTGTTTGGTCGGAGTGAACATCAGGACTGAACGTACACTCGGTCGGTTTCACAGTTACGGCAAAAGGTGGTTAATATTCCGATGTGAGAACCAGCGTTTCATCATTTGTTCCTCGGCTCACAGCCAAAGCATCGCGCGACTTAAGTTATGAAAGATTCATGTGATTCATTCAACTGGCGCTTCTATTTAAGGCTATTCTAATATTTTTGCTTCAAGGCTTTCTAGGAATTTAGCAAAAAATACAGCAAATCCTACACTTCCCATAATGCAGCTGGATATCATCTTTCCTGTGACTGGGAATCTTCTTTACGAGAAAATGTACTTTTTCAAATCCAATAAGTGGAAGGCCCCTTTAAGGTGAAGGCATTCTGGGTAGCTTTACCTATGAATGACGCCTTTAATGGAGCGACAATACATGACATCACATGACATCACATGTCATTTAGCAGACGCTTTTATCCAAAGAGACTTACAATAAGTGAATCAACCTAGAGTACAAACTAAAAACAACAAGAATACAGAAAGTAACATTTCCTCAACATAGTCAAACTACAAAAGTACCATAATAAGAGATATTTAAGAGCCACTGAAGTGCAAATCTGTGTTTTAATCCAGATATAGTCGGAAAAGGTGTGTTTTTAGTTTCCGGTGGAAGCTGTAGAGACTTCCTGCCGTCCTGACGACAGTGGGGAGCTCGTTCCACCAATCAGGAGCCAGGACAGCAAGACACGTGTGTTGCTGTGTGTGCACCGAGCAGGATATTTACATTTTATGAGGTTGTGGATTGTTTCCACTAAAATAAACACACATTTGGGGAGCTGTTTTTATGACCCTGTGGGAAGGTGCAGACCTCCCATGATGCTCTGGGGCTGTCTTCCATGGCCTCGGCACTTCAGGATCACAGACTGTGGGGGCGGCGGGATGCCGTCTGGGTTCAAATCCCAAAGCGTCTGCTGCTGCGTGTCACGAAATGTCAGCATCACTTTTAGCGGTTCCCTGTCTTCAATCCCAGCGTGTTGGTTTGGCGTGGCGCTATAACCTCGGCTGCCGGCTGCAGCATCCATCAAACGCCGCCGCCTGGAGACAGCGGGCCAAACGCTCGGCTGAGACCGTCTAATACGCCGTCGTATCGTGAGCGATGGCTGCAGAAAGCCATTAACTTCAATCACATTGGAGAGTCTTACGAATCGTGCTCGTCGTCATCTTTCAAGACGTGGGTTTCTCCTTGTGCTCCGACACGGTGCCGTCGGCTCTGGGTCGGGCGGAGGCGGTCTGGCCTTCCCGTCTTGGACTTTTGACGGATGACGCTAACCTTATTCATGCAAGGCCAGTTTAAAGTTTCAAACTTCCAATGGACAAAAGTGCCACATTATTGTTTTTAGTTTGGAGTCACGCATTCCTCCCCTCAACGGTTCACACGTAGGAATTTTAAAAGGACTATTACCATCTTTTACATTACATTACATGTCATTTAGCCGACGCTTTTATCCAAAGAGACTTACAATAAGGGCATTTCAACCTAGAGTACAAACTAAGAACAACAAGAATACAGAAAGTAACATTTCCTCAACATAGTCAAACTACAAAAGTACCATAAGAGATATTTATGTCAAATAAAAATGAAATATATATACATATATATATATATGCAAAAATCAACTAAATTCAATTACCTTTTTTGTTTCAGAGAGAGCGTAAAGCACACAAGTCAGCAAAAAGCTAGGTGTAAAATAACTGATGGTATTCTGACAATGCATATGTCTGTGTGTGTCTGTGTGTGTGTGTGTGTGTGTTTGTGTGTGTGTGTGTAGTCGTATTTCTCCCTGTCAGAAGCCAATGTCGCTCCAATGTTATCCTCTGAGGTGAAGTGATGGCTGACAGCCGCTGATGTATATTGTTATTCTCCCACGCTGCAGCGCTGCTTCTTCCATACGTCACCTGAAGGCCTCTCACCGACACACTTCTCTCATTGGTTTTGAGGTTATTTATCTCATTCTTGTTTTTGGTGTAGAACATTTCATCCTGAGAGAGATGAGCACCAGGAAGGTAAACACGGCATGTGTGTGTGTGTGTGTGTGTGCGTGTGTGTGTGTGTGTGTGTGTGTGTGTGTGTGTGTGTGTGTGTGTGTATCCCTGTGAGAAGCCGTTTGAGTTTTAGACTTTAAGAGGATTTAACAGGTGTTTCTGATCTTCACTTCTTCAAGGAAAACAATATAAAAAAACTTAATCATGCTTAAGATTATAATTGAGGTGAAATCAGTGAAATATGACGATAAATATGCTGAACATGATTTTAATCTGCTGGTCAAACACCACTTGAAATTGTGTACGTACCACCTTACACACACCAACACTGAACAAGCCACACGGATATGAGTTATAATAACCTTTCATTGGCATTTCAATCAAATCCAGTTTATTTCCAAACAAGCGATGCACTTTCATAAGTATACGACCATTGGCCGTTACCTACTTCACCAACTCGTCTGTACAACCATGTGAATAATTATTGGCCTAACAGTCAGATGAGTAATTACAAGCAGAGAGAAGCTTCGGGTGGAGCCTCTCCGATCCCAACCGGCGGACATGTTTTTCTTTCATGGTAAACTTTTGTTCATGTGTGCCAGGTTTGAGTTTTCTTTCTTCTCTCCGTTCTTTGTTCCATTCAGCGGCTGAAAATGAGATTTTCAGCTCCAAAGCTAATGAGCTGCTTTCATGGGCTCATTTCCCCCCCCCAAACCCCCATTTACACACTCCTTCTTTTCAAAGCTACTATTTCAGCTCGTCCACATTCTCCCCTTTTTACAGTCTTTTCTCTCCCGTCTCATTCATCCAGCTTCTCTCTGGGGTGCCGCCCGACGATTAAGAGGTTTTTGTGGGAGATCCGAGTCCCGGCGAGGCCAGATCAGCCCCTTCAGGAGCCACAGCTGGGACTAAATATAGAACGGGAGCTTAGAGGAGAGAAACCCGAGGTTGGATACTGAGACAAGAAGGAAGGAGCATCAATATAGATAAAATCCCAAAGGCTTGTGGCCACAGAGCGGAAGAAGAAATCAGATAAAGATGGCGAGGAGAGCCCAGCGTGGTTTACCGTCCTCACTCTCCCCGGTGCATCGAGGTGATTTAAGACGCGCCGCTGGGAATGGGGGCTGATCTATCAATCTGAGCTCTCCGGCCACAGGCAGGAGAGTAGATCATGTGTGCGTCCAGTCTTTGCTGCACACACACATCATAAACTCCGCACCAGGAGACTCTGAAGCGCACATCTGTTTTTTTGAGGGGGACTTGTCTAGCTTCATAAATGTATTTTCTGGGGATAAAACATAGCTCAACCAGTAGAACATATGTTCTAATCAACCACTCAAACCCAAAGTTTGAAAAAGTGACCATACACTAAAGAATTAATGACTGTAAAACCCTAAACGTGCATGCTGGCCCTTTAAGCGTACCCAAACATTGTGGGTTAATCGGCGAATTGACATACCGTCCAAGAAAGTTGACGTATGTGGACAGAAAACACAATTACATTCATATGTTTACATAATGCATTCATGATGACCTCCGAGTGGATCGCATCACTTCCACTTTCACGACAGTCATCCAAATCGTGCATTTTTATTTCCAGGCGTCAAGGTGTCAGAGCGTGAAGAGTCCTCATCCGTCAGGTGTAGTTGACGGTCTGGAAAGGTGGAACTACGAGGTGGACCTTGAGTTAAGTTTAAAATGACCACATTAAAAGGTCCTTGTGTTTTTGTATCTTCTGGACTTTGACGCACAGTTCCAGAGCGACAATTCTCAGGTAAACATTATTTTTCTTTTAAGTACGACGTGGACGTGAAAGAAAAGACAAATATGTTTCGGTTACACTTCAATGACCGCGAGACAGCGTATGTTAGGGTGACCAGATTAGAGTTTATGAAAAAGAAGACACTTCGGCATAACTCCTTTATGATGCCCCCACTGAGATAAGAAAGGGCTCCCAAGGCGAGCGGTTAACATCCCTCTTATTCTGCCTGTTTTGTGATATACATGCCTAAAAGGGGGATCATTTTTGTGTATCTGGCAACACTGAGATTAGTCGACCATGACTGTTCAGGTGGAACATAAGAGAGATACCATTTACAAAACTTGTAAGGGGTAAAAACTAGAGAAACGAAAATATCCAACGAAGCAAAATCCCGGACGATTTTGGAAACCCTGCCGGATGCTTTTTTTTTTTGGTCTCAAAAAGAGGACATGTCCGGGGAAAACCGGACGTCTGGTCACCCTAGGGAATGTGCTTTGCAGCGTTGAGTCCAGACTTCGACCAACGCAGACACATCCTGCACACGGCTACGTTAGAATCTGAAGCCTGCAGTGATCTTTGACAAAATGAGTCTCTCGTGAGTAACTGAGGCAGAGCAGATCTGGTCATTAATTTCAATCTGACATCAGAGAGCCAGCAGACAAAAGAGAGAAGTTAAGGTTATAATGGGAGCAGCAGCTCGTCCGTCCGCTCTGCTTGGGCTCCGTCTGTGGCGACACATCCCGCCGAAGCAGAAAATGAAGACGCACGCCACCAGTTTGAGCCCAGATCGCCCCGTCAAAGACGTCTGGATGGTTCTTCACGGGAAGAGAAATGGGATGTCACACTAACGTCGACTCAGCAGCTACTGAACATCCACGCGAGCGATGGTGACGAAACGGCCGGTGGACCGGAGCACGAACACGCGCTACGTTTCTACCATTAGTGATTAATGTTGCTGCCATTTACTACTTCATTTCTGGATGAAGTCAAGTTCACAACTTCACAACGTGCTTTACGGAGTGAAACAGGATTTATAAACATGTGTACAAGAAGCTAGTGACGTATTAGCTCGTGACCTATTAGCTAGTGACGTATTACAGCTAGTGACGTATTACAGCTAGTGACATATTAGCTCGTGACCTATTAGCTAGTGACGTATTACAGCTAGTGACGTATTACAGCTAGTGACATATTAGCTAGTGACTTATTAAAGCTAGTGACGCATTAGCTAGTGACTTATTAAAGCTAGTGACGTATTAGCTGGTGACATATTGGCTAGTGACGTATTACAGCTAGTGACGTATTACAGCTAGTGACGTATTACAGCTAGTGACGTATTAGCTAGTGACTTATTAAAGCTAGCAACATATTAGCTACTGAAGTATGACAGCTAGCAACGTATTAGCTAGTGACGTATTAAAGCTAGTGACGTATTACAGCTAGTGACGTATTACAGCTAGCATTGTGCAGAGCAAGTGACGTAATATAACACTCAATGAATGCTGTGGTTTGAACTGTACAATGCCTGGTAACCGGGTTGAATTCGTTAAAATTAGAGCATCCGTTACAGCTCAGCAACATCGGCTAAAGACACGTCTAAGTTTAAACTCAAGGAACCTAGTTGTCATTATCCGAGGAAACAAACTGGAATTCGTAGGATTTTAACAGAAATCGTAGTTTAATTATATGTGCATTGAAATGTATTCGTAAATCCTTTGGTGTGCGTTTGTAAATCAAATGTAATGCAATTATTGAGACTGATCTGAGCCTATAGACACTCACTTGATGAAAAGCTGGAGCACTGTGCCCAGTAGGAAAAAGAGCACAGATGATAATAGAAGAGAAACTACCTCATTGTGCGACCTCCGTGAACATCAACCACAAAAACTACAAACTGTTCCTCTAAGTTTATTTTTGAATGAGTTCTAAGTGAGCATGCGTCTGCGTGTGTAATTCCTTCACCGCTGCAGATACCAACTCTGGGTCAGGGACGGTTTGGACCATAAATGCATGTTAGGCTCTGAGAAGAAGAAAAGAAGAAGTGATGACAGATTGATTGGATAGAAATGAGAGGACGTCTCCTCTCCTCCAATCAGGGCAGCCGGCTTTGAAGTGCGAACAAGACGGCCACTCGATGGCTGTAATTCTAAAAGCCTTAATCAGTAGAGGGGAAGTGTGTGTGTGTATGTGTGCATGTGTGCATGTGTGGGTGTGTGTGTTTGTGTGTCCGTGTACTTAAGCTGATATGCTGCTGTCTGCTGGTGGGAGCTACACGCACACACAAACACACACAATTAGAAAAATGTACGTACGTGTGGTTGGGGTATTGAAAATGAGTGTGTGGGATGATGCATACGTTTGTGTAGTTGAAAATAGATTTAAACGGTGTGTTGGAAAAAGTTTCCGTGTGTGTCTGTGCATAGTTGAAAATAGACACACAAATAAAAATAGTTGGAAAAGGAGTGCGTGAGGATGGTGTGTGTGTTTGTGTGTGTGTGTGTGTATGTGTGTGTGTGCTCTACTAAAGTACGTTGGATAGAGTAGAGAATATGTCTGTGTATTAGTAATGAGTGTCAGTTGGAGTGTATGAGGGCCTGTTACATTGTAAAGACAACCAAATGAGTCACATATAGTTTACTGTGTGTGTGTGTGTCTGTGTGTGAGTGTGTGTGTGTTTGTTGGTGTGCATCCGAAGTACTGACAGTTCGGCAGTCCCATTCTTTTTAATAGCTTGTTTATCGCCTGTTTCAGCAGTGTACGGTATCATCTCCTTCTTCATTAGTCGCTCCTCGAGGCCGCTGCTTCCTCGCCAGCGAGCCGCCGCTTTGCTTTCAACTCTGAATACATTTGGGGGGAAATCAATTCCTCTTTAGGCCTCGGAACGAAGTGAACACATCACCTTGTGGGCTTCTCTTCCCCATTCCAGCCTTCAGTACGGAGGGTTCTGAAGGCGTATCAGTCAGATGGAGAAACCCTACGAGTGGCTCTCAAGATATTTACGTGATCTGACCAGGAGCCAAAGCAGAGGTGTCGCTAGGCCTATTTTAGGGGGGCTTCAAATAACTATCGAGTAATATCGATTAATATATGTTATTTTAATGCCCCTGAAATGATGTCTCTTTTGATATCATATACTGAATGAAGCAAAACTACGGAGAAAAATCACTTTCTGAACCAATCTATGAACTGTCGGAAACAATAAATATCTGGGGCCCCAAACAAAGACCCAGGGGTGCCGCTCCCCGTGGGGCGTAGTGCCCCCTTTCTTGGAATCCTACAAACGCCCCTGAGCCAAAGTAACACATTTTCCATCTGGTAGAGTCGGCAGACTGAATCTCAGACGTGTTCCTCGAATCCTTCTTTCTCCACAATCATTTCCTTGCGAACTTTGAATTCATTTGGAAATGAAACGCCTGTAAGTTAAATGTTGAACTTTGAAATTGCCATGATTTGTTTTTTGGAATGATACTGAATTAAATTATATTTGATAGCGTATCTCCCTGGAGCTGCTTAGCTGTTTAATGTATTCTCACCTCGATAACCTCTAAATCCGTGCTTGGTCTCACGCTCCTGGCCGATATGATAATTTAATGTCTGCACAAGAAGTGATGCACGCTGGATGTGAAAGTGAGGCAGAAAGAAAACTGGCCTTCATATTCGGCCTTTACCTCTTTCAAATAAATGACCGGATGATCCTTTTTAAAGGCCTTCACGGGTATCATTTGTAACAAGTGATTTTTGCTCATGCGATCGTTTTCTCTCGGTGTTAACGGTGAGGAGCAGTGAGGAGAACACGATGCTGTGGACCAATAAAATGCGTTTTCAAAAAGTGTCAATCACTGCAACCACAAAGGCTCCTGAACGAGAACAAAAGAAAACAAGGCTGACGGGTCCGTTGTTGTGTGAGCTTAGCCGTGGAAAAACATCCAGACACACACACACACACACACACACACACACACACACACACACACACACACACACACACACACACACACACACACACACACACACACACACACACACACACACACACACACACACACACACACACGTTGTTGTGTTCCTCCTTTGTGGGGTCAAAACTTGTTTTACCCAATTATCTGTAAAAAAATCAGGCAGCATAACAAAAAAATCCACACACACACACACACACACACACACACACACACACAAACACTCATAGATTAATACAAAATATAGTCAAGACATTGACAAGGTTAGACATATTGATTTTCATTGTAAATATTAATGTTGTTCTTCAAACTTGTGGCTCAAAGGAAGGCCAGTTTTAGAGCTTCTCTCACCAGCATAACTGTTTTCAGCTGCGCTTACATAAAAAGGGTTTCAATGTCAAGGAATAATCTGTTTGTGGAAAATGCAAAATAAAAAGTTATATATTTTTTTTAAGGGTTTCAAGGGGGTTCTAACCCTCCGCTCGTCTTCTAAGGCAATAACACAACGTACCACTAGAACATGGAGATGGGCCTCTACACACCTCTGGAGAGATCTCATGCTACTATAATGCACTCTGGTTCGAAACAGATGCTCGCAATCTGCATATTATAGATATACACTACCGTTCAAAAGTTTGGGGTCATCCAGACAATTTGTGTCTTACATGAAAACTCACACTTTTATTTATTAAATTAATAAACACGGGAGGGGGGTGGCGAGGGGTCAGTGGGTCAGGGGGGCGGGGCTCCGGTTTTGAGGGGGAGAACGTATCGTTACAAACCGAGGCCAGAGACCTCGAGTCGTGTGGCTGTTGTCCCGCCATGTCCGTCTGAATGCCGCCTGCTCTTTCTGCACAGCTAAATTATAGTGTGGGGTTATTCTTAAAATAGATGCACAGGGTAAATCACGTCCTCGGTGTGTTAGTGAGCACGATCCAGTGGAGCGGGGGATCCTGTAATCCGTCAGCCGGAGCCACGGCTGACAGGAGCCCCGGCCTCGGGGGCGAGGCAGAGAACACGTGTCCAAGTTATCACCGTTCAGAGAGATGGAGGAGAAGAGGAGGAGGAGGCTGGGGAGAGACGCCAGATGTAAAGGCAAAAGAAATATAGAGAATAACTACTATGAATCCTCAAATAACGGTTCACACAATTCAAACTAACTGTATTGGTTGTGTTTGAGCAATGAAGTGATGACTGACTGAGATCACGTGTTGGGTTGAAATAAGTGCGTCTGGCGCTCGGCTGTTTGCCTAAACTGTCAAATACAGGCAGAAATGACTCCAAAAATCGTACTTTAGATATTTTTGTTAAAGTAAACTTTCCATCATGAGTCCGAAATACATTTTATTGTGTGTTAAGACACTCTCATTGTGATGACGCTGTTTGAGCTTTTAATGTGAAAAAACTGAGCAGGAAATGCGTTGAGTCTCGAGAAATTACCACAAAGTAGAACCAAGAAACATTACCGCCGTTTCTCGATCAGCGTACTTGTGCGTCCTTTCCTCTACTTGTGTGTCCTTTCCTCTACTTGTGTCCTTTTCTCTACTTGTGTCCTTTCCTCTACTTGTGTGTCCTTTCCTCTACTTGTGCATCCTTTCCTCTACTTGTGTCCTTTCCTCTACTTGTGCATCCTTTCCTCTACTTGTGTCCTTTCCTCTACTTGTGTCCTTTCCTCTACTTGTGCGTCCTTTCCTCTACTCGTGTCCTTTCCTCTACTTGTGTCCTCGTGTCTCCTCATCAGTCTCAGGTACATGTTCACATTCAAAGTTCTCTTCTCTCTCTTCACGGTCAAAATGCCCAGATGTGACTTGCTCCTCCCACTTTACCCAGGATGCATCAGAGGAGACTCGTGCATACTCTGGCCAGCAGATATCCCACAATGCATTTCACCAGCAACCGGAAACAGTAGCGGAGGAGAAAATAAACTACTGACAGTTGACTTTTTATAAACACTACTGTTGTTGAGTCACAGTCACTTTAGGATGTTTTGTTTATTTGAGTGTAAAAATATATTTACAGTGAATAATGAGAATAAAATCAGGAGCAAGAACAGCTGATGTGGTGACGTCATCAAGTCAGCTGCTGGTCCAGTCCAAGTCCAAGACCAGACTCCAAAAGAACACAAGTCTGCAGTCGTGTTCTTTGAATTGAGAAACGCCGTACGTTCCACCTCAACCGGTGACGAGCGGCCATGTTGCTGGAGGAAATGCACAACTGGCAGTTTTAATAAGACGAGAGGGAAACTGTTGAGTCTGCATTAACGGCAAAACAGCCGACATGGCAAATTACAACGGGAGTTGAAATCAAAAGAGAAATGAAATATCACGCGACATAATTATCTAAAACGGTTACAAGAAGTACGGCAAACCAACTCAGACTCATGATGCACATTGGAGCGTTTATGGAAACCTCATGATTCCAAATGTATAATCTTCATATCTTAAACCCCAATTAAATGCTGTTGGATGGAGTCCCAAATGCATCATGGGAGTTTGGCGGCTAAACACAGACGTTGCATAACCGTAAATCGTTCTTCGTCTACTTGTTGAAAACGCTGTCAGAAGTCACACTTCTGCTGGAGGACGCCAGCCAATAGGGAAGCAGCTCTGCTCCCATTGGAGCCCTCCCCTCCCCAATCGCCATGGCAACCGCATCCCGCCTAGCCGGTTGTGGGAGGAAGGTGTCGAAGCTCCGAGTGTTCCTTTCCCCCCTTTTTACTCTTGCCATCGTTCTTTGTTCCTCTTCTTCTTCTTCGCTCCCTCCCTCCCTCCCTCCTCTCCCTCCCTCCATCAGTAGCGAGCCCGTCCTCATAAATATCCCCTCATCATTCATGAAGCAGCACCTTCGGGTGCAGATACAGCTCGTCCAAATACACAGAAGCAGAGGACAGATGGGCCTCCTCAGGCGGAGAGGGACAGATCACTGAGAGGTTCTCCTGAGCTGCATGGGGGGATGGAGAATAAAGGACCAGAGGAGAGGAGAGGAATCAAAAGAGGAGAGGAATCAAGAGAGGAGAGGAATCAAGAGAACAATGCAACAAGGAGAAGATTCAAGAGGAGAGGAATCGAGAGAGAAGGGGCACGAATCAAGAGAAGGGAGGAGAGGAGAGAGAGGGAAGAGAGGAACAACACGACACCTCCTCCAGGAGGAGACGTGGAGACAACACGACACCTCCTCCAGGAGGAGACGGAGAGACAACACGACACCTCCTCCAGGAGGAAACGGAGACCGCCCGTCAGAGAGAGAGAGTTTGATATTCAAAGGAATCCTTTTACGGATCGCCTCTTCGTGAATCATTGATCTGCTCTGGCAGAGAGAGAGAGAGAGAGAGAGAGAGAGAGAGAGAGAGAGAGAGAGAGAGAGAGAGAGAGAGAGAGAGAGAGAGAGAGAGAGAGAGGCAGCAGCGCTGAGGGTCAACATTCTCCTCCTGACAGGAAGCAGGAGGTTTTGGTTCTGAGAACCTCCTAATTTGAGCTTCGCTTCCTCATCATCATCATCATCATCCTGCTCCTCCTTTATCTCCTCTCTTTCCTCTCCACTCACCTCCTCCCTCCTCCTCCCTCTTCCTTCCTTCTCCTCCCTCCTCCTCCACCTCATTCTCCTCCTCTTTTATCTCCTCTCCACTCACCTCCTCCATCCTCCTCCCTCTTCCTTCTGTTCCTCCCTCCTCCTCCATCCTCCTCCATCCTCCTCCCTCCTCCACCTCATTTTCCTCCTCCTCTTCCTCCCTTCTCCTCCTCCTCCTTTATCTCCTCTCTTTCCTCTCCTCTCACCTCCTCCCTCCTGTTGGATTACTGCAGAACAATACTCTCTGTACCTCTTGAATCCGTCCTATAATAATCTGGGCTCTTAAATTGAAAATCGAGGATATCCAAACAATGCAGAGTAAATTGTTTGTATTTCACTCGAGGCTCTACTGGGAGTCGGCTTCTACATGTGAATAAATAATGACTCTTTATTGGTATTAACACCATTAAACCTGGTTTCTTTCTGCACTTCAGTGGCTCTTAAATATCTTATTATGGTACTTGTATAGTTTGATTGTTGAGGAAATGTTACTTTCTGTATTCTTATTGTTCTTAGTTTGTACTCTAGGTTGAAATGCACTTATTGTAAGTCGCTTTGGATAAAAGCGTCGGCTAAATAACATGACATGTGATGTAATGTAATATAATGTAATGTCGCACCATTAAAGGTGTCATTCATAGGTAAAGCTACCCAGAATGCCTTCACCTTAAAGGGGCCTTCCACTTATTGGATTTGAAAAAGTAAATTTTCTAGTAAAGAAGATTCCCAGTCACAGGAAAGATGATATCCAGCTGCATTATGGGAAGTGTAGGATTTGCTGTATTTTTTGCTAAAGTCCTGGAAAGCCTGGAGGCAAAAATATTATCTGCATGAATAAAATGGGAATCATTAGGTTGAAATGCACTTATTGTAAGTCGCTTTGGATAAAAGCGTCTGCTAAATGACATGTGATGTAATAATGTAATGTAATGTTCATCACAGTGAAACAGATCTAAGTATAACGGTCCGCCCCCAACAGGTCTGGGCACGATGCTTCCTCTCATCCTTTTTCTTTTTACTCAATAATCCCGGCTACATTTCCACGTAATTTCATGTGGATATTAATAATGACCTCCACGCCTTTTCCACAGCAGCTTTTCTTTTTCTCAGAACCCAAATTCCCACTTACGTGTCCAGAATCTAACGAGGAGATATTGCACCTCGGGGCATCTGGGAGGGAGAAACACAAACGAGCTCCAAGAAAAGAGTCAACATCAGGCGGGCGAACAACGGCTCGATGAAACCCTCGTGAGAGAAGAGGAGGAGGCTCGTTAGAGGAGCGCCATCTTCAAGGGCTGCTCAGGCCGTCCCGTGTGTGTGTGTGTGTGTGTGTGTGTGTGTGTGTGTGTGTGTGTGTGTGTAAGCCCTCTTCTTGCTGAGTCAGGGATGAGGAGAGGTTGCTCTGCTCTGCCAACATGTCCGCCCTGACCCCTTCTCTGGCGGGACATGACAGACGTTGAGTCTTTGGGCCGCTCGGCGCCGCTTGGCCCAACGCCGCCACGCTGGCAGAACAACCACGCTGCACGGGGAAAAGATGGATGGCTGGGGAGGAGACGTGTGAAGGAGAAGGAGACGGGTGAAGGAGATGTGTGAAGGAGAAGGAGACGTGGGAAGGAGAAGGGAACGTGGGAATGTGAAGAGTGAAGGAGAAGGAGACGGGTGAAAGAGATGTGTGAAGGAGAAGATTTGAGAAGGAGATGCGTGAAGGAGAAGGAGACGTGAGAAGGAGATGTGTGAAGGAGAAGGACACGTGGGAAAGAGAAGGGGACGTGGGAAGGTGAAGAGTGAAGGAGAAGATGTGAGAAAGAGATGTATGAAGGAGGAGGAGACGTGTGAAGGAGAAGGACACGTGGGAAGGAGAAGGAGACATGGGAAGGAGAAGAGTGAAGGAGAAGGAGATGGGTGAAAGAGATGTGTGAAGGAGAAGATGTGAGAAGGAGATGCGTGAAGGAGAAGATGTGAGAAGGAGATGCGTGAAGGAGAAGGAGACGTGGGAAGGAGAAGGGGACATGGGAAGGAGAAGAGTGAAGGAGAAGGAGACGGGTTAAAGAGATGTGTGAAGGGGAAGATGTGAGAAGTAGATGCGTGAAGGAGAAGGAGACGTAAGAAGGAGATGTGTGAAGGAGAAGGAGACGTGGGAAGGAGAAGGGAACGTGGGAATGTGAAGAGTGAAGGAGAAGGAGACGGGTGAAAGAGATGTGTGGAGGAGAAGATGTGAGAAGGAGATGTGTGAAGGAGAAGGAGACGTAAGAAGGAGATGTGTGAAGGAGAAGGAGACGTGGGAAGGAGAAGGGAACGTGGGAATGTGAAGAGTGAAGGAGAAGGAGACGGGTGAAAGAGATGTGTGGAGGAGAAGATGTGAGAAGGAGATGTGGGAAGGAGAAGGGGACGTGGGAAGGTGAAGAGTGAAGGAGAAGATGTGAGAAAGAGATGTATGAAGGAGACGTGAGAAGGAGATGTGTGAAGGAGAAGGACACGTGGGAAGGAGAAGGGGACGTGGGAAGGTGAAGAGTGAAGGAGAAGGAGACGGGTGAAAGAGATGTGTGAAGGAGAAGATGTGAGAAGGAGATGCGTGAAGGAGAAGGAGACGTAAGAAGGAGATGTGTGAAGGAGAAGGAGACGTGGGAAGGAGAAGGGAACGTGGGAATGTGAAGAGTGAAGGAGAAGGAGACGGGTGAAAGAGATGTGTGGAGGAGAAGATGTGAGAAGGAGATGTGTGAAGGAGAAGGAGACGTAAGAAGGAGATGTGTGAAGGAGAAGGAGACGTGGGAAGGAGAAGGGAACGTGGGAATGTGAAGAGTGAAGGAGAAGGAGACGGGTGAAAGAGATGTGTGGAGGAGAAGATGTGAGAAGGAGATGTGGGAAGGAGAAGGGGACGTGGGAAGGTGAAGAGTGAAGGAGAAGATGTGAGAAAGAGATGTATGAAGGAGACGTGAGAAGGAGATGTGTGAAGGAGAAGGACACGTGGGAAGGAGAAGGGGACGTGGGAAGGTGAAGAGTGAAGGAGAAGGAGACGGGTGAAAGAGATGTGTGAAGGAGAAGATGTGAGAAGGAGATGCGTGAAGGAGAAGGAGACGTGAGAAGGAGATGTGTGAAGGAGAAGGAGACGTGGGAAGGAGAAGGGGACGTGGGAAGGTGAAGAGTGAAGGAGAAGATGTGAGAAAGAGATGTATGAAGGAGGAGGAGACGTGTGAAGGAGAAGGACACGTGGGAAGGAGAAGGAGACATGGGAAGGAGAAGAGTGAAGGAGAAGGAGATGGGTGAAAGAGATGTGTGAAGGAGAAGATATGAGAAGGAGATGCGTGAAGGAGAAGGAGACGTGGGAAGGAGAAGGGGACGTGGGAAGGTGAAGAGTGAAGGAGAAGGAGACGGGTGAAAGAGATGTGTGAAGGAGAAGATGTGAGAAGGAGATGTGTGAAGGAGAAGGAAACGTGAGAAGGAGATGTGTGAAGGAGAAGGAGACGTGGGAAGGAGAAGAGTGAAGGAGAAGGAGACGGGTGAAAGAGAAGATGTGAGAAGACAGAGAGGAGATAAAGGAAGAGGAGGGGGAAGAGGAAGAGGAGGACAGAGATAGGGGAGGAGGAGCAGGAGGCGCAGGAGGAGGCGTGTAAGCCCCTCCCAGTGGT
>CM070089.1:2476558-2566558 GCA_036178185.1 Liparis tanakae
TCGTGACTCAGAGTTTCAGGCGGGCGTCAATAACCTGAGTGATGTTCTGACGCCAGCTGTTGTTTTGTCAGATTACTTTCCCCTCTTTTCTCAACACTGGATGTGTCCTTTCACTTTTGAGATGAACTCTTTTCAGGAGGCACTCTGGTTGATAACTGCGTTGATGCTTTCGCGTATACCACTATATTAAACTTCACTCTTGTAATATCTGTCCATCCAGATGTTTTTATTACGATTTTTGACTTACAGATCCCGACCTCTATCCAAGGGACTTAAAAACAAGATTTAATTTAGTTGTGAAATAACAAATATTTTTGATTAAAAGTTACATGGTATAATAATTTTGAAAGTTTGTCTCTTATGAAACTAAAGGGAAACGTTGACTTCATGATCTTAAACACAG
This sequence comes from Liparis tanakae, assembly GCA_036178185.1. NCBI lineage: Eukaryota > Metazoa > Chordata > Actinopteri > Perciformes > Liparidae > Liparis > Liparis tanakae. The sequence continues at coordinate 2,476,962 of CM070089.1, forward strand.
CTTTATGCAACGTATTACGTTTTAAGCTTGTTACGTAGCATAAGGAAGTTCAATGAGTTACGTTTGATCATTTCATTACAAACCATGTCGAACTCAAACAGCCTCAATCATTCATTTCAAAATGTGTGTGTGTGTGTGTGTGTGTGTTAGTTTAGGCCACAGCATGACAGCACTGAACCCGCCTCCCACTTCCTCTGTCTCTTTTTTTACAAGGGGTCATGACCTCGCTGGCCCTGGAAAAACAGGTGAGAGTTTACACTGGGAGGCCAGACAGGATTCTCAGGCCCTCTAAACATGCCTGAAGCTGGGAGACACAATGTGTGTGTGTGTGTGTGTGTGTGTGTGTGTGTGTGTGTGTGTGTGTGTGTGTGTGTGTGTGTAGAGCGAAGATTAGGAAGTGAAAACAAGGTCAAATCCTGATGAGGTATGTGATAGGGGGGGGAAGTCTATTTCAGAAAGAGGAATACGATGGAGATCAGATGCACAGGAAGTCACCAACACTTCACACACGTACAACACTCGGCTCACCTGTATCCGTCTCACCTGTGTAATCACGCATAAACACACACCGTCGCATTAAAACTTATATCCCAGCTCCTGCACAAACACACTGCTTCAGACATCTGCTCTTCAATCAGAGCGCCCTGGATGCAGCACCCTGTCATCACCACAGCCCAATGTGTGTGTGTGTGTGTGTGTGTGTGTGTGTGTGTGTGTGTGTGTGTGTGTGTGTGTGTATGTGTGTGTGTGTGGCAGAAGCTGATGCAATGCATGCAGAGATTGGACCATCTCTGGGCTCCAGAGGTCCTTGACATGGTGTTAAAGGATTCTGGGTTTAATTGGTTAACGATCAAATCTCTCATGCCTGGAAGCTAATTTAATCACATCTTTGCAGAGATGTCTCACTCTGTCCATCCTTTTCACTCCTGGTAATTCACAGGACATGCATTCACGGGGCCGATTCCTTTTGTTAAAGATATTTCTGAGAGAGCGGTGTTTAAATGCATTTTTTTTTATGTTATTATTATTTAAGCGAGTTGAAATAAAATATCCCAACGCTCGATAATTAATTCCTTCTGTGAATATCGAGTATTATAAACGCAGAGACCTTCACCAGGTGTGTCTCTCGCGTCCCCCTCCCACACAAAGCAGAGTGGAATCCCTCATTTGTCCCTCTGGGCTCCCATACGGTTAAGATGGCCATAACAACTTCCTTAATAACTCCGCACCACCACGAGAACTCTTTAAGAGTCAGAAATGAGCACGCAATTATGAGGATGACGTGACAGTATGTGAGTCGACAGACAGCTAGAGACACACACACACACACACACACACACACACACACACACACACACACACTAACTGGACATTTGGGTGAATTGATTCATCTGTTGATTATGTTTTATGAATTGAGAAAATGTCTGCAGCCATGCGAAACATAATTGATTTAGCGATAATTATTTATATTAGAGGCCAATCACACAGAATAAGCTCCAACTTTAAGACCAGCTTCATACACAAATTAGAAGTATCATTTCTGCAACCGATAGTGATCATAAGTACATATTCCAGTGCAGTTTCTGCTTTGATTTGTGTCACATTGTCCACTGCTGCTGGGGGAACACTGGTGACTCACACACAGAAAAACAAACCCCTCCTGGTATCACAGGGCAGCACACTGCAGATGATAAGAAACATATCCGAAAGCATGATACAGAATACCACAACTCAGCCGCCACAGCGTCTCCATGTGCAGCATTATGGGATTATCATCTCTGTTTGGGAGTGAGTCTGTTTCTAATGGAAAGCAAATACCGTTCTAGCTCTGTACTGTACACTAAACCTGTTGTGAGTCCACACCGCGTCAGGACCAGACACCCTGGAGCCCCACCGCGCCACGGAGACCACGTCCAGGTCCAGGTCCAGACCCGGAGGCGGCAAGCAGCCCGTAAGACATGTTCATGTAACTGTAACACAATGCCCCCCCCCCCCCCCCCACACACACACATGGAGAGGACTCCTTCTATACTGCGCGTGATGCATTGTTAAACGGGTCTCTATAGGCGCGCGCACACATTAGAGAGGACATTGGGGTTTTAAGTGCTCCCCGGAGGCGGTTCGTTTGCTCATTATGGACCCCAAATTGATTTCCCCCTATCATTGGTCGCGCGCTCTCAATCCAGCAGATGTGAACAAGAAGTGGATCTCCATATAGTCTCCTCTCCTATAACACGCCCGCGCACTTTTACCAAAACCTCACGGCCATGGGCCACGTTTCCGAAGACAAAAAAAAAATAAAAAATGACCCATGCCACTTGTCAGCTGAAAGAAGGGAGGGGGAAAGGGGAAATCCCCAAACGCGCACGGCTCTACGGCGGAGACAAAAGCGCAACAAGATCCATCCCGGGACTCATTGTGCCACATGGATGGGATCGATTATCCACCTCGCCGCGTTACTGCTCAGCCCGATCGATACAGGTCGTCGAGCCGGGAGAAGCTGTCAGACAAGATGCCACCCCATACATCAAACTCACGCACACGCACACGCACACACACACACACACACACACACACACACACACACACACACACACACGCACACACACACACACACAGAATAGAGGAGTGAGATCCTACCTGGTTGGAACATACTTTGGAAATAAAATATGACCAGAATAAAGGATCCCAAACAAGTGGCGAATACCATCCGACAAATCCGGCTCATCCTCATCAGCTCACTCAGAGGCTGCTTCATGGCGCGGCGGGCGGCGGGCGGACGGGCGGCTGCTCCGCGGCTCGCTTTGTGCGAGTGTGTTCGCGCGTGGAGGAGGAGGAGGAGGAGGGGGGGGTGGGGGGTCTGTCGGAGGCTCCGGGTGCTCCTCCGCTCTGCTGGTACTGATGATGAGGATTGTCCGCCCGTCAATGAGCCGAACGCGTCCAGCGCCGGAGCGTACCACTTCTGCGCTGCTGGAGGGGGGCGGGGGAATGAGCGCGTCCAGATGTGCGCGTCTCCTAGAAGCCTGTGGTTTAACCATTGCGGTTCGTATTGTTGGAACACGTGCGCGCAGATGACCGGAGAGAATGTGAATAGTTGCCATGTTTTCAACCGGTGGAAACGAGTTCAAGTACAAAAACATCAGGAATGAGTACAGTATAGTTACACTTGCACCCCTTGAGTATAGTGTCTGCTTTATACTTTGAATATTTTTAATTTCACTAATATTATTAGAGTCACATTTATTTGCAGATGAAGAATTGTTGCGAGAGAGTATATGATTATATATGTATACATATGTAAGTATATCAATCAATCGATCAAACTTTTATTTCAGACCGAAGGTCAGATACTGCAAAACATATGTGTGTATATATATATATATATATATACACACATGTATATATATATATATATATATATATATATATATATATATATATATATATATATATATATATATATATATAATGTCTCATTATCCGCATCAGCATGGTGGTACAAAGAGTACTAGAGTAAATACTGTATTTAAATAAGTAGTCTGTGCAGCACAATAAGGAATAGCTCTATAATGCCTGTTGGTGATAGCAACAGTGACAATAATTGCAATAATACCAGTGGTTGCAGACATCAGTGTGTACCTTCTTTGGGGAGTAGTATAAGTTGTATTTCTGGAGCTGACAGTACACAGTAACATGACGTCATGGTACTAGTAACTCAACCTAGTAGCAGTAGCAGTGGCACCATAAGTCCTTTATGGTTGCATGAATTACATTTCCCATCTTTCACATGCTGCATAATTGCACCTGCTGCGTGCTCTGCTACAGTGACACCTAGCGGTGGAAGAGGGGAACACAGGGGCCAGGTGGAACCGGGTGGAAGTGGACGAGACCCCCTGAACGCTGTCCCGGGCAGTGACAGATGCGGGACGGTAACCTTAATGGGAGACCGTCCCACCATCACGGAGGCCGCTCCGTTTCCATCCAATAACGCTGTGAAGGCCTTCTCGGCCACGAGCCACAAGGAGAGACTCCTTTGTACTTCTTCTAATTGGAGGATCTGTCTTACTTACAGGAGTCACAGAGTCCAGAGGTGGTCTGGAGGATAACCTCAGAAACAAATGTACATCTAATTCTTTCAATGTTAGGCGAGCAACATGATGGGCCCGACGGGCGTTTGTAGGAATCAAAGAAGGGGGGTGCTAAGCTGTATGGTTATAGTGATATGTTATGCTCATTTGGACACGATCACTGAGCTAAAGATGAACTACTGCAGTGTCAAACATACCATTTAACGGGAACAAAATATTTGAATAATATATATTTATGCAAAGAATAGAGAGATGTTGATAGATATTTATTGTGTTTCGAATTCGAAGCCCCCCTAAAATAGGCCTAGCGACGCCCCCACTGAATGAAAAGGGCCCACCCTGATGTAAGCTGCATGTGATATGTTGACTTTAAATGCATGAAGGGGAGCTGAGGTCAGCTTTTATGAAGAAGAAAAAAAGACATTTGCACTCAAGTCCCTGTATATATTTGTATGAAACACTTCAGCCGATCATCCGCTCTTGAATGCAACAGTTGTTTTAAGACTTTGAGGCACCGGATTAGAGAAAGAGAGAATATATAAAAGAGGGAAAGCAAACAAAAGGACGCATCGAGGAGCTCAGGACGTCAATTAAAAAGGAGAGCACTCGTCAACTAACAGTTTTCATTTGGGGGTAATTCCATAATCCCCTTCCAGTTGATTATATGAAATTAAGGTGCCCCCCCCCCTCCCCCCCCGAGGCTTGTGACACGTCAGTGAAGATAGAGAGCGTATATAAGCCCGAGCCTTTTTAGTTTTTACTGCATGTAAACGCATCAAATCCCCGGAGTCTTATCACTCTCCTGCAGCCTTTTTATGAACTCTGCCATATTAAAGCTTACAGGAGGCTTTGGGAGGCAGAACCTCAGGGAGCTTCTTATCTCCCTCAAAGCCGACGGACAGGAAAACGCTTCCACGGTGCAGACGGCGGCCATCGTCCGTCGGGTTCCAGGTAAAGACGTCACCGGATGGTCGTCAGGTCGGTCGCAAGCGCCTCCCTAACGCCTTCTATTGTGATTGCCAGCAGTGTGTGTGTGTGTGTGTTTGGGGGGGCTAGAACCTCTGAGCCTCAGACATTTGCTGGGTTCAGATGTGTGAGTCATCAGGCGATGAGAAGGTGAGAAAAGTATAAACATGAGTTGGAAATCCTATTAAACAAAGTTATCTATAGGTATATGATTGTGACTAAAGCCTTAGCAATTTCACATTTTAAATAAGTTGTATGGCAGAGGGGGAGGGGCCAAGTAATATAATTCAATTCAGTTTATTTTCAATAGCCCAATATCACAAATTACGAATTTTCCTTCGAGGGCTTTACAATCTGAACACGTACGACATCCCTGACCTTTGAGCTCACAAAAACACGTTCAGGGGGGAAAAGGGTAAGAACAACAGAGGAGGATCCCTCTCCCGGATGAATATACACAAAAAGAGCTACAATATAGATATAGATAACATTGAAGACAAAGTATGTGAGATTCAAAAGAAGGAGCAGGGCGTCTCGTCGTGCCTCGGGGCTGAGAAACGAAGCCGATGCCCAATGTGCCACAACCTAGTTTGTGTACTAGTAAGCGGTCGGTAATGTGCACTTAAGTCCTAACGACCTATCGCCTGGGGATCCGTGATTAGCCGTAAACATCATTACCAAAACCCTGACATCACAGCACCGCTGACCTCCATTAAATCACTCCACCAAACAGTGATCACAGAGACATCAGTGTTACGGCCGGACTGTTACGTAGCCACAACACAAACAACCCAAACAACGAGCTGAGGGACGCTGAGAGGAACGGAGAGTTAGAGAGAATGCAACAACATTTCACTTCACACATCGTTATTTCATTTAATGTTAGTATACAAACAATATTAGGGTATTATTAACACAAAATAAATAAGCCATCCATGATCGGAGATGTCGCAGATGACTGTGTGTATGTGCGTGTGCGTATGTGTATACGTGTTGGGGTGTGGAAGTTTGTGAGTGTGTGTGTATGTACGTGTTGGTGTTGGCTCAGCTAAAATAGTTTTAATTTACACTAAAGTAGGCTAACATCACATGTGATTCAAACTATAGTTTCTAGTCTTCATCACTTTCAATAACATATTTTCGCTACTTCTGACTTCCCTCTTGGCTGTGCATGTTTATCAATATCGCTCATTTAGAAAATGACGTCAGAGGGCAACACAGATCCGTTTCAGACCGGCGAGGAGGGCGACACGTGTCTGGCATGACGACCCATTAGCCAATCAGAACGCTTGTACTGTTGTTGTCATATCATAATTCATCTTTATTCATAAAGAAAATATTTTGGCAATGGGTGCCCTTTTTTTGGTTTGAGCACCTGCCCCCCAAAATGTCTGTGCACGTGCCTTTGTGTGTAAGTGTTTGTGGATGTACAAGTGGATGTGTGTGTGCGTGTGCGTGTGTGTGTGTGTGTGTGACCTCCACACGCGCTTCTCCAAGTAATAGATTAGCTTTCCCCTCAGACAGGCCACAGGCTGCATATTCCAGCAGAGTCAGCACAACAGTGAACATGAAAAATGATATCAGCTTCAATCCATTACATCTTTATTTTCTCATCTGTAGCGTTTGGCTGACGCACAGCGTACACAACCAGCGTACACACCAGCGTACACAACCAGTGTACAGTACCAGCAGCTCTCCTCCAGCACCCACTGAGCATAACATGATTCCAGTAGCCCACTTGTCCCTGAAGGCCTCTACGTTGTCCACAGCCTGGTAATATGAGAGTTCCACCCTGAGACCGTCTTTCAACAGTCCCTTGAGAACCTCCTACCTCCTGGGAGCTTCGGGCAGGTCATTCGCTTCCTCTGCGCCGCCGATCTCTCCAGGTTGAAAAAGAAGGTCGTCCATGTCCTTCAGCTGGAGAAAGCGACACCTGACCAGAGCTACCTTCACCCCCTCTTGCAGGAAAGAGCGTAACTCCAACCTCTCCTCTTGTAACGCCCTGGTCCGTGTCCCTTGTGCGTCTTGATTGTTTCATTCCCTTCACCTGCCCTTAGCCACTCCTGTCTTGTGATCGTCTCATGCCGTACACCTGTTTTCCCCATTATATATTTTCCCAGTCAGCACTTGGCCCATACTGGGATACGGGTCTCTGTGGAAGCCTTCCTCGATATCCTTGACAGCAGACTTAATTTTAGCGGTGGCGTTTGTGGTGTACTGCTGGCAGATCACACAGATTTGTCCTTTCCCGACATGAGCTTTCCGACATCTCACCACAGCGAACTGAAAAAAACCTTTTCAATTCTCCACTGTTGCCAAAGAACCCTAAAGCTCTGACAAAAAGTGCTGTCCTGCAGGAGTTTATTATTAAAATATTGGTATGAGTTAACCCGTAAACCTGGTGAGGTGGTGATCGGTGAACCCAACAGGACTGCTATAGTGCTACTTTTTTATCCTGGAACTGAGACTGTAAAAGATGTTAATTATTTCCAGGAGGAGAACAACATAAAAAGAAAGGTGAAAAATATCTCAGTGGAAGTTGAGACATTTCAAGCAGCAATACAAGTCACACTTGATAGGAGGCACTGAATTACTAACCTTCGACTTGACATACTTTTATTTATATGTTTGTTGAATATAATGTGTTTTAATATACTGTTTGTTAATGATGTTTGTTTATATTCTGTATGTTTAATGTTTGTTTATCACAGTAAAAAAGCATTTTGAATTAAGAGAGTTTGGCGCCATCTTGTGGTGAAAAGTTTAAACATCGTAACTCCCTTTGTGGGAGTCTTGGTAAACAGGTTACCACTTCACAGCAAATAAACACAATTAACTACGTGAAACATAAAGATATCAACACATGTTGACACGGATATTTTGTTTTACCAAATAATGGCTGAGGTGACGTTAAAGTGGGATCTTCTTTGAGCAGTTTTCTTCACGTAACTCGCGTCATTGGCTTTGGGCGGATATAGGGTGCTAAAGATGCAACACTTCGGGCTGTTTATTATCATTTACTTGGCAACTTTGGACAGTTTCTTGAGAGAAAAGCAGATGGTCGCCAAAGCTTTTGCGGGAAACTTCGAGGGGAGAAGAGTTGCATTCTGGTGCAGGCATAAATGTAGGAATTATAACAACAATAGTGCGCGATTACAACCGAAACACGTTGCGTTGGTGGTGAGAACTCTTTCACTTTCTGAAACGACATATTCTGTGACAACCAAGTGCAGCGACTCTGTGCAGGGCTTTTATTGTTAAACTAAATATGTTTAAACTCTTTCTCGTTTTCACAGGCACTACTACACTGAATTTACTTTAAACCTGCAAGGTAGGAGCTTGCGAGGAGTCCCTAAACGCAGCACGGCTGTCTAGCGGTGAGCCCCGGTAGTGCAGCCGCGGTTACGCGCTGGGACTGGTCCTTTCGCAGCCATTTTCTGTCCAACCAAACAGCCGTCTCAGGAAGGTAACCAACCAGGGCTTCATTGCAGGTTTGTGCCTGGCTCCGGCCAATGATTGCTAACCGATTTCTCGTTAGCTCGAATGGAAATGTCCGTCTCTGTCTGATTTTTTATTTGTTGTCTGAGTGAACGAGGGCTGCTCGTCAGGAAGTATCCAGCGAGTGAAACTTAATAAAGCCACTATTTAGACGTTTCGGCCCGGCCGCGTCCCGCGCCGCGCTGCACGACAAAGAGCAGGCCGACGCCGCGTCTACGGGCGCGAGTTGCGGTCGACTTGGACAATGGGGACGTCCTCACGGGGCAGTATGTACCTGTGTAGGTTAACCTCAGCAGGTAACAGCTCGCTCGGTGCATCGCGTGTTTAACTAACACCAGCTAGCTGGTTAGCTTCACTTTAGTTCAAGTCGGTAATAGCAAACGTTAGCTAACGCTAAACGTCTCAGACGCCGGCGGCTAGTTAGCACGCGAGCTAAACATCACCCGGTAACGTTAGCGGGTCGCGTATGTAAACTGAGCTCACGACGGGGTTTGAGGATGTAAGGATAGCTCACAGTCCCGGTGTTGTGACGGTTATTGTCTGTATGTAATGTGTTCCCATGAGCCGCTAAACATGTCATCATATAAGCCGGCGGTTGAAGCCGAGCGGCCAGGGGAGGGGAGGCCTCTAGCGGCGGCGGGAGTCAACATCTGGACATGTCTCTCTCCAGACGTTAGTCGGAGCCTTTTACAATGGAAACGTAGATACCCATTGTACTTTTATATGACAAAGAACATCTCTACATTTGAGATGCTGGAAACTGCAGTCACCTTTTAGTGGTATTATTTAGTGGTACTTCGTGGATCGATCGAAACCTCCTCTGATTGATTTTGTCAAGATTGTTCCTAATATATAATTTCCAATATGGAAAAAACATACAGTGCATCCGGGAAGTATTCTCATGTTATGTTTTCGTTCTTTATTTTTAACAGATTTGCATGATTTTGCAAAAAACTGTTTTCACTTTGCCATTATGGGCTGTTGTGTGTAGAATGTTGAGGAAAATAATGAATTTAATCCATTTTGGAATAAGGCTGTAACATAACAAAATGTGGAAAAAGTGAAGCGCTGTGAATAGTTTCTGGATGCACTGTATGTAAGCTCTGATGCCACACATGTCATGATGACCCCCAGAGGGTCTTTCTGTTGGGTTCTGCATTTCAGTAACAGCTTGACCATTGCTCAAAGTAAAGCAGAGATAATGGATCCGTGTGCATGGATGACAACATGTATTACTGGACCACATCAACCAGCCCACGAGAGGGCTCTTCAGGGATTCAGCAACATTGTATTTATCTACATCAAAGTAGTTTGTCATCCCAAAAGAGTTATGTTACGATCTTTATTTAGCTTTAAAGGATCTGTGTCTGTTTTTTTTACAGCAGATCCACACTTTACTTTACAGCTCCAAGTGAAATTAAACATGCAATTCTCCTCCAAAGGAGATCATCTGCTCCTAAACGTTCAACATGATGCCATGGAGCGACTTGTGTTGCTCCAGATGTGGACGTGAGACCTTTTGTTTGTGCTGCAGATGGACGGAGACAGCTCGACCACCGACGCCTCCCAGCTGGGCATCACTGGGGAGTACATGGCCTCCGGTCACTACGTCCTCCAGTCCCAAGACGGTGAGGCGCCGGCTGAACGTTGTGACTCGCCAGAGAGCAGACGCCGCCGATGTTGTGTTTTTGGGCGCATGCGGACGATTCTAACGCCGGTTGTTTTGTTTGTTGGCTCCAGATGACGGAGACGAGAATCTGAACGACCACGACGACGGCAGCATCAAGGAGAACTTCAGGGAGCAGGACATCTATCTCCCCATCGCCAACGTGGCTCGCATCATGAAGAACGCTGTTCCTCAGACCGGAAAGGTGTGTGTGTGTGTGTGTGTGTGTGTGTGTGTGTGTGTGTGTGTGTGTGTGTGTGTGTGTGTGTGTGTGTGTGTGTGTGTGTGTGTGTGTGTGTGTGTGTGTGTGTGTGTGTGTGTGTGTGTGTGTGTGTGTGTGTGTGTGTGTGTGTGGCAGGAATAATAGCTAGTGGGAGTGAGCTCACATGTGTGTGAGCCGAAAAGTGTTAACGTGACACGTAGAGACAGAATGACACGCTGTCGTGTAGATACGATCAATAAAAGACGGCTGTGTAGTTTGTTTAAAAAAAAAACAAAGACGTGCTCTTTAAGACTATATCTGGATTAAAACACAGATTAGCACTTCAGTGGCTCTTAAATATCTCTTATTGTGGTACTTTTGTAGTTTGACTATGTTGAGGAAATGTTACTTTCTGTATTCTTGTTGTTCTTAGTTTGTCCTCTAGGTTGAAATGCACTTATTGTAAGTCGCTTTGGATAAAAGCGTCTGCTAAATGACGTGTGATGTAATGTAAGAAAAGGGACCTTCAATTACTTCTGCTGTAATCTGGCGCTTTAGACAGGGTTCTCACGGTCATGGAAAACCTGGAATAGTCATGGAATTTTAAAATGGTCATTTCCAGGTTTGGAAAAGTCATGGAAAAAAATTAAATCATCAATGTTTTGAAAAAGTCATGGAAATGCCCCCCGCTTTTTTCCTCCCGCAGATCGCGAAAGACGCCAAGGAGTGCGTGCAGGAGTGCGTGAGCGAGTTCATCAGCTTCATCACGTCGGAGGCGAGCGAGCGCTGCCACCAGGAGAAGAGGAAGACCATCAACGGCGAGGACATCCTGTTCGCCATGTCCACGCTGGGCTTCGACATGTACGTGGAGCCGCTGAAGCTCTACCTGCAGAAGTTCAGAGAGGTGAGACGCAGAGCGAGGAAACCGGGAGGCGGAGACTTTTGATTCGCCGGTTTTATGTTCCGACCGAGGAGCTCGACGTCCGGGGTCGTGCGCAGAAGAACGAGTTTGGCGATACGAGCGGCAGACATCCAGAGGGCCGTCTCATCGGGATCCTCCATGATTAATTTATTGGGTTTTCCAGGCCCTGAGGGTCGACCCAGAGCAGGCCTCCCAGAGGTAGAACTGTCAGGGTTCGTACGGTCATGGAAAACCTGGAAAAGTCATGGAATTTTTAAATGGCCATTTCCAGGCCTGGAAAAGTCATGGAAAAAACTTAAATCATAAAAGTTTTGGAAAAGTCATGGAAATTTGTTATAATCGCATGTTCATTTACGCCGAGTTTGAAATAATGAATGTGATTTTTAAAGAAAGACGCACAAAATAAAAGCCGGCGTACGCAATCAAGACGCAACATTTTCAAATTGTTTCATGTTTATACCGAGATTTCAGTTTGGTCATGGACATTTTGTGAAAAAGATGGACCAACGCCTGCATGATGCTGTTGTTGTTGTTGTTTACCCCGTGAACCCTACATTCTGACTCTCACCGTGGGGGGAAACACAGATTATTCATCAGGATTAGATGTGGCGTTGATTCTAATAATGGCTCTTAAGACAACCCAGTGTCCCATTTAAAACTCAATCTAAGTTTTTTTTTTAACCACATCAAATAACGATAATAAAAAAAAACCCGGCACAATTCGTCTGTCTGCTGACTAACATTGTCTTTTCTGCTCATTGTGATTTTAAAAGCAGCCCAGCTGGCAACAGACAGAGCACCAAGCAGCTGGGTTGCCAGATGTGTTGGGAACTTCAACGAGAACCTGGGTAGAGTCACAACTTGTGTAGAATACAACCGGATGACACGACGGGTTCAAACGAGTCTCGACACACTGTTGACAGTTTATAAAGCTGATATCTGTTTTAACCCTCTTAATTTTCAAGGCGTCGACATGTGACCCTAAAGGCCCGGAAGTGGAACGGGCCGATGTTGTAGCCCAGATGCCGCTGAGCGCACATCTGTAACGTCTCTCCTCCGGTGTTTGTTTTCAGGCCATGAAGGGAGAGAAGGGGATTCCTGGAGTGGCGGTGGGCGACGGGCTGGGAGACGAGCTCACAGACGACAGCTTCTGTAAGATGTTTACTTTATTATAATATAAACTACGGTATATTTATTTTGAAGTTATTTTTATTATTTAACCTTTTGTTTCTCAAGGCAGTGCATTGTTGGGAATCATTACATCATCGTAAACAGTGATTGAAGTGTCAGACCGCCACTTTAAAAGTGTGTGTGTGTTTGTTTATTTGTGTGTGTGTGTGTGCATTAATGTAGGTAACGGTGTGTCACTCACTGCCAGTGAGTTGGATCTCACATTTTTTCATTTATCCTTAATAATTAAAACAAATTTAATAAAACAAATTCTATCTAAATTAAATGAATACATAAATAATAATACAAATGGTTACAAATTAGTTTAAATAGTTTTAATAATAAGTCCAACTTAATAATAACAACTACGACCAGCTATCGTGTATCGTTGTTTTTATATAGCTGTTCATTTACTAATTCTTAATTCATTTTTATTAATTTTTTTCATTAGATTTAGTTTAGTTTAGTTTATCCTCAATTAAGAGGTTGTTGGTCGGGGAGGGAGTTTGTCCATAAGAATGATACTGTTGACTTGAATGATTGAGGGGGGGGAAGAAAAATGCTAAATGTATCACAATTGCACTGTTTCTTTGTGTACTTGCCTTAAAATAAAAATATATATTAAAAAAATAATAAATAATAATAACAACTACATTTTCAAAGATCAAAGGCACTCGGTCTGATCCAACCATCTATAAACAGAGACGTTATTAATGATCCCCGCTGTGTTCGCTCATTAATATGCATCGTTTTGCCCTCGTCAGCAAATCCACTGCCAGCTGGGATCATCACAGCGGACGGCCAGCAGCAGAACGTGATGGTGTACACCACCTCGTACCAACAGGTAACGCGTCAACATGAGGTGTCGAGAGGGGGGGGGGGGGGGATCCGCGCTCCCACTGACATCTGTGTGTTTGTTTTGTGTCAGATTCCCACCGTGCAGCAGATCCAGTTTTCATGACGAGGCCTTCGCCCCCGAGCCTGAACACAGCGGCCGGGTGACCCCCGACCCCGCCACGGGGTGGAGGTCACCAGACAGGGAGGAGGAGGAGAGGGGGGGTCTCGGAGCCCCCGTGTACAGAGAATCACTACCTGTTCAGTAGACGGTGTCGTCCCTAGTTGTGAGGTACCAAATGTTTTGGAGTGCATCCAAACCAGCTGTGAGAAATCAAGGCTTTATTTTAAAGGCAAGTCTTATTTCATGACTTAGTGGTCAAATAGTTTTTTTTTTTCTTTTTGTGCGCGTGTGTTTTTATGCATTTATTTCTGGGGGGGGGGGGGGGGGTCGTATAATGGGAAGTGTTGTGTTGGATGTTTATTTTGGAACACCTCTGTTCTGAACGGAGAGGAGGCCCGTTGTTACTGTCTCATCAGATCATGCAGCTCTTTTGTAAGTTAACATGAGGAACCATGTGCTTTAATGTTATGTCAATCCTTTGAATAAAAATTCAAAAGTGATGTTTAAAATGTGATCTTTTTACTTTCCTTTTTAATTATTCATCACATACAAAATGATGTAACTTTCCCTCCGATGTTCTAAGGGTATCACGACTTCTGAGGGTATACTCGAAGTATTTACGTTTTCCTGTAGTCGGGCAGATCAGTCAAATATTCAAAATGTTGTGCTTTTACTTTGTTATTGTCATCGCTAGTAGTTTTAAGATGGAAATAATCGTTTATATTTATTATAGTATTATTGTATTCTTAGCTGCTCGGGTCATAATTGTCTCCAATATCTATTTTATATTGTTTGCTCCTTCAATCAACAGGATTTATTATTTCTGGTTACCAGTAGAAACACCACACATGCACACACACACACACACACACACACAGATATGCAGCTGGAGATAGAATAGAGAATAGAATAGAAATATACTTTATTAATCCCCAAGGGGAAATTTGTTGACACAGTAGCACCAATAAACTAAACACATGAGAATAAAATATAAATATTAGAAACAAACAAACAGTGACTGTGCATAAAGTATACAAAGTGAAATATAAAATACAAAATAATATATATATATATATACAAATACAGCAGTGTAACATTAAATACAATATAGACAGTGTGGGTTCAGTTGAAGCAACAGCTGGTTCTCTAGAGGGGACGACACCGCCCCCTAGTGGTAGAAGCTGCACCTCACAAGGCAGATACACCTTAAACGTGTCAGGAGAGAGGAAACGATTCCATGTTCTCTTCCGAAATATCCGTGACACGGAACACACCGTTCAATTTCCATGTGTCTGAAGGATGCTGTAAAGACCTTTATTTAAACCTTCATAGTCAACTTATCTTCATACAGAGGTTAGCATGACATCTCATCTGGTTATTTAGTTGTTCATCGTGTGTTTCCCACCCAATGTCCAGCAACAGGAGTGGTCAGTACACCTAGACATGCTACCTGGTTAGCTCCAGAGAAAGGTCGTGGTTCGGGTAAAGACATTATTTGGGAGTTTTTCCTGATCCGATGGGAGGTTTTGGGACAGGGATCTCTATGTGTACAGATTATAAAGCACAAGAAACTGTGCTATACAAATAAACTGAATTGAATTGAATACGTTTGCTACGTAACATCTGTAATTAACGTGCCCTACTAACAAAAGTAAGGTCAACCGTGACTTTGTAATGGGATTTATAATTCAATTCAGCTTATTTATCATAAAATACAAACTGCCCTCAGAGGGCTTTACGATCTGTACACATGACCTTTGACCTCACATGAGATCAGGAAAATGCGTCACCTTATCTTTTGTATTTGAATTCCTGAAGAAAGGCTTTGCATGCCTTCACAGTGGAAGAAGAATCCCAAATAATTAAATAAACGGGACTAGCTTTAGTGTTCTCCACAAATTATAGTTTTGTGACACTCACACATACACACACACACACACACACACACATACACCACATGCAAACACGCCACACACACAAAAACGCACGTACGCACACACACGCACACACGCCACACACACAATTTTTCGACACAGCACCAATAAACTAAACACAGAATAAAATTTAAATATAAGAAAGAAAGAAACAGTGACTGTGCATAAAGTATACAAAGTGAAATATTAAATACAAAATAAAATATATATGTATATATATATATATATATATATATATATATATATATATATATATATATATATATACAATATATGTGCAAATACAGCAGTGTAAAATAAAATAAAAAAATATATAGACAGTGTGCAAAATGCAGAGTGTGTGTGTGTGTAGTGTAAATGTGTGCAGTGCAGAACAACACAGTGTAAGTATGAATATACATGAATATGTACAGTGATAGTTATTGCCAGAGGTGCTTTGTTGTAGAGCCTCAGGGACTCGCTGCACACGGTGGAGCATCTGAAGAGAACAACAGGTTAGTGAAGATGAAGAGAGGTCAGAAAAACACCTCGCAGGACAGAGTGGATAAGCTCTGGCCCCTTCAGGACCGTCTCCTTGGCCTCTGGGGTCAACTGGGAGGACGTCAGTAACTGGGAGGACATCAGTGTGTCTCCACTGTGTCTCGTTTCTCTTCTTTATCTTCAACGAGCCGCGATCCCAGCCGACCGAATCCTCTGGGGTCACGCTGAACTTACTATAGACCGATACCCGATATAAATCCGATATTTATATATACATATATATTTTATTTTGTATTTTATATTTCACTTTGTATACTTTATGCACAGTCTTATATTTATATTTTATTGTGTTTAGTTTATTGGTGCCACTGTGTCAACAAATTTCCCCTTGGGGATTAATAAAGTATATTTCTATTCTATTTTTCTATCTATGTCAACACGGCTTAAACATTTGTACAGAGAGTTTCCCTTCATGTGTACCAGATACATAATCACCATGACCGTAATATCCTTGTGTACAATATTATGACTCCCCCCCCCCCAGGGCTGTAAATAGTCCCCGTCCAGAGCCCACGCCCATGGCGCTCATTTCCTTCTATAGAACCACGGGGATCGCCCTCCGCCTTTCTTCTCCAGGAAGCTCCCGTTCCTCCGGCCGGTTTCCTGAGACACTGTTCGACGCTCCGGTGTCCCACAGTCCTCGAACAGACACGAGTGACTGGCAGCACATCGATCTTCTGTCTGAGGAGCTGCTCCTCCCTTTCCTTTTCCTCCTCGTGTTCAATTGTACCCGTTCCTCTGTTCATCCTCCCTTCCCCTTCGCCGGGTTTCAGACGTTATAAATAACAGCAAATGATCTCGTGAGACTGAAACTCAAAGTTCACGTTTTACTGCGGTTGCGTTTTGTCAATACGACAAAAAACGCTTAAAGGACCCAAAAGATGTTGAATCTGTGAGGCTGTGAGGAAAGTGTGACGTGAGTCCTGAGAGACAAATATTCAATTAAATTTAGTTTGTGTAGCCCAATATCACAAATTCTTTACAATCTCTACACGTAAACATCCCTGACCTTTGACCTCACATCGGATCAGGGAAAACAGAAAAAGACAAAACCCTTTCACAGGGAAAACATTTAAGAAAACTTCAACAGAGGAGGATCCTTCTCCAGGATGGACAGAATAATAGATGTTCTGTGTACAGAAGGAATCATTACAGAGTAACAACACACTCAATGAGTATGAAAGACAGTATGAATAGTTTGTAGTATGGACCACGATCCAGACCTCCACGATCCATCACTATCAGACTCTCAGGGTCTATTAATCTGTAAAGAACCTCGGCGTTATCTTTGATCACAACTTGCCCTTTAAATCTCACGGACTGCATTCTTTCATCTACCTAACACCAAAGTGTATATTATTATTATCTAAAATATCAGGAACATCTTGTCTAAAAAAGATGCAGAAAAACTGGTTATATTACTGTACTAGATTACTGCTAGATCACTGTGACTCCTTATTATCACGCTACTCCTGCACTGACTCCCCGTAAAACCAATAATCACCTTTTAAAGTTCTTCTCCTTTTTTTATATGTGATTTCTTTTAGAAATTACAAAACAAGACTTATAGTACAACGTATACCTCACAAATAAGGATTGACAACATATCACAGTGAGGATACACATTATGTAAAGACTATAACTAAGGAAACAAAAAACAACAACAAAAAACACAACAACAAAACAAACAAAAAACATATACATAACAATACAACATAAAAGGTATTAAAAAAATTACAAAAAAGTGCTGCATGCTGCGAATATGTGCTACCAATAAAGTTAAAACAGGGCACTGGTGCGTTGTTCAGGCGAATTAATCAATGGTGGCGATATTTAGTAGATCTGACGTACTCTAAGAAGAGTTCCCAGACCTTCCCAGTTCTTCTCCTGACCTACAAAGCCTTAATTGGTGACGCACCATCATATCTTCAGGAGCTTGTAGTACCGTATTGCCCCACTAGAGGGCTGCGCTCACTAGATGCGGGGCTACTTGTGGTTCCTAGAGTCTTAAAAAGTAGAATGGGAGCCAGAGCCTTCAGGTATCAAGCTCCTCCTCTTTTATGGAACCAGCTTCACCTTCAGTCTGGGAGGCGACTGACAAAAATGTACATCCATCGTAACAACTCGCGTCTGTACGACTTTTATTATGGGATGTACTTGTGTGAAAAATGTGCAACGCTTTTAGTGTGAACTTGGGTCCACAGTTGTAGAGCGATTGAATAAGAAGACCTTAAGTGCAGATTAATTTGTCAGATATAAAATGCGCTGGTTTATTTAACATCAATAAAGCTACTATAATAATGACCACGCCCTGGTGACTGGCGTTCCTCTCACTGAAGGCCCACAATGCACCTGTTCAGAATGAAGCGTGGCTGACGTTAGCCAGAGGAGAGGGTGAGTTGGAAAATGACCTCGGGAGATTTCTTCCACCCAAAAACAGGACGGCCCTTGTCAGGTGGGCTGCTGGTCTGCTGTGGATCTGGTCGACACACACACACACACACACACACACACACACACACACACACACACACACACACACACACACACACACACACAGTGCCAGTCAGAGACGTGAACACAGAGGATAACAGATAAGTCTCAGAGCTCCTTTAGATAAGTGAGAGCTCTGAGCCTCAGATAGAAACGATCTGCTGTCACTTCTGAGACTCTGAGGCCGAGAGCTCTCTGTCTGGAGAATGTTCCTCCAGGGCACACACACACACACACACACACACACACACACACACACACACACACACACACACACACTCGCACACACACACACACACACACACTCGCACACACACACACACACACACACACTCACACTTACAAATACGCACAAGGACACACACACACACACACTCGCACACACACACTCGCACACACGCTCGCACGCACAAATACGCACTCGGACACACACACACACTCGCACGCACAAATACGCAGACGGACACACACACACACACACACTTGCACGCACACACACACACACACACACACACACACATACTTGCACGCACACACACACACACACATACAGACACACACACACACTTGCACACACACACACACACAGACACACACACATACACTTGCACGCACACACACACAGACACACACTCACACACACACACACACACACACTCGCACACACACACACACACACACACACTCACACTTACAAATACGCACAAGGACACACACACACACACACTCGCACACACACACTCGCACACACACGCTCGCACGCACAAATACGCACTCGGACACACACACACACTCGCACGCACAAATACGCAGACGGACACACACACACACACACACACACTTGCACGCACACACACACACACACACACACACATACTTGCACGCACACACACACACACACATACAGACACACACACACACTTGCACACACACACACACACAGACACACACACATACACTTGCACGCACACACACACAGACACACACTCACACACACACACACACACACACACACACACACCTTCCACGTCACCTCCTTCCTCCCTCTAACCTTTGACCTCTTTGTCCACCCCGTCAGTTACGAGGCTGAGCCCAAGCTAAGGAGAGAGCAGATCCTCCCTACACACACACACACACACACACACACACACACACACACACACACACACACACACACACATACACACACACACACACACACACTCCTCCAGATGCAGTTCCACTTGGTACCAGGCTGCTGATAGCGAGGTGTGGAGGGCTCTGCGTCCCGTCATTACTCTCATGTCGGGCCTCTCCTCCCACGCGTGCATCGGAGGGAACATCGGAGGGAACATCGGAGGGAACATCGGAGGGCTCTTCTCCTCATCAAGGACTTTAAATTCTCACTTCAGCCTTTTAGATATGGCAGGGAGAGCGACCCAAAGGGCAGCGCTCCCGTGTTCACGTGTTCATGTGTTCACACAACAGGGGGAGACACTGTGTTTACACTCGGCCATGACAGTCTGCCCTGCTGGTGATGGAGCTGGAATTTGACGTGAATAACTGACTGTGCAAAACCTCCTGGTTACATATCTGTATTTGAATTGTGCGATATAGTTGCAACAACCACAAACAATATTTGGACATTTGTGGTGATAATTTCTATGAAGACACGCCTACAGTTCGTAGTGATAGTTTGCTTTATTTGAATAAAAGAAGATACTAATAATGGCTTATTGTATTTAATTTAATTAAACTTCATTTTTGGATGTAAAAATGTAAACATTAAATTGATTTGCATATAAACGAAAACAATTGTTAAAGTTACTTAATCCATTTTAGTTAAGTTTAGTTGTAATTTCTTAATACAATTCAGTTAACTCTAATCAAAATTGTTGAGCAGAAATTATAAATATAATTAGGCTGAAATTAGTTGAAAATAATTAGTACAATCAACTTAAAAAATATGTCTGGATTTTGATGATTTTATTTCATTCAATCACCTACCTAAATAAAAGTAAATCCAACATAACATTAAGTAAATCCAACATAACATTTTTTTCAGTGCATAATGCTCTCGGATGCACTAGATTGAAGTCATAAAACGTTTATAAAACTGTCTTTTATTAGTAGTGCAATGCTCTTGACTAGCTGGTAACTAGACTGACGGCTTTATAACAAATGATGACTAACTCAGGACTCTGAGTATGCTTTTATGATTCATAATTTAAAGGAATCTATAGCGCATCATAAATGATATTTATGCATATCATGGGGGGGATACAAAACAAGCAATTTTACTTAAAGGGGACATATTATGAAAATTCCACTTTTTTAGTGCTTCTATATGTTAATGTGGGTATCTGGCATGTCTCCCAACACAAAAACACTGGAAAAAAACACTCAGGCGTCTTGTTGTGGTTCCGCTACGTCAGAACGATACGCTTGAGTTGACGATTGGGATCACCACCAACGTCTACGCTACGGTTCGTGACCTGGCGCCATAAGTTAGGGTGACCAGACGTGCGGTTTCTCCCAGACTTTTCCTGTTTTTGAGACCTAAACAAAGCGTCCGGCGGGATTCCAAAAACGTCCGGGATTTTACTTCGTCGGATATTTGTGTTTCTCTGGGTTTTCACAAACTTGCATTCACCCCTTACACGTTTTGAAATGGTCTCTCCCTTACCTTCCACCTTCTTGGCGAGCTCTGACGGTATAGAGAGCAGTCATTGGTCAACCGATCTCAGGGTTGCCAGATACACGATAATTACCCTCCAAATAATAAGACAATTTTGAGCCTTTGGTACGATACTTCACCATCTCCAACCTGGCAACCCGGAGCACCTCGCCCACTCAGAGCAGGTCAGTCTGTGGGGAGGTGTTTCTGACAGGTACAAAGGCTGTTTGACATGATTCTTGTGGTATTTTGACCAAAATATGTTACAAACATTACATTAAGACCCCAAGAAACCATATCAACTTGTGGAACGATGGGCCTAATATGACCCCTTAAATGCAGGAAATCAAAGGTTAATTTTGACCAAACTGGACTAACCAAGACGGGTTTGCTGGGTTTTCGTTTCTTTTCTGCTGAAACAGAGAGGATGTTAGTGATATGAAACACACCCTCTGGGATCACTGGGACTCGTCAACTCTTTACAACGAGACAAGAACTCTTTCACTCACGGCACGGGCCGTTAACCACAGCAAACCCCTCAGAGCTGATAACGAGAAAATGCACTGAATAATGGGGCGGGGGGGGATTACACTCTTATCTGTGTGTGATTGGTATTCTCTCTAGAGAATTTCAGAAAAGATGTGATGATCTGTGAGAGAGCAGCGAGGTGGGAGGTTTGAGGGGAACCACATGGGGAGAATGGAGATGCGTCAGGGGTGTGTGTGTGTGTGTGTGTGTGTGTGTGTGGGGGGGGGGGGGGTGAGGACAACACCAACGGAGTGCCGGCTCCGGGCTGAGCTCACGGCTCAGGAATCCCAAAATCCGGACATGAGAGGGTTCTGGCTCGGTGCCAGCTGGTTTTCTATCAGCACTCATCAGTGTGACCCGCGCTGGTGTGAAGAGTCAGACATTCTTCACACACATTATGGGTCAATGTGTGTGTGCAATAAACTTGAGAGGAAATGCAAGGAATTTAAAGAAGAGCTGGAATACGGCGACCTTCGGTTCTGCCGAGCCGCTTCACGGAAGTCGATGAAACGGATGTTCAAATGAAATGAAAACGACATGTTTACATGAAACAGACTGAAGATGCGGGGAGAGGGCGAGATATGAAAGTTCATTTTTATTGTGTGCTATTCTTTGTGTGAGCAACGATTTTTGACTTGCAGAAACAGATTCTAGTTTCATCAGCAGAACGAAGAATTTATTTACATACAAACGAGAAATTAGCTCTCAAAAACGTTCTGTTTGCGTAATAAAGACACAAATCTACCTTCATGGAGAAGGGTGTTGCACCTGTATGGAACGTGACTTCTACAAGGCCAACCTCTGCAAACGTTAAAGGAAAACAAAACAACATGTTCTTCTTTCCCCATCACAGTGTTAGGTGTTCTGAAACGGGGCACTTCCCAGGTGGTGGAGAACAGGCTTCTGGACGCGCGTGAATTAAGTTATCAACATTTAATGGCAGGAAGAGTAGAACAAACAATCAAAGCTCACATCGTGGTCTTCATCTTCATCGGTTCCTCCGCCCTCCTTGTGTCGCGAATCCCAGTGGAAAAGACGCCAAAACGTCATTTCCGGTCAAGTATTTTCACAATAAAATTCCCGTCTATTATCTTCAGTATTAAAGTCACCTTCACAATAAAAGTCCCTTGTTATTGTAAGTCACGTCACAGATTTCAACCGGCTTCGTCGATCTATAATACTAACATACAGTCACTCTCATGAACATACATTCATTCTTTACATTCACATTTGCATAGAGTAAACATTACCCCTATGCTTCATAATACATTAATAACAATATCAATATTCTCCCTTATATTTTCTATTATAATATCTTTCTATATGTATTAATTTAAAACATAAGACCTCTGCAGATGTTATCAAAATAAACTATTACAACCTAACAACATTCAAGAAGAGGCGTAACACCGAAGAAAATGATTGGTGTTCAACAATAAGTAAACTTGTGTTTCTTCCGTGGCTTCAGATACTAAACACTCGAATACTTGGCGCACATCCTGGGACACAGAGTGTGATCAGCAGTCTGTGAAGAGCAGAGGGTCCACATCAAAGTGACGAACATCCTTCCTCCTGATGAGAAAGGACACACATCCAGGGACATCCAGCGTGACACATCCTTCCCTCTCACCCCCCCCCCCCCCCCAGCTGTCACCCTCTCCCTGATCCTGCTCCAGCTGGCCTGATGGGTGCTTCAGGCCACTCGGAGGTGACGGAGGGTGAAATTTGTGAGTCCGACGCCACATTCCTCCGACCGGCTGCCGGCAGTCACACTCAGAGTGTTCATCATCTAATGTGCAAACACAGCTGATGGACCTCCTTCACCTCCACACCGGTCCAGGACCAGCTGATCGGAACCTGTGTTCAAAATAATCAGACACCAACGATACACAAGAACATTCCTGCCGACGCCTATGAGGCTCTACAACAAAGCATATATATATATATATATATATATATATATATATATATATATGTATATATATATATATATATATATATAATTTAATTTGACATTGCTGTATATATATATATATATATATAATTTAATTTTACATTGCTGTATATATATATATATATATATATATATATATATATATGTTGTATATATACATATATATTTTATTTTATTTTGTATTTTATATTTCACTTTGTATACTTTATTCACAATCACTTCTTTTCTTTATATATATATATACATTTAATTTTACATTGCTGTATTTATATATATGTTGTATATATACATATATATTTTATTTTATTTTATTTTGTATTTTATATTTCACTTTGTATACTTTATTCACAGTCACTTTCTTTCTATATACATTTAATTTTACATTGCTGTATTTATATATATGTTGTATATATACATATATATTTTATTTTATTTTGTATTTTATATTCCACTTTGTCACTTTGTCCACAGTCACTTTATTTCTTTCTTATATTTATATTTTATTGCGTTTAGTTTATTGATGCTACTGTGTCAACAAATGTCCCCTTGGGGATTAATAAAGTATATTTCTATTTCTATTCTATTCTTCTCATCGCGTCCACAAATCGATGGCGCCATGAAGGGTGCATCCGTTCATTTCCTTTCGCTTCGTTGAACGCCCTCCTGCGGTCTCGGCTTCAAAGACTTCGGGCTGAGGAGAACATTACAGTTTGAGTAAACGCTCATTGGGGGAGTTAAGTAACTTATGGAAGGTCACTTTTAGTTTCACAATGAACCACAAACCAAACAAGACCTCCCGTAAACAAACACAAGGACTCACACACTCCACCGATCCTAATCCACGTGATGCACACACAGTTCACGGCAGGAACACTCAGTAGGTTAGAGGAGATCTCCCGATGTCTCCACAGCGTGTTATTAATGAGTCATAACGGTTCCAGTGGCAGGAAACACCCAGAAAACCTCCACACCCCCGATGGTATCAGGCCAGTCGTTTCCCAGACTTCCCATCAGCAGCCAGTGGAGCATGCATCACATCCCACAGCGCACAACATCACGTCCTCACAACGCACAACATCACATCCCACAGCGCACAACATCACGTCCCACAGCGCACAACATCACGTCCTCACAACGCACAACATCACGTCCTCACAACGCACAACATCACGTCCTCACAACGCACAATATCATGTCCCACAGCGCACAACATCACGTCCCACAGCGCACAACATCACGTCCTCACAACGCACAACATCACATCCCACAGCGCACAACATCATGTCCCACAACGCACAATATCACATCTCTCAACGCACAACATCACATCTCTCAACGCACAACATCACATCCCACAACGCACAATATCACGTCCCACAGCGTACAACATCACATCTCTCAACGCACAACATCACGTCCCACAACGCACAATATCACGTCCCTACAACGCACAACATCACGTCACTACAACGCACAATATCACGTCCCCACAACGCACAATATCACGTCCCTACAATGCACAATATCACATCCCACAACGCACAACATCACGTCCCCACAACGCACAATATCACATCCCCACAACGCACAATATCACATCCCACAACGCACAATATCACATCCCACAACGCACAATATCACATCCCACAACGCACAACATCACGTCCCCACAACGCACAATATCACATCCCCACAACGCACAATATCACATCCCACAACGCACAATATCACATCCCACAACGCACAATATCACATCCCACAACGCACAATATCACATCCCACAACGCACAATATCACATCCCACAACGCACAACATCACGTCCCACAATGCACAACATCGCGTCCCCACAACGCACAATATCACATCCCACAACGCACAATGGCCATCAGATGACCACAAGTTCTCTTCGTTGTTGTTGTTGTTGTTGTTGTTGTTTTCATTCTCAGAGTAAAGATCTGGATTCCTTCCCGCCGTCCGTCTCGGGCTGAGAGGCGCTCGGAGGAGAGGAGCCGCCATGAAAAGCCATTCCTGGGACGTTTGTGAATATCCGTCGTCATGGCGACGAGCGACTGAGTCAACGGCGAGATCCCCGCGGGGTCCGGACTTTAATCCAGAAGCCAAACACGACGCCAGCTGGACCCGGGAGGAGCCCGGTCCGGTTCTGGAGTCAATGAAGAGCGTCACTGCGGGTTAAAGGGGAAGGAATTCATTAACGTGCTTCATTTTGAGGGCTTTTAAAGGAATGCGTCACTTTATCTTTTGCATTTAAATTCCTGAAGAAAGGCTTCGCATGCCTTCACAGTGAAAGAAGAATCCCACACATTTAAATAAATAGGACTAGCGTTAGTGGTCTGGTGCCCCTTAAGAGAAATATGGAAACCAGCCATTTTGTTTGTGATGAATGTTTATGCTAACTGGTACGACAACATCTCAGAGACAGTTATTTGTATTATTATTAAGTTACAGATTCAATTAAATTCAGTTCATTTTGTATATCCTGATATCACAAAAACAAATGAGTCTTTACAATCTGTACGCATACACATCCCTGACCTTTGACCTCACTTCGTATCAAGAAAAACAGGATGGACAGAACAATAGATGTCATGTGACCAGATGAACAATAGATGTCATGTGACCAGATGAACAATAGATGTCATGTGACCAGATGAACAATAGATGTCATGTGACCGGATGAACAATAGATGTCATGTGACCAGATGAACAATAGATGTCATGTGACCAGATGAACAATAGATGTCATGTGACCAGATGAACAATAGACGTCATGTGACCAGATGAACAATAGACGTCATGTGACCAGATGAACAATAGATGTCATGTGACCAGATGAACAATAGATGTCATGTGACCAGATGAACAATAGATGCCAT
Source organism: Liparis tanakae (assembly GCA_036178185.1). Classification (NCBI taxonomy): domain Eukaryota; kingdom Metazoa; phylum Chordata; class Actinopteri; order Perciformes; family Liparidae; genus Liparis; species Liparis tanakae. Next base: position 2,503,432 of record CM070089.1, read on the forward strand.
GTGACCAGATGAACAATAGATGTCATGTGACCAGATGAACAATAGATGTCATGTGACCAGATGAACAATAGATGTCATGTGACCAGATGAACAATAGATGTCATGTGACCAGATGAACAATAGATGTCATGTGACCACAGCAGTGGTGCACATCAGAGCATCAATGAAAATGAATATAAAACACAATACTGAAAAACTAAGTACTAATACTAAATACTAAATATACAGGAGGAAAATAAAGTAAAGTGCCGAGTTTGCCAGGATCTCCAGCGATCTACTGCAGCGTGTAGATATCATCTTCAATATGATCTTCAGTCATCTTGAATAGGCTTCCACACTTAACTACATGAACATTATTACTATTTAATGTTATGATAATAATGATAATATAATAAACATTTACTTTAAATAGCGCTTCTCTAAAAACTCCACAAAGAAAGGACCGGGAACAACCAGGAGGAGCGGGATTTGAACCCAGGGCCTTTATGCTGTGAGGTGACAGTGCTAACCACTGAGCCACCGTGCCATAGTGGCCAAACAGTGGAACTACACCCTCTGTGTATGCCACAATGTTTTTGCACCCAAAAATACTTTTTTTCCATTGAGAAAGAGACCTCTTCCCTTCAATCGCCCTTATTTAAATCACGAGTTACTAAAAGTTGGTTCACATGATATCTTCTGAAAAGTCGCTCCCCATTTATTGAGCGTGTTTCCCGCAAATAAGACAATAAAATGTCACGACTTTGTCAACATTGTTGGGTTTGGGTAAAGATTCTGTTTGTTGGTGCCCAACTTAGAGACAGTGTGCCATGACCATTGAGACCAACCCCCCGGGGATGAGGAAGGTGGCAAAAAGACAATAGTTTTTTTTATTTTTGGGGGGGGGGGGGGGGGGGGGGGGAAGGGTCATTCGTCGATACGCAACTTTCAAAACAATGAAGGCTTTCTCCAGTTGGTGGTCTGGACTCAGGCCCCCGATCTCCTGCTTATGGTTCGTCCGGCACTACAGAGTGGAACATGAAGTTAAACCAACTCGTCTTCATCGAGTCGGAGGTCCGAGCTCCAGGTTTCAGGTCTGGGGAATCCAAACGGGCCCCACCCCCGTGTCCTCGAGTCATGGACCGATTTAGAAAACAAATCAAAACTGAGGGGGGAAGGACAAGGGGGATGGAGGGGATTTGGGGGGGGGGGGGGGGGTCATTGTCTCGCGGCTTCCTTTGTTATTCAAAAATGTCCCCGGCACCAATCCCCTGGTCCAGAGCTCTGGGATTGGACCGGACTGGGTCTGCCCCTGGTTCCTCATGATAAGGGGCAGGCCGGGGGGGGGGGGGGGGGGGGCTCCTGAGCGACGGCACTGGCTGCTGCTGACGGCAGGACACACACGGCCGAGCGAGAGAGAGAGAGAGAGAGAGAGAGAGAGAGAGAGACACCGAGCTACAGCCAAAGAGACTGCAGAAACACTCTCTCCTCCCCCCTCTCCCTCCCCCCCCCCACACAAATCCCCAAGTCTGCAGCCAGAGACAAACAAAAGCATTCTTGGCTTTCAGTTCAAGAGAAGAAGAAGAAAAAGAAGAAGAACAAGAAGAAGAAAAAGGAGGAGAAGGAGAAAAAAAAGTGAACAATACTTTGGGCGAGATCATTCAGCGGAGAGAAAGTGAAGGAGAAGGGCGTGACAGGACGGGCTCCAGCTCATCATCATCATCTTCACCTTCATCATCATCATCATCATCATCATCATCATCCTCATCCGCCTCCAGATAGGAGTGACGGACAGTCCTGAAGGATAGTCGCAGCAGGATGGGAGCGACCATGAGGATCACGTGGCGGCTGCTCTCCCTCAGTGAGTACACTTTAATTCATTTAAATGGTTGTCAAGGTATATTATGGGATGTCCGTCAGGTGGCTTTTTTCCGGAGAGTAAAAGCAGTTGAAATGACGCGAGGCACATTTAAAACAAATCAACAGGTGTTCGGGTGATTCAGAGTGATGTATCCATGTAGAAGTACTCTTTAAAGTACTCTAACAACAAAATAAATAGTTAAAAAGTATTTCTAACAATAGCTACTTCAACTATAAAAAGTGTAAATGTTACTCAACAACTTTTAAATGAGCATGTATATGTAAAAGTCCGCCCCCCGCCCCCCCCCCATACAGTTTTTAAATAAAAGTAATCATTCTTTCTTTCTATCACTTTATTTTACGTTTTTCCAAGTTACACCAGACAATCAAAAACGAATAAATACAAAAAATAAAACAACCAACTATACGGACAATCAGACAAATAAAATAAAATAATTAAAAAAAGTAATCATTCTATAAACTAATAGCCTCTGTGACTGATTTCATCACATCATGTAATATATGTTAATTATGAAGAACAAAGCATTGTATATTATATATATATTTATATGATATACACCATATGTAATTAGGGTAAGAAGTGCAGCGTCTCCTCTGATGGATTAGAAGTATGACGGAGCTCCAGAGCTGAAGTACAAGTACCTCATAACTGCTCTTGAAGTACTTTGTGGCCCCTCGCTGTGTTCCTTCATGGAGCTCCTGGGGAGCGTCATGTCGGAACGACTTTAGCTTTTAATCCAGTGGCTGTTACTGGGGGGGGGGGGGGGGGGGGGGGGGAGTAGTGAACGTATAGTATGCGGTGTACTGCCAATACGATGTCTGTCTGGTGGTGACTCACACTGGGTAAAGGTGTCTTCTAATGGAGTAAATTAAAAGTAATGTACGACTTTGTGACCCTTTTTATGAAACAATAATTACCAAAATAAATCATCTGTTTTTATTAACTCCACATCCCTCTTTGAATTGCCTCTTTTACCTTTAGTGTACAACGGGGGGGCCGACACTGCGACCCCGTACACTATTAGTATTCTGTATTTTATTAGCATTTAGCCGAGTTCCTACATTAAATTAAATTGTTGATTGTGATTATGAAATGAAGCCTCTCCCGCATTAAGACCCAGGTTATGTGACACTTCAGGTCAGAGACACTGAGGAACACTGAGGAACCTTTGTGTCTTCTTTGTGCGTTGACTCGGCATGGAACAGCAAACCTCCCACCTCCTTGTGTGTGTTTGTTGTGCGTTCTCTGCGTTGATGTCGCCCTGTTGCTGAAGCCGACTGCTGCACCGTGTGGGTTCTGTGGGGAACGTCGTCATCACACAGTAGGAATCAGGGCTGAGACATTTACCCCTCCACACAGAACATAAAGGGGCCATTTGGAACCGAAACCAGGGTTCTTTAGAGAACCATTTCCATAGAGAGTTCTTCAAATAACCTATAAAGGTGCCTGAAAGAACCTTCACAACATGGTTCTTTAAGGCACCATTTATGGTTCCACAAAGAACCTTTTAAACCAGGGTTCTTTAGAGAACCATTTCCATAGAGAGTTCTTCAAATAACCTATAAAGGTGCCTGAAAGAACCTTCACAACATGGTTCTTTAAGGCACCATTTATGGTTCCACAAAGAACCTTTTAAACCAGGGTTCTTTAGAGAACCATTTCCATAAAGAGTTCTTTAAATAACCTATAAAGGTGCCTCAAAGAACCTTCAAAACATGGTTCTTTAAGGCACCATTTATGGTTCCACAAAGAACCTTTTAAACCAGGGTTCTTTAGAGAACCATTTCCATAGAGAGTTCTTCAAATAACCTATAAAGGTGCCTGAAAGAACCTTCACAACATGGTTCTTTAAGGCACCATTTATGGTTCCACAAAGAACCTTTTAAACCAGGGTTCTTTAGAGAACCATTTCCATAAATAGTTCTTCAAAGAACCTCTAAAGGTGTCTCAAATGAAAAAAATGGTTCTTCAGTATATATGATGGTTCTTCATAGAACCACAGAGCCTCGTAAAGATAAAGAACCGTTTAAGAACCATTATTGTTCTGTGTGCACCACCCCACCATGAAGGGCTTCTCAAAGCCCTCTCCTCCTCCTCCTCCTCCTCCTCCTCCTCCTCCTCCTCCTCCTCCTCCTCCTCACACTCAGAGTCCTCCACTAGCTGTGGACACAAGGAGCTGAATAATGAAGCGTACCACGTTCTCCCTCCCTGGCCGAGTGTTTTTCATTAATTAGGCACCTGCCGCTCTCAGCAGGTGGTTCAGATGGGAGGCCTTTTTTTTATTTAGAGCGTGTGAAAAAAAACATGTGGCACCACGGCCCAAAGAAAAGTCCATCTGAAGGCCCGTCAGAACCTCTCTTTAAAGAAAGAACGAGCGTCTTGTGTGTGTGTTATCACGAGAAGGAAACCTCAACGTGTGTGTGTGTGTGTGTGTGTGTGTGTGTGTGTGTGTGTGTGAAGATGATGGCCCTATAACATGTCCTAATGCTCTGGTACTGGTACTGGTACCAAAACCCCAAACCAGAATCATTGCGTGGTTCATTTTTCCTCTGAAATGTGGATACGTGTGTTGTTTTTATGTCGCATACGCAGCCCTCCTCATATGTGCAGGACTCCTTCTCGGCTCTGTGGGTGCAGTTACTTCCTGAAAGTTTCAGCTGGTTGTCACGGTGACGACGACGACTTCAGGAAGTTTCATGTGCTCGCACAAGAAAAAAAAAGCCCCAGTGCATATTTGGCTCTCGTGTTTTTTGTTTTTTTCCCGGACATATAACGACATATAAAGTCATTACTAAATAATACCAAAGTGAGTTTGAATAAACCATTTGGATGCTGGAGGATAGGAAGATGGATCATCAGTTATCAGTCCTCTGCAGGACTTCCTGAACCCCCCCCACACACACACACACACACACACACACACACAGACCATCCTTCTCGTCTCTCCGCACGCTGGCAGCCTGAGGAGAGAGCTGCCCACTTGGACACTCGTCTGGTGTCTCTGCGGTAGGCTCGCGCACATGGCGAGGAACAATTGATGGGGGCGGGGGGGAGGGGGGGGGAGGGGGGGCATGATAAACATCCCAGTTCCCAAGGAGGGCGTGGGGGTCCGGAGCCGGCCTTGAATCTGCGTCTCCTGCTCAGGTTTTTCCATTCAGCTGCAATGGTGGAAAACACTGTCAGAAGAGAGCTGGGGGAATGCGATACTTCCAGAGCCCCGTATCCTTCAAGGTGCCAGGCATTTCATGACATGTAAAAAAGAAAATAAATGTTGGTTCAAATAAGGATTACAAATAATAATAATAATAATAATATATATATTTTTTATTATTATTATCATAATTATTATTATTTTTAATTATTATTATTATTATTATTATTATTAATAATAATGCAAATAATCTGCAGCAATATTGAAGGTGTGTTGCTTCAACCAAACTAAAGTGATGATGGTTTGTGTTGCTGTGCTTAGTAGTTCAGAATGTTTAGGAGTTACGTGAGGCCTGTGTTTTGTTTTAGTATATTCGCGTCTCAGATGAGACATTTTCCATCTATTTAAAACAATATTTGGAGCATTTAGTCAGGTTGGTGCATTCAAGGAAAAACAGTCAGAAAACAACTGGAATGTGATACTTCCAGAGCAGGCGCCAGGCATTGCATGACGTGTAAAAAGCTATGTGTAGAGACAATCTTTGGTTTAAATAAGGATTCCAAGTTAATATTATGAATACAAACCATTTGCACAGGGTTCGTACAGTCATGATAAAAACTTGAAAAGTTATTTTCGACCCTGGAAAAGTCCTTGAAAAAGAAATGAAATCCCCATAATGTTGGAAAAGTCATGGAAATGTGTTATATTCATATGTTCATTTACGCAGTTTGCTTAAAGGAATTAACATTTATGTAAATATGTATTTGTTTATTCAAACTATTGTCTAATTTGTGTCATTAATATACTTGTGTCATGGACATTTCTTTACGCCCCACTGCCCCATCATTTGGGGGCTGTGGTGTTTAGAGGAAAGCAGGAATATAATGACAAAAATAATAGAATAACGCTTACTACCAAATTAAACATTAGAGAAATATGTTATATGAGAAAACTCAAATGGTACAGATTTGCCCAAATGCCCAATTTGGAGACCTTGCCTAAACTGTCTATATTAACGAGGCTCTAATTTGGTTTCCGCTTCACTTTTTCAAAGTCAAACTTTGCAGAGATACTCTTCAGATATCGTGCTATGATGCTGAGGAAGTTGAACTCTTCCAGCTGCATCATTCCAAAGAGATAACCATAATAATAAGTGTTTTTTACCAGGCGAACCTGTAACTTTTTTAATTTGTGCTGTGTGCCATGTTCATTTAATCTTAATCAGTAACATGTAGGCTGATATTTACACATATGGAGTATGCTCACAAGTGTTTACTTTATTCTAACGCAACAATTATTCAGATAACCCTTGTGGTCGAGGAGATACACCTTTTTTTAGTTTGGGTATGTTTGTTGTCTCGAGCAGAAGCCTAAAAAGCTGGGGTTAGATTAAAGTGATGGAAAAGTCCCTAAATCTAAGTCAACATGTGTATGAACCCTGTTTGCAGACACATTTAAAGTTGTGTTGCTTCAACAGAACTAAACGAGGCCTGGTAGTTCAGAATGAGGTCTGTGTCTCAGATGAGACATTTTCCATCTATTTTTGGAAATATTTGGATTATTTAGTAAGGTTGGTGCATTCAAGGACCCTCCGAAATATTTTAATATTTGTCAGCTATATTCGTGTTTCAGATGAGACATTTTCCATTTAAAAAACAAAACATTTGGAGCCCTTAGTCAGGTTGGTGCATTCAAGGACCCTCCGATATCTGATAGTTCACATAAGAAAAGACTAACCTTACATTATCTTTTAATGATATTTGTCTGCTTATTTTCTGACCCCCCAAAAAAGAACTTACTAGTTATTCCTGGAGCTTTCATCTCAGGTTTTTTTTTTATCAGCTTGGTTGAGATGAGCTAAATGTAGTTCAGATGTAATTTGGCACGGTTCCTTCTTTATTGACCAGGTCTAATGTATGTCTGCAGATCATTATCAAAATGTTTGATGTCCTTGAACGCCCCATTAAAACCACAACTTGTGACCGAATGCTTGTTTAGTGTAATGCATACGCTATCTGAATGACATGTTTACTCTCTGCTCATGAATCTGAATCCTGGTTCTCTTTGGAAGACGCCTGGCACGACTCTTTATGATTTATTGCAGAATTGATGCCAGAAAGAAAGAAAAAGTCATTCTCCTGCAGTCGGTTATTGTTTTTTGGTTGACTGTTACTCGCCTTGGAAATGCAGCTCACATTCCTGGAGGTCGGAGGCCGCCTGGCAGCCTGTCTGTCTGTCTTCAGGCCCACCGTCCAGATGCAGAGGGTCTGGTTTTGAAGGGTCAGGCATGTGGACGTTTCCTTCAGGGAGGAACCTCTGCTCTCATTTCATCACTGTCAGATAAAGAGCCTGCTCGCCTTCACCTCGGCCGTAACCTCACACTCCCTCCTACCCAGCATGCCGCACTGCACACCCAGGTGTCCATTAATCAGGCCCGCGGCTGGTACCGTTGCTCGCCCTCCTCCTCCTCCTCCTCCTCCTCCTCCTCCTCCTCCTCCTCCTCCTCCTCCTCCTCCTCCTCCTCCGCCTCCTCATTCCTAACCTCCCTTCATCTGTTGCTCCGCACGGTCTCAGCACTCTTTTTCATCTGCATCATCACTTTGTGTTAACTCCCTCATTTCTCAGGCTTTAGAAACACAGAGTAGCTCCATTAGTGTGTGTTTGTGTGTGTGTGTGTGTCTAAAAACATGTCTACACACCAGTTATCTCCTAAAGGATTGCTTTACCAAAAGAACTTAAAGCAGTCGTATTTCCTTTGATTGTTAGATGTACCTCGATGCGTAAAAATATCTTTTGTGTTTTTCTCTTCTATTCATAATCCAGATGTTTCTCAGACATATTGTTTTCTGTTGATATGTATGTGTATGTTACTGGGCCTCTTTATCTTACACAGCAAGGCAACTTTATATTTGTTATAGACAATATTTTATATAAATGTATATGATTAGATTTCATTACAATTGTAGTTGTATTCCCTTTATTCTGTGAAGGAGAATCTTTCACTTTTAGCGACAGCTCTCTAGCATCACTGAGCTACAGCTCGCTAACACCTTTTAATATTTCATTTCCCAACACAAACGCAAATAACATTATACACATGAAACTATTAATCTGTAAAATAAATACTGTATAAATCATAGCGTAGTTTATTTAGCCTCCCTTTAACCCTCCTGTCACCTTCACATTTACTAACATATTTTACTCTCAGGGTCAATTTGACCCCAGCTATTAAAACCTCCAGAGAATTATTAGAATTAATCTTGTTTCCCAAGTTCCCAAGCGTGAGGTACTTTATGTTTGTTTGTTGACTATCTAAATAGCCCTTTAAATATATAACAAATAGATATTTCTTATATGTTTGACACAGTGAAAAACATTGAACACTGAATGAGGTCAAATTGACCCTAAAGGTAACAGGAGGGTGAAAGTGAATGTTTTTCAGCTCCTTTTCTATGCAACAAAATCACAAGAAAAGTGTCGTATTTCCAATGTTTTACATTTAAAACCAGAAGACATTAAAATTAATAGAGACATTTATTATTTGTTAAAAAGCCACACTGGTCATTTACGATCATTCATCTCCATATGTCAACAACATACGTCTCTCTTAAATACACAGTCGTCTCAGAGACTATCCTGCTTCCATCAATTTATCTCGGTGGAGGGCTGTGTCATGCGTGTGTGTCGTGTGTGTGTGTGTGTGTGTGTGTGTGTGTGTGTGTGTGTGTGTGTGTGATGGGCAGGGTGGGCTCTAACTTTTACCATCGGCTCACCTCACAACTCGCATAAACACACATACCAGTCTGGTCTCCAAGGACAGGGAGTGTGTTGTTTGTGGATACTGTGTGCTAGGGTGTGTGTGAGTGTGTGTGTGTGTGTGTGTGTGTGTGGTCAGTCATTTCCATACGGCCGTTAGATGGTTTAGAACCCCCCCCCCTTCATGTCCCCTCCCCTCCGTCTCTCCTCCTATTCACTCGTATCTCTTTTATTCCCACCGAGTGTTCTTACATTCACAGCTCCTCACCTCCCATCACAATGTAAAGCGAAGACCCCCCACCTCCCCCCCTCCCCCCCCATCCCCCCACTCTCCCCCAGTCCCACAGAGAGCTGAATTACCTCTCTCAATGGGACAAGGATGGGGTGGGGGGGGGGTCAGCCGAAAGCCTGAAAGGGAAGCGGTGGCGGGTGTGTGTGTGTGTGTGTGTGTGTGTGGGGGGGGGGGGGGGGGAGTAGCCCGCTCTTGCATGGTCGCACGTGGGGCCTTTGTGTGTCTGTCACCGGCTAACGGGGACTTTGTCCCAACGGAGCGACGGAGCGACAGCTACATTTATTTATTTACTCTCCTACATTTGGCGGGACCGCTCAGACACACACACACACACACACACACACACACACACATACCAACACACACACACACATACCAACACATATTTTCTCACACACACACATACACACACACACATATTTTCTCACACACACACATACAGACACACACACACACACATATACACACACATATTTTCTCACACACACACATACACACACACACACACACACACATCCTCTCACACACACTCACACACCAACAAACAAACACTCACACACACACACACGCACACACACACATACACACACATCCTCTCTCCCACACACAAATACACTCACACACCAACAAACAAACACTCTATCACACACACACACACTTGCACTCTTACATACATTCACACACACACACACACACACACACACACACACACACACACACACACACACACACACACACACACACACACAACCGTGCACAAACACACTGTACCATTACAACTGAGCGCCTTACAACACAATCCTATTAAAATTATTCTATTCAATTTAGTTTATTTTGTCACAAATTACACATTTTCCTCAGAAGGCTTTACAATCTTTACACACACGACATCCCTGACCTTTGACCTCACATCGGATCAGGAACAACTCCCAGTAGATGATGCCATCATGTTACGAATGCTCAGGTGTTCCTGTTATTTTGTCCAACCCATGAGGCATGGAGATGTTTTTGATGAAACTACAGAGATGTAATGTTGTGTTAAACAAATTAATTATGGATATCATGTTAACGGCACACATTTAAGGACATTGTCTAAGACTTGACTCAAAAACCTTAAATCGATTATTTATTTATTTTTAATTAATTATTATTACACCGTTGTCGGGTCAAATGATGCCACTAAAATGTATCATAACTTTTCAGACAGAGCAATAATAACTCTCTTCAGCCTCATCCCCTCCATGTTGTGGCCTTGTTCCTGCATTGGGGGGGGGGGGGGGGGGGGGGGGGGGGGGGTTGTTTATTTACAACAGTGCAGCCACGGGAAGGAAGGACAATTCAGCCAGTCTCCACCCTCTGGCCACACCATTGACAGGTTGTCACCGACAGCGAGACCCCCTACGATGGGGCGGGACCACCACTGAGTCTCAGGGGGATAGGAGACGAGCCCTGAGGCGCTCCGCAGGCTCGCTATATTAGACGACTTATTTATTTATTATTATTTTACGATATTTTATGTCAAATATCTATTCAATTCAGTTTATTTTATACCGCCCAATACTGTATGTCAAATTACGGCTTTACAATCCAGACACATAGGACACTCAAATCGGATCAGGAGAAACTCCCAAGAAAAATCTAAAAACAAAAAAATGGAAATCTTTCACCGGAAAAAAAGGGAAAAAACCTTCAGGAGAGACAGAAGAGTAGAGCTCATGTGACCAGATGAACAATAGATGTCATGTGACCAGTTGAACAATAGATGTCATGTGACCAGATGAACAATAGATGTCATGTGACCAGATGAACAATAGATGTCATGTGACCAGATGAACAATAGATGTCATGTGACCAGATGCACAATAGATGTCATGTGACCAGATGAACAATAGATGTCATGTGACCAGATGAACAATAGATGTCATGTGACCAGATGAACAATAGATGACATGTGACCAGATGAACAATAGATGTCATGTGACCAGATGAACAATAGATGTCATGTGACCAGATGAACAATAGATGACATGTGACCAGATGAACAATAGATGTCATGTGACCAGATAAATAGCATTACAGAGTTACATAAACACATTCAATAAATATGTCAGAAATGATGAATAATTCGTAGAAGGCATGGACCACGATCCAGAAAGGGGGGGGGGGGGGATGGGGGGGGGGGTTCAAATGCTGCAGACCAACTCCTCTGAGGCTCTAATGATGTTGTCCACATAAACGAAAGTGGGAACAATGGCAGCACCTGGCAGGAGACCAGCAGCCGTCCCTTCAGCCGACCCTCGCGTCAGATAATCAACACGAGTGTTTCCTGTCGCCGCCGCGAGCCAAGAAGGAGAAGGAAGAGCCAGGGAAAGGAAGGCCGGTCGGTTCTCACACCCTCTGCTGTCTGACCCTCACGCGTAGGAAAGAGGGCCGCACACCCTGAGCAGACAGAGGTCACAGAGGTCACAGGGGTCACAGAGGTCACAGAGGTTTCAGGGCCGGAAGAGGACGCTCTCAAAGTGGATGGTTTGGTCTTGGACTCCATCTTGGGAGCGATACGCAGTGCCATGCTTACTTTGAATCACGTGTGACTTATTGAGTATTGTAGTGGCCATTTGTCCAATTAATCAAAAACAAACATAAATCATGGAGTTTGTGGTTTACGCAGCCAAAGAAAGCGTTGTCCATTCAGGATTCACTTATTCGTATAATTGATTTAACTAAAGAAAACAAGCATACAAACAAAAGAACAAAGGAACTCCTAACGCTGCCTCTCCTGCACTGGTAAAAAACAGGTGCATGCTGGTCCTTTACCTGCCTACTCCTACATATAACCCCAGGTGCATGCTGGTCCTTTACCTGCCTACTCCTACATATAACCCACATTGTTACCCAATTTGTGAACTATCAAAAGACTATATATTCAAACAACAACAATGAATTAAACTAAACTAATACTATCATAAGAAAAGGCTATTCTAATACATCAAAAATATCCAACCTAAATAAGCAACAATTAAACAATATTACTTGTCAATAAAATAACTAAACACAGTAGTCAAATAAATTGGTCCAACAAGTATTTAAACTTTTCCTGGTTTTCTTCTGTGATTTCATAAAAATGCAAATTTTCTTTAGTTTTCATCGTTTATTTTTTTTAAAGCAGAACAAGAGACCAAAAAAAAGAGGATGCAATCTTTCAGTTTCAGTCCAAGAGGTTTTTCTTATGTCTCGGAACTTGAATAGATGACATGATGCTTTTGGGGAAGAAAGCCTAATAATTCCATGTTTATTTTTATATTTGCTTTTTGTTCCTACATCTGTATGATGTTCAGGGCCACTGAGGGGCTGCGAATATAATACTTTTGCATTTCCCTTGGTACCCTATAATCTCTCATTTCTACTGTTGTACAATTATATAAATGCTAGTTATTAAAAATTAAACGGTCCCCAAATATTCTTTCCAAAATAAGGAAATACGTTCTCAGTTCTCAGTTACAGTTTGAGTTTGATCACGGTTTGGATAAACAGAAGGAAATTTGTTACTTATTTAGATTACGGATGGTAAAATTTGGCAACAGCCCTTATAATAACTAAAAAAATTATAATAATCTGGCAGAAAATCGGTGTATCAAGTTATTTTTCTTTTTTTCCTGCCTGATACTGTTCCCGTGACACGTAATCATTTCATGGATTTGGTCATTTAAAAGTACCGTGCAGCTTTAAAGTTAAAGTGTGTTCTCATATGTCACTGAGCCGATTAGAGCGCTTATTGTCCAAATCATTGTGATTTATTCAAGGGAACCTCTTGAGACGGCGACAAGAGGTTAGGCAGTCTGTGCCTGTGTGAGCATGTGTGTGCGTGTGTGTGTGTGTGTGTGTGTGTGTGTGTGTGTGTGTGCGTGTGTGTGTGTGTTCGTCTGCAATGAGTGGGGCAACACAAAAACAACCCATTGGCTCTGACAGCAGTCGCTGTCATCCACGAAGAAAAAGACGCTCGGGGTCGGCGGGGTCGCACCAAAAAGAGGCCACACCTGAGCGACAGGTGGAACTAGACGATTCAATTCAATTCAGTTTATTTAGTATTGCCCATTATCACAAATTACAAATGTGTACACATACGGCATCCCTGACCTTTGACCTCACATCGGATCAGGAAAAACTCCCAAACATTAGGAACAATTTTTTATTTTTAAAGAAATTTAAAGTGATTATTGATTGTACACTGCAAAAATTCAGCCTCAAAAAACAAGGAAGAAAAGTAATAAAATTAAGGAATATTACTTGAAATAAGCCAAGTTATCTGCCAACAGAACAGGAAAATTTGACTTGCCAAGATTTCTTAAAACAAGTAAAATGCTCCAACATTAAAACTGCCTTGTAAGAAGAAATATCTTGTCAGTCAAAATTTTTTGCAGTGTACGGGGAGCCAGCGCAGAGCAGCTAGTGCAGGAGTGATGTGATGTCTTTTCTTAGTTTTAGGGAGAACACGAGCTGCAGCATTCTGGATCAACTGGAGGGACCTAAGAGACTTATTAGAGCAGCCTGATAATAAGGAGTTGCAGTAATCCAGTCTTGAACTAACGAACGCGTGAACCAATTTTTCTGCATCTTTTTGAGACAAGATGTGACACATTGATAATATCCAAAAGAGAGCTGCCAATTAAAGGCTAAACGTCTTTAAGCAGCCAAGTCGGGATGGGGTCCAAGAGACAGGTAGACGTGTTAGAAGTAAAACACGTTTAAGACAGTTGGTCTAGTTTGATGGGAGAAAAAAACATATTTTCATTAAAGAAGTTCCTAAAGTCATTACTACTGAGGTCTAGAGGAATACTGGGCTCCACAGAGCTGTGACTCTGTCAGCCTGGCTACAGTGCTAAAGAGAAACCTGGGGTTGTTCTTAATTTTCTCTATGACTGATGAGTAATAGGTTGATGATGATACAGATTTGGTCACTGCGATAACTCAGTGCGTCAGTCCGTTCAGGGAAACATTGGACCCCGACGCTGCCTTCACTGACTGGGACTTGTGGGAGAGAAACTCCTGAAGGAGAGCGTTTGTTTATGTCACAGCGACTGAGCCCGGCGTGCTAAACGTGGGACCAAACCCTAGATTATGAGTTTTGTGTCTGTTAAGATTTACGGGGGGATTAAAGGGATAATTATTCACTGCCTTGAAATGGTGACAAGTTGGAGAAGATGCCAGGTTTTCCCAGTTTTCAACATAACATTCCTCACGTGATGTACAGAGAGTTGGCAACACTAAATAACCATAGTCGTACTCGTTGGATGTTTTCACCACACGGGGTGTTTCGTGCCAGGGGGTTAGGAATCTAAAGCAACACAGCGCAGTTTATAAAATGACTGGGATTTGCAATAAATAAGCTCTATCATGTAAAAGAAGAACAAAGAATGCTCACATAATATCTACGTTATTTAATGAATGAATGAATGAAATATACTTTATTAATCCCCAAGGGGAAATTTGGTGACAACAGAAGCAGCTCGATAAAACTAAACACAATAAAATATAAGTATAAGAAAGAAAGAAAGAAAGTGACAGTGCATAAAGTAAAGTGTGCAAAGTGAAATATAAAATACAAAATAACATAAAATAAAATATATATGTATATATACACAGCATATACACAACATATTTGTAAATGTAAATATAAATAAAGCACTGTAAAATTAAATAAAATATACATATCTGGATAGTGTGCAAAATGCAAAGTGTGTGTATGTGTGCATTTAGATTGTCTACGTGTAACTACACATGTAGGCTGAGGATCCAGTGCTGCGTGTGGATTCACTGGAGGGTGGGTGGTGGTCAGAAAGCATGGCGTGGGGGTTGTGTGGGGGTGGGGAGGCGAGCCCATTGTTTTCTGGCCGTGGAGCCAGGGGGCGAGGATTGTTCGCGGGTCGCTCCGAGCGGGGCCCTGGTCGCGGGCGTGGCGCTTCCAAGTTTATTGTGTGCAGCATCCTGTCCTGGTCGCTATAAATAGATCGACAGAAGAAGAAGGAGTTTTGCGGCCAAAAAGCGTACAGCTGTTAGTAGAAAAGAAAAACGCAGGAAATCCCGGAGCAGAGGTCGACGTAGCTCAGACTTTAAAGGGCTCTTCCAGCTTTGAGTTGGCTATTTAAAAAAAAAAGTCCTTACTATTGAAAAAAAGCTACACCGATCTGAGGTTTTCTATACATCCAAATGAAATGCCAATTGACTGCTCCAGTCTCTGTAATAGGATGTCATGGTCAATGGTGTCGAATGCAGCACTAAGGTCTAACAAGACCAGTACAGAGATGAGTCCTCTATCAGGACTAAGGTCTAACAAGACCAGTACAGAGAGGAGTCCTCTATCAGCACTAAGGTCTAACAAGACCAGTACAGAGATGAGTCCTCTATCAGGACTAAGGTCTAACAAGACCAGTACAGAGATGAGTCCTCTACCAGCACTAAGGTCTAACAAGACCAGTACAGAGATGAGTCCTCTATCAGCACTAAGGTCTAACAAGACCAGTACAGAGAGGAGTCCTCTATCAGCACTAAGGTCTAACAAGACCAGTACAGAGATGAGTCCTCTATCAGCACTAAGGTCTAACAAGACCAGTACAGAGATGAGTCCTCTATCAGCACTAAGGTCTAACAAGACCAGTACAGAGAGGAGTCCTCTATCAGCACTAAGGTCTAACAAGACCAGTACAGAGATGAGTCCTCTATCAGCACTAAGGTCTAACAAGACCAGTACAGAGATGAGTCCTCTATCAGCACTAAGGTCTAACAAGACCAGTACAGAGATGAGTCCTCTATCAGCACTAAGGTCTAACAAGACCAGTACAGAGATGAGTCCTCTATCAGCACTAAGGTCTAACAAGACCAGTACAGAGATGAGTCCTCTATCAGCACTAAGGTCTAACAAGACCATATTATCTGATGCCATTAGGAGGCCATTTGTAATTTTCATCAATGCTGTCTCTGTTTTCTAAATTCTGACTGAAACTCCTCAAATAAACTATTCTGATGTAGAAAGTCACACAACTGATTTGCGACCACTTTCTCAAGGATCTTAGAGAGGAAGGGGAGGTTGGAGATCGGTCTGTAGTTAGCCAACACCTCTGGATCCAGAGTGGGCTTCTTCAGGAGAGGTTTAATTACAGCTACTTTGAAGGAATGTGGTACGTGGCCTGTTAACAAAGACACATTAGCAATATCTAGTAGAGGCGCTAATTAAAAGGTACAACTTCTTCAAGCAGCCTTTAAGCATGTCTTGTTTTTAGCTTGTTGTGCTGCCCCCAAGTGGCCATACAGCTGTAAAGCCGGTTTCTGTAGACCACATCCACTGAAGTGTCTGTTTCCTACCATGCAGCAGCCTGTACCTAACTATACGGTCTTTTTCACTCCCCAGGCTTCCTGTTTCTCGGCATCTTTTCAGATCCAGACAGCCCTACTGCGACTTCTGTGATGAAGGGCACTGCTGCCGTCACGGCTGGGCCATCGCCTGCAATAACCGGTGGAAGCGTCTCCGGAACCGTTCCGCCGGCTCTGACACCCGCAAAGCCAGCAGCCGAGGTCACCCTGTGGCCCGCTGTGGCTGCACCCACAGACAACCCATCGGCACCTCCTGCTGTCACCCCTACGATGGGAGTTGATATCACTGTTGCATCTCCTCCTGATGCCTCTCCTGCTGCATCTCCTGCTGCTGCTACTGCGTCTCCTCCTGCTGCATCTCCTTCTGCTGCTGCATCTCCTCCTGCTGCATCTCCTGCTGATGACTCTTCTGCGCCTCCTGCTACTGCAACTCCTGCATCTCCTCCTGCTGCTACTGCAACTCCTTTATCTCCTCCTGATGCTACTGCAACTCCTGCATCTCCTCCTGATGCTACTGCAACTCCTGCATCTCCTCCTGATGCTACTGCAACTCCCGCATCTCCTCCTGATGCTACTGCAACTCCCGCATCTCCTCCTGATGCTACTGCAACTCCCGCATCTCCTCCTGATGCTACTGCAACTCCCGCATCTCCTCCTGATGCTACTGCAACTCCTGCATCTCTTGCTGCAGCATCTCCTGCATCTCCTGCCGCTGCTGCATCTCCTCCTGCCGCATCTCCTGCAGCCGGCGCCGCCGCAACCACCGACCCACCGAAGGCCGCCGCCCCGTTCATAACAGCTGCAAGCAGCAGGGATTCAGCGGTGACCCCCAACGCCGCCACAGGCCACACCCCGAAAGCCTCCGCGCCCGATAAAACATCCGGGACCGGAGCGCCCGCCGGGCCGCCCGGCAACGCCATGACAACCGAGATCACAAAGGCGTCGACAGGCGGCGTCACGACGGGGCCGCGGTACACGGCTCTCACCACCGCGACGAGACAGCACAGCGTTGGAGGTGAGTTGACCCTGAATGCACCACATGATGGAAACGACCGAGGGTCCATTTCCATTCTCAAAAAATGTTGACTTGAATCAAGTCGTGTAAATTGCACAGATTCACTTTATAAATATGAATTAGTTTGGGAACTTTATTTAATCTGGCGGTTTCATTGAGAAAAAAATAATTTGGCGACTATAGAATGGACAAAGTCCAAAACAGACGTTAACGTTAGTGACGCTCCGTTTGGATTTGAGCCTTTTGACTGCCTCTCTGGGCCGACTTCACGGTGGGTCAGTGGTCAGCAGTTCCATCTTCCAATCGGAGGGTTGACGGTTCAATCCCCGCCCTCCCTAGTCGACTTTTCCTTGAGCAAGACACTTAACCCTGAATTGCTCCCTGCAGAGTAGCTGCGTCTCTGGTGTATGCAGGTAACAGGATTGTAAGTCACTTTGGATAAAAGAGTCAGCTTAATGACATGTAATGTAATAACTTGAAAATGCTTTAACACCCCCCCCCCCCCAGTCCAAATATTTATCAAGTTATTTTTTTACACTACATTACATGTCATTTAGCAGACACTTTTATCCAAAGCGACTTACAATAAGTACATTTCAACCTAGAGTACAAACTAAGAACAAGAATACAGAAAGTAACATTTCCTCAACATAGTCAAACTACAAAAGTACCATCTCATTATTTCATCTAAAAAGTTTTCCACAAATCAAATTCGCCTCCTGAATGAAGCAGCATCCGATGGAGATGCGGGGAAGAACCACAAAGAACCGACGTGAGAAATAAAACGATAACAGATCAATTATGTTCGTGTGCAAAAAATAATAATATGCGCTGGAGAAAAAGGTGGAGACAATTACTGACGGAGATTAAAAATGTCATTCCATTGGATGAAGGGCCCCGTACTACTTGTTCAGGACTGGTATCAACAAGGCTTTGTGTCGACCGCATTGTCTCTGATTAAAGGAGCTGAGGAAACAACGATGGCGCTCGCAGGCCTGAGCACAGAGCCGGCCGGGAACCCGGTGACCACCGCCGCCCCCTCCACCCTGACCGAGGCAGGAACTACTACACCACCTTCAGTCACAGACGCTGGAACCACGAACCCAAGAACAACAAGAAGAACCACCATCACCAACATCAGAACCACCGGCAGCACCACGGCAGCTCAGCTAAAGACGTTTTTGGTAACACACACTTTGTGGATCAATAAATATTACAGATGAATTATGAGCTGTTCATCATACCTTTAAGCTACTGTTGAAAGATTTCTACAATTTAGAATATTTTAATTTTCTCATCATGTAAATGGTGTGTTAATAGAAATTAGCCAATACTAATTAAACTTAATTAAAAAAAACACTTAAAACTTAATTAAACTTCTTTTAAACCACTTCTTAAAACCCACTTTTATAGAACTGCTTTTAAGTGATGTCCTTTTTTTTTTCTTTCTTTCAATCATTTTATTTTACGTTTTTACAAGTTACACCAGACAATCAAAAATGAATAAGTGCAAAAATTACAAAACAAACAACTATACGAACAATCAGACACATAAAATCAAATAAGAATAAATAAAAAAAAAAAAATTAATCCTTTTTATGTTTTTATGATGTTGTCCTTTTTATGTTTTTATTGTAATTGCCTATTTGTTTGGTTTTAGTTGTATTCAATGCTTTTATGGTATGGCCTGCTTTGTTTATCTGTAGAGCACTTTGTAAACCTTGTTTTTAAAAGTGCTATATAAATAAAGTTATTATTATTATTATTATTATTATTATTATTATTATTATTGCCAATGGTTGATGAAGGGGAGATAGATAGAGCCTTCCCTTTACAGCCACATGCATCAGAAAAGATTGTGACTAACATTCTGTGTTCTATTTGTATTTTTTGCAGTACTCTCTGAACAATGGGCATGAGGTAAGAATTTGCTTTATTTTCGGTTGTGTGTCTTTAAATCAGTTTCAGGCATCAGACTGTTTCCCTTCACCTAAACAACTGACTCTCATGGAGCCGCCGCTATTGTCCTGTCCCAGGGAGGCGGCCACGCCCGCTCCACTCCTTTCTCTATTCACAACTACTCCCCAAAGCTAGGGAACAATTGTGCAACATCCTGCGGGAAGGAAAAGAAGAATAAGTCCGACATTTTCTTTTCTTGTATTGTACCATCGTGCTCCAGCTTTTACATCACTTGTACAGTTATGATGTACAGTGGGGGGGAAAAAGTATTTAGTCAGCCACCAATTCTGCAAGTTCTCCCACTTAAAAAGATGACAGACGCCTGTAATTGTCATCGTACGAAGACCTAGACTATGAGAGACGAGGTAAGAATAAAAAAAAAAATCAAGAAAATCACTTTGTCTGATTTTTAAAGAATTAATTGGTAAATTCCTGGGTACAATAAGTTTTTTTTTTCTAATTTTGTCTCTCATAGTCGAGGTCTACCTATGATGAAAATTACAACCCTCTCTCATCTTTTTAAGTGGGAGAACTTGCACAATTGGTGGCTGACTAAATCCTTTTTTTCCCCACTGTACATGCCATACTGCTTCAGACATCTGTTTACAGCCCTGTGTGTAGCACTGATTATTAATTAGAAATATCAAACCACCTTCCTCAGGTAAGTCTCAATAGAATAAAACGTGACAATGATAATAAATAAATAATAAAAAAATGAAATTAAAAATAAATTAAAAATAAATTACATAATTTTTATAATAAATAAATAATGAAAAATAAAAAATATATAAATTATAATAAAACGGACAATTACACCAACCATAAAATGTTTCGTTAACTGATCATAAAGTTAAATAAAAAATAAGACAAAGTTTGTACCAAAATAATTGACATTTTCTCTTGATTATCTCCCAGATAAATATTTACAGTGAACTAGTCCGATATAAAATTCAATTCAATTCAGTTTTTTTGTATAGCCCATTTTCCAAAATTCGAAATTTGTTTCAGAGTGCTTAGGAGAATAAAGTCAAAAAGCTGCGTCTTTAAAAATGACAAGTGTGAAAGAACCCAAGAGCACGTCACTGAAGGCGGTTCTGCGTGGATCCACAACAGGAAACAGTGAAGCTCGCCATGAAAAAGAGGATTCCAGTCACAGAGCGGAAAAAAGTGTCTTTAGTGGGAACCCTTCCTGCCTTTCCCTAGTTTCCTTGGTTCCCACACCTCTTTCATACACTCACCCTCTCTATCTGACGGCCTCCGTTCCATTACCCACCAGAAATACTTGACATCTTGAAAGATACTGACATCAGCTTCACTTCTGACCCCCCTGTCCAAACTGTGAGACTCATTCATGGAAATGTACGAAGACGTGATTGTTACGCAGAGAGACATTCACACACGCGTCCTTGTCTCCACTCAGAAGGAGGAGGAGAAGGATCTGGTGGAGGTGTGCCGGCGGCTGATGGTCAATTTGCAGGACGGGAACTGCACCCTGACGTGGCAGCACCGCAACGGCAAAATACACTTTGACTGTGTGGAGATCAACGGGAGAGGTGAGGCGCGGTCACACCTAAATGAGTTAGAGGAGCCCAAGAATTGGTATGTGGGTGAAAGAAATGACCTCAAACATGTCAATGGAAAAGATGATGTATATTGTTCGACGTAAACAGAATATTTTTGATAGTATCTGGGGACCTTTTAGGTATTTCTTAAGGCACAATACTAATGTTGGCGACTTGATTCAGCAAGAACAGGCTCGGGGGGTCTCATTATGTACATTGAATAGTAGGAAAAACAACAACAAAAAACACCCATTACTCAGTTTGTAAAGTATATTTTGATGTTTGTTTCTTTTTACTTTCTTTTTATTTTATTTTCATCATCTGTTTTTAATTGAACTATTATTTAGTTACTTTATTATTATGGGAGGGGGAACAGGGTGAAAATGTTTGCTGTTCATTGTCCTGTTGATATTCAACCTGATGTGACCTGCAGACTGAAAATCAATAAATACATTGTTTAAAAAAAAAAAAAAATGAGTTAGAGGAAAACTGATTATTCTATCTGCTAACCAACACACCTGCATGTGTCTCACAGTGAAAACCAACCTGGCAACCCAGTACTACGAAGAGATCACCAAGGTGAGAGTTCACCGCCTGTGGAGAGGACGGACGCCGTGGCGTGAGGGGAAGTCGTCCTCTGATTGTATTCTCTGCTTCTAGAAACCCACAGACCACAAAACCCTCATCGCCATCCTGGCGTCCTGCGGCGCTCTGCTGATCATGATCATCATCCTCGCCGTGTGCGCCTCCCACCACCGCAGGCCCTACAACGATAACCAGGTAGGTGGAGATAGTGTCCCTCCAGCACCACCCAGTGGTTGGACACCGTACCACCCAGTGGTTGGCCCACTTTAGTACCCAGTGGTTGGCCCCCAGTAGCACCCAGTGGTTGGACACCATACCACCCAGTGGTTGGGTCCATATACCATCCAGTTGTTGGGTCCCTGTACCATCCAGTTGTTGGGTCCCTGTACCATCCAGTGGTTGGGTCCCTGTATCACCCAGTTGTTGGGTCCCTGTATCACCCAGTGGTTGGCCTACTTTAGTACACAGTGGTTGGGTCCATGTACCATCCAGTGGTGGGGTCCATGTACCACCCAGTGGTTCGCCCCTATACCACCCAGTGGTTGGGTCCCTGTACCACCCAGTGGTTGGGTCCCTGTACCATCCAGTGGTTCGCCCCTATACCACCCAGTGGTTGGGTCCCTGTACCATCCAGTGGTTGGCCTACTTTAGTACCCAGTGGTTGCCCCCCTATACCACCCAGTGGTTGGGTCCATGTACCACCCAGTGGTTGGGTCCCTGTACCATCCAGTGGTTGACCCCCATACCACCCAGTGGTTGGTCCCCATACCACTCAGTGGTTGCCCCCCTATACCACCCAGTGGTTGGGTCCATATACCACCCAGTGGTTGGGTCCATGTACCCCCCAGTGGTAGTCACCCTGTACCACCCAGTGGTTGGGTCCATGTACCCCCCAGTGGTAGTCACCCTGTACCACCCAGTGGTTGGGTCCATGTACCCCCCAGTGGTAGTCACCCTGTACCACCCAGTGGTTGGGTCCATATACCCCCCAGTGGTAGTCACCCTGCACCTCCCTGTGGCTGCCCCCCCTGTACCAACCTTCCCCCTTGAGCAGATGTATGCATGTAAATAAATACAAAATGAAGGTTTTCTGCAGGGTTCTTTCCACGATGTCGTCAGACACCTTTTTCTGTCAGACTCAGAAACGAGCGCTTCTAGAGGACCTTTTTGTAGCGTCGTAGCGCTTTTTGCCAAATCTTGGACCAAGTATCAAGTCCGAATGCAGCTTCTCAGAGACCTCGTCCCTTCATGTGATCCCCGCAGCAGCACCTGACGGAGGAGCTGCACACGGTGGAGAACGGTTACCACGACAACCCAACGCTGGAGGTGATGGAGGTGCAGCCGGAGATGCAGGAGAAGAAGGTGGCGCTGAACGGAGAGTTCAACGACAGCTGGATCGTCCCCATCGACAACCTGCTGAAGGGGGACATGGCGGACGAGGAGGACACGCACCTGTAGAGACACCTGGGGGGGAGGGGGAGAGGGAGGAGACACTGACAGAGCAAAATTCCATGGCAGCCCTTATCTGACCCTCCTGACCCTGGAGGTCGTTGACCCTGTAGCCAGAGAAGACTCTCAAATACTTCAACAGCCACGCCCCCACATTGACGCTGTCCGACTGCTCGATGTACTTCTACTTTAGTTTGGAAGGGAAGACAGTATTAAACCTTTTGCAGATGAAGTACTGATCAAATAGTACAAGGTGGCCTTTAAAAGAATCCACCAAGTCCTTCACATGTTCTGGTTTTGGTAGAGAAGATTCAACAGGATTCTTTCTGAAAACTCAAAGTGCTCCAAACCCTCAGAGATAAACAATTGTGCCTTCTCACACAAAGAAACAGAGTTGATGTGTACACAAGCGCCTGTAAATAAAGCCTCTTAGTTATTTCGACGGAGGCCAGAAGATGGAAGAAGCTCGGAGAGGCAGTTAAAGTCACTAACTTCATGAAGGAAGAGGAGAAGACACATGGAGGCTTTTAATCCACATATTCAGGCGAGTGGGTAGATTTAGTTTTGCGACACATTTTCACATGATTACACACGAGGGGAAAAAGCTCCAGCTTTCTGAAAGAAATTGGAGAAGTGTAACCGTGGTAACTCGTCCAAAACTGATGTAACTAGACGATGATTTGTGAGAATCAGAAAATCTGAATTGTTTTTATTTTTTATATATCACATATATGGTTTGATATATATCTATATAGATATATATCACATATATATATTTATATATACATATATATGTGATATATATATATATGTATATATATGATATATATATATATATATATATATCATATATATATATATATCATATGTATTTATATATACATATATATGTGATATATATATATATATATATATATATATATATATATCATATGTATTTATATATACATATATGTTATATATATATCATATGTATTTATATATACATATATGTGATATGTATATATTTATATATACATATATATATGTGAGATATATATAAATATATATGTGATATATATATATATATATATATATATATATATATATATATATATCATACATCACACCTAGTTATAGTTACACTTCAATCAAAATCGTCTTTTGAGAATGCTGTCGTTACCCTGTTGCATTGTGGGATATTTCTGCTGGCACCGTTCCCAGTGTTATATAATATTTCACCAAAAACAGTCTGCAATTCACTTCCTGTTGGCTTCAGACAGTGAAATACTTCTCGTTAGCATTCAGCTAGAGCGCTAGATAGCGCATGGCTAGCGCACTAGTTAGCGCTAAAAAAAGTATTTTGTCCGCTGGCTATTCATACATGCAGGATATCACAACAAATCATGTCGTTTGTGAGCTTCATCTTCTTTCATTTAAAATAAAATCACATTATTAGCCAAAACACCACCCTTATATCATGGTTATTATACACCAGGCGTCTTTTGGGGGTAGATTTACAGAAATATTTCAATTGGTTCAAAAGAATAATTCATCAAGCAACAAAACAACCGTCAGTGGTTTCATAAGTAAAAGAGGAGAATGAGCTTCACAGATATGCATGTTCGAGGTCACGCTCAATGACGACGTTTCAAACCGTCAAGCAAAACAATATTAACTCAAGTTGCAAAATTAATTTTAGAAAACCAATACCTGTAAACATTTCCCAACCGGTGCCTGAAGGCATCACTTCTACGATGGAGAAATCCCCCAAACACCCAGCCAACGAAGTGACGACCAGGACCAGAAAATAAGTATCACGTAATAAGTCCAGTCAGTCAAAACATTGCCAATAGGAATAATTGATAATGGTTTATGAATTAAAGACACCTCTGAAGCCAACACTGTAAATATGTGTTTTCTTCCCACTGCTGTCGCTCCTGGAGGGGGCGGAGTCTGATATTATTAAATCATCTGGCTTGATATGTAAAAAAACACAGCAGAACTGGGCACACGATCATTTTGAATAATATCCTTCCCTTTAAGAAGTTAATATATATATGTACTTATACACAAGTGAATACATCACCTTGGGCACTCCAATCATACTTTTGATTGATTTTTGTTGTTTTGTTTGTGCGTCTCGTTTTCACTTTTATTATTATTATTATTATAGCTGTGATGTTTTCACCAAAGTACGTTACCAGTATTTTCTATGTATTTATGGATCGTTTGCTGCTGAAGGCGAACAACAGGTGTCTGACACACTGGAAGCTGTAAATTGTCGATCGCCTCGGCGGTCGTGTTGTTCTACCCGTTCAGATATGAAAATAAAAGTTGTTTTTTTTCCACTTTGGTCCCAAAGTTTTACTTCGCCGCCAGCGAGTGACCACCAGGGGGCGGCAAACAGCACAGAGACGAGAGAGTTATGAAAACCTGAACAAAATACAATCTTTATTCATTATATACATTACATACAATGCAACACTCCAGGGCGCTCTACACGTTCACTGTAGCCACAGTAGTGCTCACCGATCTGAGAGTAACTTAAAAACCCCTGAGGCCAACCCAGAGGTCAAGAGGTCAAGAGGGCAAGATGGAAAAAACTAAGAAAATGAAAATACCATCCATCCAACATAGTTGTGCAGCTGGCATTTACCCTAAAATAGCAACAAAAAAAGGGGGAAAAAGTAGTATTTGGCATTGTGTTTATATACACTTTGTTATTTATTCTTTGTTTTTAGTTTTTTTTTTTTACAAAAGGTGCTTTAATAAGTTTTGTTAAACACGATGAAAACGATTGCTACGGCAAGCATGATGAGCCCTAAATGCAGTCAAAATATAAATAATGAATCCCTCGCGACGCTTTATCATTTCAACAGATATACGCTTTTTTTTTTGTTGCTGCGGTGTCTCGTTTTTATAAAAATGTTCCGTGAATAGACGCTCCAGAGCGACGCCAAAACAACCAAATACTGGCGCTAAAAGAACCAAATACTGGCGCTGAACAGAACTAGGGTTTCAAAGGGAAGTTTGAGCCTGAAACAGCGACTCAAAGGTCACAGTGAATAAACCGTGACGGGTTTTAAGCAAGAGACGATTAAAGCGCCAAACCACCGATGAAGAAATAGTTGAGATGATGTCCTTACGGAGGATCAGGGGAGAAGATCGACGCCTACAGACTAGAAACGGCTCCCTGAGGGATCTTCACCTCGGGCCGGTCGTTATGCTAAGCTAAGGTCCCTCAGCGAGCTCGTTGTCCTCCTGGTTTCAGTCATGAGACTGGTTTTCACAGCATACCGAAAGGCAGGAACTACTTTTAAAGGGACAGTACACACCTAAATCAATCAGAGCTAAAATCACCTTCTACTTACCCGTCGTGCTCAATGCATTTGTGACTCTGTGGGGTGAACCGTCCCTTTAAATGGAACACATTCTCCCCTCTTACACAGCAAATGAAAATCAGTGTCACCAGGATCCGGTCTCGATTGGTCGGGTCTGACCAGGAGCGTCACGTTCACAGACTCCTCCCCTGCTACATCGGCTCGCCTTAGTTTTACAGTACAGAACTTTTTTTGGGGAGATGTGGTCTTTAACCCTGTTGCACAGCACCGGTTCACTCCAGTCCCTTCAAAATAAGAGCATTATAGGTGAATCACCGTCCAATAGTCCACGCGTCATCTTAAAAAAAGTCTACATTTTAAGAATCACGCTCCCGTTTCCGAATGTTACGCTGCTGTTTCCCGTGAAAGAGAAGACGAGTCTCTCCTCTTCAATGTTCTTCAAGACACAAATATTATGTACACATTGAGGTTCAACAGTCGCAGCAGATGGTTTGTTATGGACCTCGGTCCCAACTGGGAATCATGGAAGACGATAGAGGAGCGAGACTCTGGAGATCAACCGATGAACATGGACCCGCCCCCAAGTGACGATTGGCTGACAGCCGCGGGAAATCTTCCTCGTCTTCACGCGCAGAAGAAAACTTGCTATAAAGCGGCTTCTCAGACAGCACACACCCGAAACCCGACATCTAGAAAACATGTCGTCGTGGAGAACGCCGGTTCGGCTTAAAGGGGCGTGGCCTCAAACCATCACAACGATCCCGTTAACTCGACACACGTCGACTCTGTGACCTTTTCCCCCACGAACTGGAATACTGACACCCACCGCTTTGAAGTCCTCCTAATAAATAGAAGAGCCAGCAGCTTGCTGTATGTGGACCCGGACTTTTAGAAGAGATGAAGAGAGGAACAAGAGAGAACACGATCCAGGACACCACCGCCCCCCCCCCCCACGCCAAAGAAAATCCATATATGTATTTTTACATATTCTGTACACCATTTAGAAGTCCATTAAGTACTAAAGGGGGGGGAAAAGCCCGTTAAACAACCCAAACCAATATATAAAAGGTATATTTATATATATATTAAGCTTTATCTCATAGAATCATTCCTCTATTGTTACTACGCCACTATTAAATGGTCATTAACGGGGTTTTAGAGAAGCAAGCGAACCAAAAGTGAAAGTGTACGTTGTGAAGTAAACCGTGGCAAGAATTGGCCGGAACGGACGCCAAGCGTGTCGCTATTCACACGCGGCGTGGGTTCAAAGGAAAAGTCGCTGAGAAAAAAGACAAATGTGTGCATATCATGTGTCTGGAAAAAAAATAAAAAAAGTAAATCCAGTGAAGATGGAAAACATAAGCGATGATCGGTAGATTCTGGAGGGCCTTCCACACACTTCCAACAGCATCTTGTGAAAAGAGTTTTACACCTGGCAGCGGTCTGTGTGTGTGTGTGTGTGTGTGTGTGTGTGTGTGTGGGTGTGTGTGTGTGTCCGTCTGACCCTCACCACCACAACAGGAAGTCAGTAATCCCACCTGACGGGTTCAGAAATAGAAAAATAACTGGTCTCTGTCTCAGTCGGTTTCTGGTGGGGAAAAGGTGTCGGAGGTGGGGGAGGGGCTTCAGAGGAGGGGGCGGGGCTAGAGCGTGATGAGGTCGACCAGGTTGCCCTTGGGCGGAGTCATGCTGTCCGGAAAGAAGTTGACGAGCGTGTCGAAGAGATGCGTCCGCTGAGCGTACGTCTGGTCCACGTCAGAGAAACCTGAGCGAAGGGAGGAGGAGACATGTCAGCACGCCGCAGTACGCCGAGAATACGCCGAGAATACACAGAGAATACGCAGAGAATACGCCGAGAATACACAGAGAATACACAGAGAATACACAGAGAATACACAGAGAATACGCCGAGAATACGCTGAGAATACACAGAGAATACGCCTAGAATACACAGAGAATACGCACAGAGAATACGCAGAGAATACGCAGAGAATACATGGAGAATCATGAGAGAATACGAGAGAATACGCAGGAGAATATGAGAGAATACACAGAGAATACGCAGAGAATACGCAGAGAATACGCAGAGAATACGCAGAGAATACGCAGAGAATACGCAGAGAATACGCAGAGAATACGCAGAGAATACGCAGAGAATACACAGAGAATACACAGAGAATACACAGAGAATACGCAGAGAATACGCCGAGAATACGCACGCAGAGAATACACAGAGAATACGCAGAGAATACACAGAGAATACGCCAACAATACGCCAACAATACCCCAAGAATACGCCAACAATACGCCGAGAATACCCCCAAAATACGCTGAGAATACACCAAGAATACGTCAACAATAAGTCAAGAATACCCCCAAAATACCCCAACAATACGCCAACAAAATAGGGCAACAAAACGCAGAGAATACACTGAGAATAGAGAGAGAATACGCCGACAACACGGCAGCTATATACTAAGCATGACCTCCAGACGCGAGCGGCCAGCTTTGTGTAAAACGGGTTCATACAGACGTTGACCAGTGGATTTCAGTGGATTTCAGTGGTTTTCAGTGGTTTTCCAGGACTTTAAACCAGATTTCCATGTACGGAAGAGCGTATGCCGGTTTACATTTTGAGCGTCATTGTTTTAAAAGAGTATTCATTATTATTTTCTTCAGGAGTTTTAGCATTTTAAAATGCCACGACCGTACGAACTGTAAGAAAACCTCTTAGTAAAACACAACACAGAGTTGAACCAAAAAGATGGAAAGGGAAAGGCATCAACATACACTCAGAATAACAAAAGTACAAGTATACGCATTGGCATTAATGTGTAATGATAAACTTTTGAACTATTTCATAGTTTCAATAGTCTATATTCTACTTAGTGATACACTGTAGTTCACAAGTTCATTGATAAATTACTTTAAGAACCTTAATCTGCAAAGTAGCTAAACAAGGTAGGGAAAGTAAAAGAAACATGAAAGAGAAACACACACACACACACACACACACACACACACACACCCACACACACTTACCCAGAGGGATGAAGTCAGAGCTGGACTTGAAGAGAGCCGAGGGGAGCAGCTGGAACTGAAGAGACATGTGAACGTTAGCTGCTGCTGCTGCTGCTGGCCAGCAGAGGGCGCTGCTGCAGCAGCAGGAGAGCACAACTGTTCCTCTCTACATTTACGCGGTTTACTTCTGGTTCCTTTTCTTATCTTTAAAAAATATATAGATATTTGTTGCTTTCCTCCAACAAGAACAAGAAGCAGGAACACAACACAACAACAACAACAACAACAACATTCCTACCGACGGCCATGAGGCTCTTCAACAAAGCACCTCTTGCCAGAAACTTGCAATAACTGCAATAACTCACTGTACATATTCACATTCATACTTACACTGTGTTGATCTGCACTGCACACATTTCATTTACACTACACACACTCTGCATTTTGCACACTGTCTATATTTTTTTTTTATTTTACATATATGTTATATATATAAAATATAAATATAAGAAAGAAATAAAGTGACTGTGCATAAAGTATACAAAGTGAAATATAAGATACGAAATATACACACACACACACACATACACACACGTATATATTTTATTTTAACAAAATAAAATATATATACACATACACATATAATTTATTTTGCATCTTATATTTCACTCTGTATACTTTATGCACAGTCACTTTCTTTCTTTCTTAAATTTATATTTTATTGTGTTTAGTTTATTGGTGCTACTGTGTCAACAAATGTCCCCTTGGGGATTAATAGAGTATTTTTCTATTCTATTCCTCTGACCTCCTCCTACACTGAAGAGCAGGAACAGTGAAGCGTGAATGGGGCACCTCTTTACCTCTTTGGTCTCAGCCGGGTCCGTGTGGTCCACCGTGAGCGACAGGTCGTTCTGCAGGTATTTGAGCGCGCTCAGTGGCTCCGACTGGGCCTTCTCCTCGAACCTGGCCAATCAAAACACACGGAGGGTGAACGGGGGCTGCGGTCAACCAGGACACCACTAGATGGCAGCAAAGCACAACCAGTCAGCTTCCCGTGGCCTCTGGTTGACCTTTGGAAGTGCAAAGGTCTCACATGACGTTTTTTCTTTTGATTTAAAAGGTTGCGTTTACAAATAAAACAAAGTTAGTAAAAGAACGAACAAACGCTTCATCTCCTGGATGTAAAACACGTCTAACATTCTTCTGTTCATCTACATCTTGTCTGATATAAGTGTTACCGATGCTGGTGGGAAGAATGGAGGCTTCACACGATGGATATCTATATATATATATATATACAGGGTTCTTACACATTTTGACCAGTGGATTTCCATGACTTTTCCATGACTTTTTCATGACTTTCCATCAAATGTCCATGACCAAACTGAAATCTCGGTATAAACATGAACAATTTAGAAAATGTTGCGTATTAATTGCGTACGCCGGCTTATATTTTGAGCGTCTTTCTTTAAAAATCCCATTCATTATTTCAAACTCGGCACAAATGAACATGTGACAACAAATTTTCATGACTTTTCCAAAACTTTTATGATTTAAGTTTTTTTCCATGACTTTTCCAGGCCTGGAAATGATCATTTTGACCAGGTTTTCCATGAGCGTACGAACCCTGTATATATATCGATCGATGCCATCTATATAGATATCCATGTGAAGCCTCCCTTTGAGATATGAATGGATGTACGTGTATAGAGGTGGTGGTCCGCCCCTCACCTGTACTTCCTGATGAGGTATCTGCAGTGGCGCAGCAGGAACTCCTTGGAGGGCCGACACAGTTTGAGGGACCAGAAGTCGTCCAGACGCATCTTGGGAGAACACGACTTCCCGGGGTTTCCACCAAATAGGTAATGCACCTGGAAACACAATGCGAAACACCGGTTACAATGCACACACACACACACACCTGTCATCACAGTAATTGGACTGGATGTTATTATGGTCTGAGTATGGATGATTCAGCAAAACAAATCTAAGATATTAAACAAATGGTTTTGATTGTTTCTGGGCTCAGTGGTTCTGAATTTAAAAGTTATCTCATGCCTGTTGGTCTAAGCCAAAGTGTGTGTGTGTGTGTGTGTGTGTGCGTGTGTGTTACCTTGTGCATCTCATCGTAGACCAGCTGGTGTGCGAAGCGTGGACACGGCTCCTCCTCCTGCAGAGTCTTGCTTGGGTTTTCTTTCACTGCCTGGTCGTTCTTGTACACACACGACCTGAACACACACACACACACACAAATAAAGAGGAGGAAGCAAGTTTACATAAGTGACAAAGAGACTGAACGCTTCCTGAAGCCCTCGAGGACAAGCTGCTCCACTCTCTCTCACACACACACACACACACACACACACACACACACACACACACACACACACACACACACACACACACACACACACACACACACACACACACACACACACACACACACACACACACACACACACACACACACACACACACACACACGAGAGAGACACGTGTCACACTGACTTAGATCACCGGACATTGAGCTCAAACCAATGTTCTGGAACAGAGAGCGCTGTGTGTGTCTGTATCTGCCTGTGTGTGTGTGTGTGTGTGTGTGTGTGTGTGTGTGTGTGTGTGTGTGTGTGTGTGTGTGCGTCTCCTACCAGTTGTTGCGCGCAATGTCGTAGATCCAGAAGGAGTTGCGTACGTTCTCCTCCCTCTTGTCCTTGTCCTTGCTGAGGCCCGACAGCACGTGGATCTCGTTGAGCTCGGGGTCGATGGTCGCCCTCTGGGTGAAGCCCGTCATCGGCACTGGGAAGAGAAAAGGGGGAGCGGTGAGTTCAAGGACCCGGAGCTTTGAACACACCGTGGCTCAGCTGGTTGCCTCGTGGCTGGGTTTGTGTTTTTTTGCGGTTTCAATGGATAAAAGTGATAAAAGTGGCGTCTTCTTCTGCTCTCACTGGAGGCCGGGGGGGGGGGCTCCTCCAGCTAACGAGTTTCGACGAGCTCCAGAAAAAATAAAACTCAAAAAGTCACGAGGAAGTGAAGAAAACTGCTCAATCAACCCGATGCGTGGATCAATTAGACACTGTGAAATGTTATACAATGAAACAAGTCAATCTGTTCATTTACGGTCCATTTGTTGGAAGATGCATGTATAAATATATACTTATATTTTAAATATACTATATCTCATCTAGCGTCTCGTGTCAAACTAGAACGGGCACTCAGTAGAGACACATTTTGGCATTAGTTGCACGCCAATTGGATACAAATTGAAGCTTGACCTTTGACCCTGTCAATCCCAAAATCTAAACAAATGGTCCCCGGATAATAAACAATCATCCAACCAAATTTCATGTGATTCGCTTTAATACTTTTTGACTTATGTGAATAACACAAACACACACAAACACACACACATACAATTATGTATTTGTATGTATGTGTGTGTGTGTTATTCAACAAAGCACTTCTTGCCAGAAACTTGCAATAACAGAACTTGCAAAAACAGAACCTTCTGCATTTTCAATGCGAGGGTAATAAATGTTAAAAAACGGGGCACGAGTTGGTTCAACAGATTCACGTTTGATGGCAGACCTCAGACCAGTTGTAAACTCTTTACAAAGAGCTGAGGGAACACATACCGGCTCCAAGGCGGGCCTTAACTTTGTTCTTTCCGTGGAGGAAACGGAGACTCGACCGCAAATGTCACGGCGGGGAAAAATGGCAGAAATGGAATTTCATTAAAGAGATACCAAATAAATGTCGGCCCAGAGCTCCCAGCTCGGGCTGCGGGTCGGGAGCGATGCTGCTGCTCCTGCCCAGCTCATGCTTCCTTCCTGCAAAGACACATTCTGTTCTTTCTTGCTCCGTTTCAGCCGCCCACGCATTTGAATTGTTCCATTCCTCTGGCAGGACGGGCTGAGCGTCTTCATTCCTGTGGTCTGAATGAAGACCGGCTTTCTCCCCCAAAAGGTACCACCGTGGAACCGGAGTCTGGGCTCCAGTGCGTCGGAAATACAAGAGGGCAAAGAGTAAAACCGCCCCCGAGAAATATAATGTTGCCCCCATCATTTTGATAGTTAAATAGCGTTTTGTTTTTGTACTTTGTTCTAGGTCGGTATGCCAAAAAAATCTATAAAAATCATTTTGAATTATAAAAAACAAAGAAGCGAGTTATTATTGTTAATAGTCGTTTAAAGAAATGTAATAACAATAAAAAAACAAAGAAATACGAAAAATGTCTGATTTATGTTTTCTGTTGATAAGAAAACACTTTGAATCTGACTATTGCCTAATAGTCTTATTATTGCCTAATAGTCTTATTATTGCCTAATAGTCTTATTATTGCCTAATAGTCTTATTATTGCCACTTTTATGACATTTGCTCATAAACTGTGAGCGAAAATAAGTATATTTATTATTTTTAACCAAGGTTAGATGTTATTTCACAAGTCAGTGGGGGAAAAAACTGCCCCCTAAAAAAATATGTAAATGTTCGACCCTGTTGGAATCTATATATTTGCAAGCAGTACTGGCAATTTAGACTTAAAAAATGGTCAGTTTCCCTCCGATCACATTAGGGATGGAACAAGACGTTTCTTTATAGGAGACTTTATACATATAAATGGACAGGGTTCATACACAGGTCGACCAATAGATTTACACGACTTCTCCAGGACTTTAAACCACATTTTCAGGACCATTTTGTGAAGTCTCGGTGTATTTTATTCAATAGTTTGATTAAAAGAATAAATATGTAAATACATGTTTATCTTTTTAATCAATTTTTTTTAATTTATTCTTTTAATCATGTTTAAATGAACATATGAATATAAAACATTCCCAGGACTTTTACAAAAAAAAAAAAAAAAAAAAATCTTTTTCTCAAGGACTTTTTCCAAGCCTAGCAATAACCATTTTAAAATTCCAGCACTTTTCCCGGTCTTCCATGACCGTGCGAACCCTGTCGGTGTGCTCACCCATGCCCGAGTCCTTCTTGGTGCCGTCGGATATGATCTCCACGTGGTCTCCGTCCACGTCGTAGCTGAAGAAATCATTGAGGTACGTCTTTGACCTCTGACCTCCGAACACGTACAGGCAGCGGTTCCTCTGGAGGAAACGGAGAATCAGCACGCCGGCTAACTGCGTTTCATTACGAATGAACCCAGAACACGTCTGGTGGACTCACGGTGTGGAAGAGCATGCAGTGCCCGATGCGGGACTGGACGTCCTCCGGCCCGGCGTTGCACGAGTCCTCCCGCAGGAGGCTCCAGGTGGCGGCCTGGCAGCGGTAGGCGTACAGGCCGCTGAACTGGGGCTCCGACGCGCGGCTGTCCTCCACGCTGCCGTTGCACGTCAGGATGCGCCCGCCGAACGTGTAGATCATGTGCTTCTCCGAGTCCATGCACATCTGGAAAAGAGGGCGGGAAGGACGACAGGGAGTGCGAGAGTCGAGTCGGAGTTCAGCATCGACCGTATCAAGTTAATTACAGGGTTATTACACATGTGGACCGACGGAGTTCCATGACTTTTCCATAACTTTTCCATGACTTTTCCATGAACTGAAATCTCGGTATAAACATGAAAAATATAGAACATGTTGCGTATTGAGAGCGTACGCCGGCTTATATTTTGAGCGTCTTCCTTTCAAAAACATATACATTATTTCAAACTCGGTGTAAATGAACAAGTGAATATTACAAATTTCCATGACTTTTCCAAAACTTTTGTGATTTAAGTTTTTTTCCATGACTTTTCCAGGTTTTCCATGACCGTACGGACCCTGAGTAAGTACGAAACGCGATCGGGGCGGTAATGATGAACCCTAAGTGGCTGGTTGCTACCTGGTGGTCGAACACCAGCTTGGGCCCGCCGTCGGCCGACGTGTCCTCGCTGAGCAGCGTCCAGGTGTTGGCGTCGATGTCGTAGCGGTAGAAGTCGCTCTTCAGGGACTTGCTGTTCCGGACGCTGGAGTCCAGGTAGCGGCCGAGCGTGTAGATCTGCCGCCGCTGGGAGTCGATGCACATCTTGTGGCACGAGCGAGCGCTGGGACCGCTCTGGGGGGGGGGGGGACACATAGCTCAGGGCGTCTCTCCTCATCCACGCCCGTCTGTATTATCGTGTTTCTGACTCACCTCTTTCTCCGTGTCTCTGGAGATGCAGGACCACTGGTTCTCCTGGACGCTGTAGGCCCAGAAGTCGGCCAGGTCCTGCGTGCCGTCCCAGCCCCCGAACAGGTACACGGTCTCTGAGGGCGGAGCGGAGCGACGTTAGACCTCCTCTCTGGGACCAGCGTCCCGCTTCGGTTAGGTTGTAATAGTCAGGGTTCGTACACATGTTGACTAATGCATTTCCAGGACTTTAAACCAAACGTCCATGACCAAACTGAAATCTCGGTTTAAACATGAGAAAGTGAGAACATTTAGTATTTAAACGATGTGAATTCCAAAGCATACAGTATACATTTAATGAAACAAATGAATAAGAGACAATATTTTATTTAAAGAATAAACATTTGCTTCCCGAGCTATGGCCATCGAACTTTCCAGTTACGGTGCGTTCACTTGCAACGCGGAAAAAAAAGAAAATTGCGCCGCCAGTATGAGAGCGTACGCCGGCTTATATTTTGAGTCTTTCTTTCTAAAACATATTCATTATTTCAAACTCGGCGTAAATGAACAAGTGATTTTAACACATTTCCGTGACTTTTCCCAAACTTTTGTGATTTACGTTTTTTTCCATGACTTTTCCAGACCTGGAAATGACCATTTTAAAATTGCATGACTTTTCCAGGTTTTCCATGACCGTAAGAACCCTGAATAGTTTATTTTGATAACATCTGCAGAGGTCTTATGTTTTAAATTAATACATATAGAAAGATATTATAATAGAAAATATTAGGGAGAATATTGATATTGTTATTAATGTATTATGAAGCATAGGGGTAATGTTTACTCTATGCAAATGTGAATGGCAAGAATTAATGTATGTTCAACAGGGTTCTTACACATTTTGACCGATGGATTTCCATGACTTTTCCATGACTTTTCCATGACTTTCAACCAAATTTCCATGACCAAATTGAAATCTCTATAAAAATATGAAATATTTAGAAAATTGTAAGTATGGAGAGCGTACGCCGGCTTATATTTTGAGCGTTTTTCTATTAAAAACATATTAACTATTTCAAAATTTGCGTAAATGAACAAGATATTATAACAAATTTCCATGACTTTTCCCAAACTTTTATGATTTAAGTTTTTTCCATGACTTTTCCAGGCCTGGAAATGACCATTTTAAAATTCCATGACTTTTCCAGGTTTTCCATGAGCGTAAGAACCCTGTTCATAAGAGTGACTGCATGTTAGTATTATAGATCGACGAAGCCGGTTGAAATCTGTGACGTGACTCACAATAACACAGGACTTTTATTGTGAAGGTGACTTTAATACCGAAAATAATAGACGGGAATTTTATTGTGAAAATACTTGACCGGAAATGACGTTTTGACCCCGAGTGACAAAACTCTGCGAAGAAGACAAATCTTTCTCTTTCGACTGGATTCTCGACGCCGAAGGAGGGCGGAGGAAACGATGAAGACCACGATGAGAGCCTTCACTGTTTTGTTTTACACTTCCTGCCATTAAATGTTGATAACTTAATTCACGCGCGTCCGGAAGCCTGTTTTCCACCATCTGCGAAGTGCCTCGTTCCAGAACACCTTACAGAAGGCACTGGCCCACTCAGATAATCATCACAAAGTATTCGCAGCTCCCGAAAGGTCAGCCGGGTTGACATGGAATCAGTTTTACACATGTGTGATATTGAATGTTTTTCGATATCGTGTTTCATTATTCTGGCGTACGCAACACGGACCGCTTCACGTCACGATGTTCCTTTTATGACGATTAACTCGTTTCCATCACTAAATTCAGACAAATGGGTTCTGCCCCTTGAGACGAACGGGAAGAGGGGGAGACGAAGAAGAGCTTTTTGCTTTTGAGACGTCGGGACGGGACGTTCGGAAGAAGATAATAGCCGTTTGTTTCTGTCAAAACAAGTTGTGATTCATGTGCTCACAGGAGAGAAATGCTCTCAGGACAGTTTGTATTTTAAGAGGACAAAAAGCTCGAGGGGGAGAGAGAAGGAGGGGGAGAGGGAGAGGGGGGAGAGAGGGAGGGATTATTTCATTAAGTGGTAATGGAGGATATGAGTCATTACACATCACCCTGAGGGCCTCACCGGTCTGGACGTCTATCACCATCTGATGTCCTCCTCTCATCCCGGGCCTGTTGTCATCACCGTCACCTGAGGGGGAGAGAGGAGGAGAGGGGGAGAGAGGAGAGGAAAGAAGAGGTGGGGAGAAAGAAAAGAGAGAAAAAGAAAGAGGGGGAGAAAGAGAGGAGAGAGGAGAAGGGGGAGAGGAGAGGATGGAGGGGAGAGAAAGAGAGAGGAGAGGGAGGGAGAGAGTGCGAGAGAGTGTGAGAGAGAGAGAGAGAGGGGGGGGGGGGGGGAGAGGACAAAAGGTGGTGTGTGAGAGTGGGACGTGGAAGATGACGTGGAGGAGGAAAAAGAGAGAGGGGAGTGTGGAGGAGAATGGGAGGAGCAGAGGAGGAGCAGAGGAGGAGCAGAGGGGGAGCAGAGCTTTAGCTCCGAGGCCACACAGCTTTCACATCAACGTGTCAGAGGAGGAGGAGGAGGAGGAGGAGGAGGAGGAGGAGGAGGAGGAGGAGGAGGAGTCTCACTGGTCACGTCCTCTCGGTTCACTTCCTGGCCGCTCGGCCCCTTGTTGCTCTTGGGGATGATCTGACTCCAGCGGGGTTTGTACTCCTGCTGGCTGATGTACTGGTTGAACAAGCCGTCTGCAGGGGGAGGAGAGGGGGAGGAGAGGGGAGGAGAGGGGGAGGACACGGCAACGGTTACCATCAACCAGGCGGAAAAACCATGAAAAGGTACCACGGACAAGTCGAGAATTCCAAAGCGTACAGTATATATATATACCGCTAAACCAACACGTGAATATCACAAAAGTCCGGGACTCTTCCCGGTTTTCCGTGAGCGTACGAACCCTGAATACCTCTCACGGCTTTGTCGATGAGCTCCTCGCAGGCGTCGAAGTCCCCCTGCAGCACCAGGCGGTCGTGCAGGTGCGTGAGCATCGGATGCTCCAGGGCGATGCGCGTCTTCTTCTGCAGCGACTCGAAGGCCTCCGTGTAGTTGTGCTGCCGGAAGTGCTTCAGGCAAAGGCGGATGGCTTCCTGTTCCCGGTACTTCAGGGGGAGGAAAGAGAGACGGGCGGACGTGTAGAAAATGAAAACATTTTATATATACGATATTAATGTTATGAAGCCAAACACGAGGACGTTGGATGTTCCAACGTTTGTGGGACGAGTATAAAGCAGAATTAGTGGTTATTTCTTCGTGGTGCATGAAGGAAATGATAACCGTTTCCACGGAGTAAAGCAGGGTTCTTACACATTTTGACCAGTGGATTTCCAGGACTTTTGCAGGACTTTTGCAGGACTTTTCCAGGACTTTTCGATGACTTTAAACCAAATGTCCATGACCAAACTGAAATTTCAGTAAATACATGAACAATTTTGGAAATGTTGCGTATTGATTGCGTACGCCGGCTTATATTTTGAGCGTCTTTCTTTAAAAAATATATTAATCATTTCAAACTCGGCGTAAATGAACACGTGATTGTAACACATTTCCATGACTTTTCCAAAACTTTTATGATTTAATTTTTTTTCCATGACTTTTCCAGGCCTGGAAATGACCATTTTAGAATTCCATGACTTTTCCAGGTTTTCCATGACCGTACGAACCCTGTTGAGGTCACACGCTCCATCCGACTCTTTCAGGCCGAGCCCACGCCCCCCTCACCTTGCTGTACCAGTTGAGGCAGGGCTGCACCACGTCGGGGTCTTCGATGCCGTGCAGCTCGATGTACCAGATGCTGAAGTTAAAACTGGGACCCCACGACATCAGAGGCACTGAGAAGGAGACGAAGGGGTCATACAGACGGACGTGGGGGACCAACAGGATTTAATAAAACATAACCTACACTAGAGGTCAAAAGTTTTCGAAAACCTAAATTTCTCGAAAGGAAAGACCAACACTTCTAATGGTCTGTCTTCCTTTCAGGGTTCTTACACATTTTGACCGATGGATATCCATAACTTTTCCATGACTTTAAACCAAATTTCCATGACCAAATTTAAATCTTGGTAAAAACATGAAACATTTAGAACATTTTACGTATCGAGAGCGTACGCCAGCTCATATTTTGAGCGTTATTCTTTAAAAAACATACTAATTATTTCAAACTCGGCGTAAATGAAGATGTGATTTTAACACATTTCCATGACTTTTCCAAAATTTTTACGATTTAAGTTTTTTCCATGACTTTTCCAGACCTGGAAATGACCATTTTAAAATTCCATGACTTTTCCAGGTTTTCCATGACCATACGAACCCTGTCCTTTGTGAATTGCCCTTTTCTTGCCATTATAAGATCAATATACGACTTCCTGCAGTACAATACTGTCCAAATAATGCTGAAGAGGGTGTAGTAACAGTCTGTTTCCACACGGCTTTGATGCAGACAGTAATCAACTAAAGCGGAGACACCTGTGGGAATCGTTAGCATCAACTTTCAAGGCTTTATTTACTTCCAGAACAGCTGCAAGTGGTTAACCCATCACTTGTTGCCTGAAAAAAGCCTTTTTGTGTTACTCTTTTCCGTTTTTGGTAACCTAAACGTTCTCATTTAACCTCAGGCAGTTTGCCCCTTACCTTTGTAACATGTGAGGTTATTACATTTCAATAAAAACTGGGGAAATGCAGGTGTACTACGACTTCCTGCTCTCTCTCGTCATGTAGAAGTTCACACTTCCATATTTTGACAACCCAAAAGCTGGAAGACAATTCAGGTTAAACGACTTCCAGAAATGTGATGATATTAAGGACCTGACGAAGGAACCGTGCGCCGCTGTCCGTTGACGTGGGTCCTGAATTCGGCCGTGGCTTGAAATCACGAACACTTTGAAAAACCACGCGAGCTCTCACCTATTTTGACAAATCTGCAGGGGAACATCTGCTCGTCGATCTTGTGCTTTAAGGTGAACGTTTCCTTGTTGTAATCATTCTTAAGGCCGCTGGAAGAGAGAGAGGATCCAACAGAAAACAGCAAAGATGACGCAGCAGTTTCACAAATGAAATCAGCGGTTGAGCTGCCAACTGCATCCGTATAACGGGACCTCTTCTCAGCTATTTTTATTTTTCCATCCCACTGTCCATCTTTGTACTCTTTTTTTACTCTTTTTACAGTTTTTTTACTGGCTATACTAGCCCATTGCACCGACTGCCCTATTTATATCTTTTTGCACTATCCTCATGGATACCAACATCAACACTGACACATTTTTTATGCACACTAATATCTGTAAAGAATCTGTATACATCCTACTCCCTGTGAACATGTTCCCCCTATGTGTATTGTTGTTATACTGTGATTCTACTGGAAGTTGTGTATGTATGTTTGTGAGTTAAGTTAAATGTTAAATGTATAAGCTACTGGTTGACCTAATTTTCCCTCGGGATTAATAAAGTATCCATCCATCCATCCACCCATCCATCTTTAACAAACATGCAGTGTGGTGAGGAGAACTATGAAGAGAACTCTCCTGTTGCTCACTAACTGCACGAAAACTGTGTTTTCACAATAGTGGATTATACCTGAGATACTGTTGCTATGGATACTGAACTTTACGGTTACGGTGCGTTCACTGGGCAGGCCGCGAGTACGAGATCCTGTGAATATAAACATCTCACCTGGACAAAAGCTCCGTCATGTTCTCTTCACTCATCCCACCGAACACTTTAAACTTCTTGAGGTTGCACACGTGAGTCTTCTCATACTTCCCGAAGGTGATGCTCTGAACGATCGCCGGCCTTTCCAATTTCAGGATTAAAAACTGCAGAGAGGAGAAGAAGAAGAAGAAGAAGAAGAAGAAGAAGAAGAAGAAGAAGAAGAAGAAGAAGAAGAAGAAGAAGAAGAAGAAGAGTGCTCTTTATAAATATTCATCTGACGGTGATGAAACTTCAATAAACACCATTGCTGAATCATTTCAAAGAAACGTGTGCACACGTCTCTGGTAGACACAGAATTGAGTTGCTTTTGTATAATTCTTTGTGGAGAATAAAAAATTGATTAGATGACCTAATTGATAAGTCGACAAAATCTCATAATTGATCATTAAGGAAAAGTCCTACTCGGTACCCGATGATTTTTCTTGTCCACCCACGTTAAAACTCTATACTCCCTCAATCCACATTAAAATCTCTCTCAACCCGTTTAAGACATCGTGCCAACAGGAGCCATAAAGGTCTGGTGGATAGACTGGCATGAGGAGTGAGATTGGTTAGAGTGAAGGTAAGAAAACCAGGTTTGGTGACATCATTCTGCTAAATAATAAGCACTGTAGTTCTGTTAATAGTGTTTGTTGAGGATAGGCGCTTCAGAACGAGTGCCGTTTGTTTTTGGGACAATTTGTCTTTCAGTCAAATGGGACATTTTTCCCTATTGGAGCTTCGGGTTAATGGCACTGGCAGTAACATAGACACACTCACTACCTGTCAGGCAATGTCCATATTTAGATTTTAGCCATGTTAATGAGCCGTATATTATTTATCCAATAAGAAAAAATGTCACCCCTCAAAATTGCTGCTCCTCTTACATGATGAAGATAAGCACACATGCACCATGCTGTGCTACTACTACTAATAATAATCCATTTAATTCATGTAGCACTTTTTAACAGGGTTCTTACAGTTTGAATAATGGATTTCCATGACTTTTCTAAGAATTTTCCATGACTTTAAACCAAATTTCCAAGACCAAACGGAAATCTTGGTATAAACATGAACAATTTAGAAAATGTCTGAGCGTCTTTCTTTAAAAATAAAATAAAAAAATGATTTCAAACTCGGCGTAAATGAAAACATTTCCATGACTTTTCCCAAACTTTTATGATTTAAGTTTTTTCCATGACTTTTCCAGGCCTGGAAATGACCATATTAAAATTCCATGACTTTACCCGGTTTTCCATGACCGTACGAACCCTGTTTTAAGGTACTCAAAGACACTTTATATGTGACATTCATACACCGTAGACACAGCTACGGATCAATTCAGGGTTAAGTGTCTTGCTCAAGGACACATCGACTAGGGCGGGGATTGAACCACCAACCCCCTGATTGAAAGAGAGACCTGCTACCCACTGCAGACCACCACACGCCTGAGATCCACACATTGCGCTCCATGTGGAGCAGTGAGGGGAAGGGGGCAGTTTGGGGGAGCAGCAGCAGCCTACCTGTGGAGGGTAATTGCTTTCAGAAGACCACCTGGACGACTGGTCATTAGGTTTGTCCACCAAGATGTTCCTACGAAAAACACCCCCAAAAAAAGAAGGTAGAGTTCATTTATAGTAACACTGTAGACACAGCAGACGTTATCCATGGAGATTATGACACAGGACGAATCGTGCGTGCGTGAGAGAACTAGGTCCACTTTATTAGTTCAGTTCAGTTGTTGTTTAGCAGTCAGTTGTTGTTGTTGTTAGCTCTGCCACAGCTAGCCTGTCTGTACGAGCAACAGGCAGAGGCAATGCAACTATGCGCATTGTGACATGTCAAGTGTGTTTTTTTGTGTATGCCATGCATAAAAGGTGTTTTGTTGTTGTTGTTTTTTTTACACAAATAGCAAGTAGACGGCGGACAGGCTGGTTAGCTGTTGATGCTAACAAGGAGCTCGTTGGTTAGATAACAGCAGCTAGCAGCTAGTTACTAGAAGTGAAAGGGGACGCTCGTTTTTCACAACCCAGGGTGCCGGACCGACCGCCCACTGAATACAATTCAGGATAAAACAAATGCCTAGGGTTGGGATGGATTTGTCTAGTGGCAGGTCAAAGTAATGAGGGCTATTGATGCAAAAACAAGCTTTTAAGAGAAGAACATATACTATACAAGTGGCGTAAACAAGATAAAAGAGACTCGTTATCTGTTGAATTATCCAGACTAAAGTGCCAAATAAATATGGTAATGTCGTTCCAAAGACTTCTTTTAAAAAAATGTCCACAAACGCTTCACACCACCACCATCGGGCGACGGCGTGTCAACACCGAACGCCCCTAACGAAGCTAACGAAGCTAACGAAGCTAACGAAGCTAGCGCTCGGCTCGCAGTCGGGCTAGGCCAGACCCGAGCCAGACTGGCCAAGCGTTGAGGCCATTGAAGTCCTCTCGCATCCACGAAAAACGAGCGCACACGCCGGGCCACCTGACGGGCGCGTTACTCACTCGGGTAAATATGTCGAGGAGTAAGAGCTCCATTTAAAAACGCTGAAAGTGAGGACTCTGCTCTCGGGAACGACAGCCATCTTGTTGCTGAAAATAACAAGCAGCGAGCGGTTAGCACGGCGCGAGCGGTGACAGCCCTTAAAGAGACAGCGCACCCTGTTTGGGTTTGTGCGAGGAATAATAGAGTAGCAAGGAATAATAGAGTATGCAATACGGTACAGTTAAGAATAGAGTATGTAATAAGGTATGGGGTAGA
Source organism: Liparis tanakae (assembly GCA_036178185.1). Taxonomy (NCBI): domain Eukaryota; kingdom Metazoa; phylum Chordata; class Actinopteri; order Perciformes; family Liparidae; genus Liparis; species Liparis tanakae. The sequence continues at coordinate 2,547,381 of CM070089.1, forward strand.
AAAGAGCATGCAATAAAGTACAGGGAAGAATAGAATATGCAATACGGTGCAGGGAAGAATAGAGTATGCAATACGGTGCAGGGAAGAATAGAGTATGTAGTAAGGTACAGAGAAGAATAGAGTATGTAGTAAGGTACAGAGAAGAATAGAGTATGCAATACGGTACAGTTAAGAATAGAGTATGCAATAAAGTATGGGGTAGAAAAGAGCATGCAATAAAGTAAGGGGAAGAATAGAATATGCAATAAGGTATGGTGAAGAATAGAGTATGCATTGGGTACAGTTAAGCCAAATGTTCCATATCTATGATAATATAACATCAGATGTACACTAAGAGGAGGTTAGCTCCCAACTTATATAACGTTAATAATAATAAAACATAACTACTCAGGCTAAATCAAAGTATAATTTTGTGGCTTACAACTTTGAAAAAAACTTTTAGGTTGGGAAGGTTGGGAACATTTAGGTCACATTTAGGTCACATTTGAAACTAAACAGTTATGTCTCTTTCCAGAAACAGTGTTCAGATACATCGGATGTTTACCTGGTGAAATGTGAACACTCACATTCATACAATTTCACACAGACAGAGATATCTTGGGTACGCTCTTTTGTTGCACACTGCTTTGCTCTAGTGACATTTGAATGTTCACCTCAAGGATTAATCAAGCATCCTATCATGTCCCGTCTTGCCTTGTCCCGTTGTGTCCTATCATATCCTTTCTTGCCCGGTCTCGTCTGGTCCCAACTCCCCCAGATGTGTCGTAAAAGTCGATCATTAACTCAATTCATTTCAGTTTATTTTATACAGCCCAATATCACAAATTATGAATTTACAATCTGTACACATACGGCATCCCTGACCTTTGACCTCAAATCGGATCAGGAGAATCTCCAAGAAATAGAAAAAAAACTTTAAAATAGAAAAAAAGTAAGAACCCTTCAGGAGAGCAACAGGGGTAATAGATGTCATTTGAAGCATTATAGAGTTATAACACATTCAATGAATATGATGGAAATGATGAATAGTTACATTAGATGTTATGTTCTAGCTGTTATTGGTTTAACATTGCCGTGGTTCTCCTCTGAAACAAAGACAGTCCATGTTCTCTGGGTGATCTCAGTGTCTCACGGCATCTCCAGTCACAGTGTGGATGAATCATGTGATGAGTAATTCCAGTTAGCTGGACCTCTTGTTACCGGAATGTCCTCTTCCCCATCCTGTGAAGAGCAACATGTTCAGTTGTGTAAATGTAAAGAATGTAAAGAGTAAAAAAAAAGAAAAAGAAGATTTTTATATTATATATTTATATTTATATTATATTTGGTGTCATATGTCCTTAAATCCAATACAATGTGTACATTTTATTGGCTTATTTTATAGAATATATGTATTTTAAAGTATTTAAGGGCTGAGCTTTCCACATTATAATCTCCTGTGTTCTCATTTGCTAATTAATCTAAACTTTTAAATGAACTCCTTTATGTACAATGATGGCGTGGCAAGAGGCACAATGTAAAAATAATAAATAAAGTAATATGAAAAATAAAATGATGAACAATGATAGATTTTTTAATGGGTATTCATTTTAAATATATTTTGAAAGATCTCACATAATTCAATTCAATTCAATTCAGTTTATTTGTATAGCCCAATTTCACAAATTATAAATTTGTCTCGGAGTGCTTTACAATCTGTACACATAGACTGGGCGGAGTCTCAACATACCCCCTTGTGGTTTCACGTACCCCCAGGGGTACACATACCCCTATTTGAGAACCACTGGTTTATAGAGTCTACTTCACTATACTTATCATGTGCAATATGTGACATAATATGACTATCTGTAATTTAAAACTGTATCCAAATCTCTACATACCAGCACATTTCTTGTTCTTGTACATATTACCACCTGTTGTCTAGTGTTTTCTTTTATACTTTGTATTCGGAGTCTCAACATATAATAGTGTATACTTATTATAATAGTGTTAATTCAACACTGTTAACTCAGAGAGCTCTACCATAGGTCTCTAGGCACAAATGGAAAATAAAACCTTTAATCTTGAATTTAGTTTGACCCGCCGACACCTTGTTGTGACTTCACTCGATTTGACTGAATGCAAAAACGTCCACACGCAACGGATCCGTGGTTTAAACAAAAGTACTATGACGACATGTGGTCCATGGCGACTGAGCTATGAATAAAGTAGAGAAACAAAACTGATTCTCAACCGACGAAATGTCATCAATCGATTGCAGAGGATCATGTTGCAGAATAATTTAAAACTCAAAGAACTGATACATCTTACTGCTTTTAAATACAACATGAAAGAAATGGAGGCAGGTTCCCAAACATGTCAATGATTCTTAAATCAACTTTGTTATGTCACTCTCTCTTAAGTTTCTTTTAACTTTTTTAGCTCCGTCTGTTTTTTGTTTGTAACTATATGTTTCTTATGTTGCTGCCAGTCTTATCCAGCGCACCCTCGAAAAAGAGATTTTGGTTCTGGTGAAGGTTTCTGATGACTCGTGCGCGTGGACCTCCTCCAGACTCCGTGGAGTGAGTGATGGTGGCGTTTCTATTAGGTGCAGCGTTCAGCGCTTGGCAGACGCGTCCACTTATTGCAAATTGCAGAGCGCTGGTTCAACTTTCATTAGCGTGAATGCAAAGCCTGACGCTGAGAATGGTTTTATTATTATTACTCCAATGTAAATCTGAACATGTTTTTTTATTTATATATACGTGTACATTTCACACTGCCATACTGTACGGGTCTTTCTAGAAGCCTAGAGCAGGTCTGTAGTGATGGTGGTGTCGGTCAGGTCGGTTACCGCCTGGAGGATCTGCGTGTTCTTCTCTCTGGTGACACCTATGGCAACAAGTAGTAATTGCAGCCCGCGTATTTATTGGACTACCCAAGAAGGTTGCCAAAGATTCCAAGTTCGTAATAGTGCAAACGCGAGGGCTTACATCCATCACCACGGTGTGGCCTCATTAGACTTTAAATGAAAACGCTCAAAGATTATGACTTCAAAAGTGTAATCATGGGAGTGTGCAGCAGCTGCAGAGAACGACCCCCAGTTAGCAGCCTGTGCAGAGATGATCTTAAGGATCCAATAGAGGTCAAATTCCAGCCTCTATGTTCTTTTGAGCGTGATGGGTTAGATATTACACAGAGAAGAAATCAGCAGGTATTCACATTTTTGTCTGGTGTGTAATGTCCGTTTTAGGCTGAGGGTGTAACATGTCTATTTGTGCACGGACACATCCTTTGGGGGAGAAGGTGTCTGTCTGTCTGTCTGTCTGTCTGTCTGTCTGTCTGTCTGTCTGTCTGTCTGTCTCTGTCCGCCTGTATATCTGTCAGCCTGCCTGTCTGTCTCTCTCTCGCTCTGTCTGCCCATCTGTCTGTCTGTCTGTCTGTCTGTCTGTCTGTCTCTCTCTTTCTTTCTCTCTCTCTCGCTCTCTCTTTCTCTCTCTGTCTGCCCGTCTGTCTGACTGTCTGCTGCTGGTCTGTCTGTCTGTCTGTCTGTCTCTCTCTCTCTCTCTCTGTGTCTGCCCGTCTGTCTGACTTTCTGTATGTCTGTCTGTGTCTGTTTGTCTGTATGAGATCAGCTGTAATTCCCCAATAATGTAGTCACCCTATGATGACGTCATATACGGCATGAGCTCACTTTTAAAGAACGAAGTAGCCATTAAATGACGACATAAACTCTTCTTCATCACGTCATCAACACTTTCTTCATCGTCATTACTCTCGTGTACTTTTATTAGGGGCGCAGCATCTTATTTCTCCGGGACGCGCGCATGAAATGACGTGAGCGCGCACGGGGCGCAATCACGTGGGAGGTCCCTTTAAGTTTCCACTGACAGCGGCCTGAGCGTGTCACACGGACCCGATACCACGAGCAGGCAGCAACACAGAGGCGGAGGGCGCCGATGGAAAAGGAGCCCAAATGTTGTGCGCAGCCGACAACCAGCAGCCATATGCGGGAGGAGGAGGAAGTAGCGGGTCGAGCCGAGCCGAGCCGATCCAGACCGGCGCGGACCGAGCTGCGCTTCGTCGGACGGGACGTCACTATTCGCGGATGCACCTGCCAGCTGAGACACGCACTTTAAAAGAGGAGGGAGATGTCGCCTGTCAGTGCGCGTGGAGAGGAGCGCCTGTCAGCGTGAGTGAAGTCATTTCTATCGCTCGGGCTGTGACGTGGGATCGGCTGCGCGTTTCTGCCGCAGGTGCGACTGTGCGCTCACGTTTCGCGGTATTCCGGCGCGAGGACCCCCCTCCTCTCCCGCGGTGTTGGGGAAGGGATACAAAAAGTGTGTTTTTTTTGTTGGGGAGGAAAACACAATATATTCCCGCAGGAGAGATTCCTTTCGATCATGGGCCATGTGCACCGTGCGCGCGCCGGTGTCCGCATTCCAGGTGGTGTTGCGCACATAGAAATAGAAGTTGAAGTAAACAAGTGGGAGTGAGGCCTCGCGTTGTGTTTTGATGTCAGGCAGAACACCAACCTTGAAGTTACCGATGACAGGTGAGGTTGTTTATGATTTCCTCATATGACATATTTCAGAAAAGTTCACAGGGAGTTCCTCTGAGAGTTTCTAAAGCTATATATGAAGTGTGATGTGTCCCTATAAGTGCATGCGCAGTGATGGCGCACAGTGCGTCCTCGAGGTGACGCCGGCGCTTCGGCATATTTTATACTCCCCAGTGAGAAGAACAAAAAAACACCTGCTGTTCGGACTCATTTGTGCACGGTCACGCGCGCGCGCGCGCTTTTTTACGCGCAATCGCGGTGGTCAACATTTTTTTTGCTGATTCATAACTGGGGCGGTCACATCGGTGCGCATGTGGCACGGAGAGTTCAGTATGCGGCTGTCTCTTCCGGAAGTCAATTTTAGAAGAGAGTTTATTGACGCTGTACTTCCGGATGAAGTCGTAATCTTTTAACCTACATCAACCATACAAAAACATTTACCATTTATTTGTTAAGTAGTCTGGCTTCTAAGTTAGCACCTATAAGCAAACAGCATATCAACTAAAGAATCTCAGGACCATCATCCATAATCCATTGTTCCTTTACTGATCCAAAGTCAACATTGACTTATCTTATTGTTGTAAAGTAACTTTCATAGTACAATACCTGTGTTAATCACACGGTAAAGGCAAACTTATTTGAATTTGATTTTAACTGGAACCAAAAATATTTTTCTTAAACATAACCTTTAAATGTTGTTGTTTTAACCTAAATCTATGTTGGAAGTATATTTTGGAAAAACACGATGCATGTAGTAACAAGTGGAAACTGTACCTTGACTGTGAAAACAGAAGAAGTTTGAAAAGTATGTATATATATATATATATATATATATATATATATATATATATATATATATATATATATATATTATATATGTGTGTGTAACTAGCAGAAAGTGTTGTACTTCTACTGTGAACTCGGAAGTTTATTTTGAAAAGAAAATATCCATATAATGAGAGAAAAATGTACTTCTACTGTGAATAGAGAAGTTTATTTTGAAAACACAATACCCATGTAAGATAAAATTGTACTTCTGTGAGTATGGAGGTTTATTTCGAAAGAAAACCACTATCCATGAAATGAGAGAAAACTGCTCTCACTCTACTGTGAGCACGGAAGTTTATTTTGAAAAGACAATATCTGTGTCACCGTGCAAATTGAGGCTCACATTTACACTTAAGAACACATTCAAGATGAAAAGATAAGTAATAATACTGAATCCTGTATGCACGGAAATGTCTGGAGGGTGTCAGAGGACCCCCCCCCCCCCCCCTCCTGTTGTCTTTGTCGGTGCTTCTTGCTGGAGACAGACTTTCCATCTGCGTCACAGGCCGCGCGTGACGCCCCTCAGATGTTTCTGCTCGCACCGTCTCAAACTAATAAGATCTATTTCACTCCTCGTTTCCTTTCGGCTGCGTAGATGTGGCCGGTGAAACCAATACCCCCCCGCCCCCCCTTCTTTTTGCTCAATTTATGCAGCTGAGCCCGTCCTCCCTCCACGCTGCCTCTCCGTCTCTCTCTCTCTCTCTCTCTCTCTCTCCTCTTTCATCAGCAGCAGCCAGGAAAAACAACACGGCTGCTGTGTGTAACCTCGGCGTCAGAGGCTCAGAATAATTACTTTTTTATTTATTTTTTGTTCTCCCCTCTCTGGAGCCGACGAACTGGCTGATGTCTGTGAATCATGCACCTCGATGTCGCTCAAACAGACACATGTGAAAGTTATATCTCTGCTGGGTTTGTGTGGTCGTAATTAGCAGTTCCCGTGTGTGTGTGTGTGTGTGTGTGTGTGTGTGTGTGTGTGTGTGTGTGTGTGTGTGTGTGTGTGTTCAAGCTTGTATGTGAGAGCACGCCTGTGAGGAGGGGTGTGCTTGTGTTGACAGCCAAGCGGGGAGAGGAAGTGACGCGGGAGAAGGAGGCGGGAGCTGCAGATATCACACGCCGCTGCAGAGAGGAGGAGGAGGAGGAGGAGGAGGAGGAGGAGGAGGAGGAGGGGGGATGGAAGGAAAACCACAGACGGATGAAAAAGAGTGAAACTAATGGGCGATCACTTTCCTCCGCCGACTGCAGGATCGCCGCCCCGTCTCCCTCCGCCCTGCCCGGGTCCACCGGGAAAAAAACAAACAGGCAGTCAAAATGAGTCAGTGTCCACGTCGGTTGGGGCGAGTGCGCATTTGATTATGAACCGTGTTTACCCTCCGCTCGCTACCAAAAAAGTGACACAGGCTTTTGTTTGTCCGGAGCTCTGCCTGCTCCAGCCCTCTGAGCCAACCTCAGTCATCATCTCTCTAGCGGGCCGCCCTCTCAAGAATCCAACTTTCCCGTTAAGAAGTCTTTCGTAACGTGCCGGGGTATTGGACACTCCTCAAATATTTCCTCTGCAAACACGTCGCTTCCTCCAGGGAGTGGGAACGGACACAGGGAGACGCTTCTCCGAGCAGCGCTTGAAAGGCCCAATGAGCCGTCTGACAGAATGTATTATTCGGGGTGAGGGGGGGGGGGGGTGACAGAACGCTGTTGACTCAGCGATTAGCTTCAGAGCGTCCTCGCCTTCGCCGGCCGTCTTTAATAAATGTGGAAACTGGACTCGGCTACAAAGCCCTGCTCTTGTTCCAGGAGACGGCGACGTTCGCTGCACCCGAAACCAACAACACAACGACCGTTGGGCTGCTCTTAGAGCCCAAACCGCAGAGGCAACCATGACAACCTTTAGGTGTGGCGCTACGACGGTAAATATCGGATTGTAGAACAAGTTGCATCCTCTGTGGAATATGAATGAGACATAAAAAGGTGCCTTTTGGCCTGTGGCACAACAGTAAAGACTGCAATGAAGAATCTGAAGTGGAAAGTGTTCATCATCTGGGGAGCAAAGGTCACAAAGAAAGGTCTCTTCAGATATCCCGTGTCTGCGCAGGTCGTCAGATTATGAGACACAGCGTCTTGTCGACATCGTTTAACTTTATTTAAACACACTAACCTGCTCCTCTAATCTTTGGGCCACCACTGGCCAAATCCACCAATTACATTACGACCAGTGTGTCTAAGGTCATTTAGCGGGAAGGAAATCCCCTCAGGAAACATGAACGTGTTAAGTTATTCATCAAGATATCGATATGTTTGCCCCGTGGCTCTTCAGTAGAGCATTGGCCTGACTGGTGATACAGAAGGTGGTAGTACTTTGGGGATCATGCACACCCAAAGGTTCTGGATATGTTTGTTCAGGGGTCACGGGGGAATCTTTGACCAGGGTCAGTGGCACTCGACAAAAACCTGATCCTCAAAGTGACAACGAGTTATCCTCTGGGGAATATGAATATTAATAGCTGCCCTCACTGAAAAAACAAACATATTTACGTTTCATGAAGTCAGGTGACAAACGTGACTTTCACCAACGAGACCGCTGGGAAACCAAACATATTATTTAGGTTATTTTAGGTAACGTGCGTAACTACGATTCCTCGCCCTCAGGTCAAGTAAAAAACTTTTTCACTACGTCACGTACTACCGTACGTACAATCTTAACCTCGAGCATGAACTATTTCTAAACCTAACCAAGTGGTTACGTTGCTATGATCATTGATCATCGATTTATTACCACTACATTGCTGTATTGTGGCTCCAATGGTGTACACACTTCTTGAGCTGCGATCGGAGCCTTCTTAAGCTGCCTTCACACCAAAAGCATAGATCCTATAAGCAAAATCAACGTACAGACGCACGTTGTTGCGATAGACGCAGATGTGTTGCCGGTTTGATGCGTATTGCATCATGTGAAATGTTGAAATATTAAAATTTTGCCGAAAAATTCGCCCGACGCCGAGTTGCGAAAGCCACTCAGCGTTGAGACGCTCCACCGTTGGTGAATCTACCTGCTGCTGCTCTAGTGGCACTGGAAGAGACAGTTAATCAGACGTAGTCGGGGAAAGTTACCGAGCTGTGTGAGCCTACGGGTTTGTTATGTATAAATATATATATTTATATATGATATTAATGTTATGAACCCAAACATAAGGGCGTTAGATGTTCCGACGTTTGTGGGATGTCCTGAACAAGTGTAGAGCAGAACTAGTGTTTTTTTCTTCCATGCCGGATGAAGGAAATTATAACGGTTTCCACGGAGTAAAGCCACAGATCAAAGCCACAGAGATAAGCCCCACCCCCTCTAAGACGAATGAAGCGAAAAGCCACAAATAGTCAAGCGAGTAAAATCACGCGAGTACAAAACGTTTTTGATGTGAATGCAGCATTAGAGGCACTGAGGTGAGCTGCAGATTGCAAATTCTTGCATTGATAAGCAGGATGGAGGGCGAGTTGGCAGAGAGCGTCCGGCCTGGCACCGAGCGGCTTGGCATGGGAGAGGCCCGCGGAGGACGTGAAATGAAACCTCAGCAGGGTCCTGGAGGAGGGAGCGGCCCGGTAGGTCTTCATTAGAAGAGGGACCGAGAGTGTCGCTGTGGCTTTCACAAAAGAGGCAACATGCTCAGCCGCTCATACGCCTGCTGGCCGCGGCAATTAAACTGCAGGACGGCGAAGAAAAACGGTTTGCGGGGGCGAGCGATAAACACGGAAATACAAAGAGGCTGAGAAGAAAGAAAAGAGATGGTCAGAGTCGGAGAGGTGGAAGAGACCGCAAGCACTTGATGGTTGTGTGTTTTCACTCAAAGCAGAGACACACACACACACACACACACACACACACACACACACACACACTGTCTCTATCCTTGTTCGGAACGAGACATTCGCATTGCAGAGCTTGACCGAGAGAGCTCTGCCACCAGGAAGTATTCACAGGAGGATGATTAAGAGGGCGGATCAGGAAAAACTCCAGGATGGACAGGTGCAATAGATGTAATGTGTACAGAAGGACCGATTTAGAGTTAAAATACATTGAATGAATATGACAGAGTTTATGAATAGTTCATAGTAGGCATATTCCACGATGGAGACCTCCAGGATCTTTACAGTCTGTACACATACGATATCCCTGACCTTTGACTTCACAAAATAGGAAAAACTCTCTGATGGGGAAAAAAGGGAAGAACCCTTCAGGAGAGCAACAGAGGATCCCTCTCCAGGATGGACAGAACAATAGATGTCATGTGACCCTGTGAGGACTCCAAATGACTTAAATATAAATAAATAAATAAATATAGGAATAAATGTATAAATAAATGTATAAATGCTTGAATAAATGCATGAATAAATAAATGTATAAATGAATAAATGCTTAAATAAATGTATAAATAAATACAGGAATTAATAAATATAAGTTATAAATCAACAGGACATCATTCAATAAATATATTTCTACATTTCTGTATTTCTTCATTTATTTATTTCTCTATTTATGTGTCCACACATATTTATTCATTTATTTATGTGTGACATTTACGTGTCCGTATATTCAAATGAGCTGGGGCGGTCCGAACCTCTGTCGAACCTCTTATTTATTTATTTATTTATTTATTTATACTCAAGTCATTTTGAGTCCTCCATAATCAGACGGCTGGCCTCAGCTGCTCTCCAGCCCCTGGGTGAAGATGATGGAGACTCGATCCCCCCCCACACACACACATGTGGTTTGGCTGAAATGCATCACCGCTCTTGTTTCCTCCGTTCCAGCCTCGGTCCTGTATGACCACTAGTTCGTTAAACTTTTGCGGTTTGACATTTCTGAGTCAGTGCTGACGTTATGACTCTATAAGCATGTCAATGATTTACAGTTTTATTACATAAGTACCAGAAGGGCACTCGGAGGGGGCGGCATGATGTCTCCAATAAAAAATAAGCTGCGTTGTCGGATCTGCTCCTGAAGGGAGCGGGAAGTGACTCGTTTCCTTCTTGTTGTTTCATTCCACTGGGTGAGCTCATTTAATGATTAAAGCGAATCTTGGAAAATGAAAAGGGAAAATTAATGTCCAACGCTTGACCTTTTGAAGAAAGACCCGGTCACTCAACATGGACCCAAAGTCTGCAAAGAGACATTTGCATGAGGGCTTTGTGGATATTAAAAGGAAAAGATAGTGAGGTTACCTGGATGTTGGACAGCTGGCTAAATTGGGAAGAGGAGGAGGAGGAGCTCGTTTTAGGAGAGGTGCAGAACGCTACCGCTCCGCTAAGTAGGCCAAAGGCCCAGCGGAGTGTCACATGAATCAACGCTGCAACGTGAGCCGTCCTCCAGTGTCTCATTCCGCCACAGATGGCAAAAGAGATTCGCGAAGGAGAGAGAGAGAGAGAGAGAGAGAGAGAGAGAGAGAGAGAGAGAGGGAGAGAGAGCGCTTAGCGTGCGACAGACGTATCCCATGCTGCTCGATGTCAGCGCACGACACCCAAAACCAAACCGCTGAAAAGGGGAAGTGCTCGTTGCCATCGACCCCGGATATCGCGCTGACCTTTTTTTCCACCAGTTTAACACTAACCGGCACAAAAGGTCTGGGAACCGCTCCGCGCCGAGGGGTCGGCGTCCCGCTCTTATCTGAGGTCACGGGGGGGCAACAGGAAGTTCATCCTGGTAACAAAAACTTTGACCGGCCGCTTGTTTTTTTCTTCTGTTTACCGCCTGGTGTGCTCTCACCACCTCCTCCTCCTCCTCCTCCTCCTCCTCCTCCTCCTCCTCCTCCTCCTCCTCCTCCTCCTCCTCCTCACAGCCGTCACCAAGCAAGCCCACCATCGTGTGATACATCCCCAAGGCAACGGGAGGGACGACGATCGGCACATGGATTTATTTCCTGTCTGTTTGTATATCCGTCTCTTTGGTCTGTCATCTGTATCGGTCCAGTACGGGGGCTGTCAATCACAGTAAGCCCCGCCCTAAAGCATACCCTGCTTTATGGTCTATACTCTAACGGAGTAGCGTTTTATGAATTCAAAGTATTTTTATTTACAGTCTTCTTGCTGTATTGAAGAAAACTTGAAACTAGAGATGGATTTTCACTAAATCAAATCAAGACTCATAGACTTCTATACAACCAGAGGGGTCGCCCCCTGGTGGTCAGAAGAGAGAATGCAGCTTTAACACATGAAGCATAGACCTCTATACAACCAGAGGAGTCGCCCCCTGGTGGTCAGGAGAGAATGCAGGTTTAAAACATAAATCATAGACCTCTATACAACCAGAGGAGTCGCCCCCTGGTGGTCAGGAGAGAGAATGCAGCTTTAACACATAAATCATATACTTCTATACAACCAGAGGAGTCGCCCCCTCGTGGTCAGGAGAGATAATGCAACTTCAACACATGAAGCATAGACTTCTATACAACCAGAGGAGTCACCCCCTGGTGGTCAGGAGAGAGAATGCAGCTTTAACACATACATCATAGACTTCTATACAACCAGGAGTCACCCCCTGTTGGTCAGGAGAGAGAATGCAGCTTCAACACATGAAGCATAGACTTCTATACAACCAGAGGAGTCACCCCCTGATGGACATTAGTGAGAATGCAGGTTTTGAGACGCAAACCTCTTCGACTTCACGCAGCAGAACCAGAGGTTTCCTCTCGGTCCGGTTCACTGAGCTTACGCAGGGATAACAACACAAGATCTCGGGTTCCCTGCACACAGAAAGCCTGTAAATATAACACACACACACACACACACACACACACACACACACACACACACACACACACACACACACACCCGTGTGCCCGTCAACCACCTCCATCTCCACACCCCTCTTCCTCTTTCTTGTGGCCCAGATTTTTGGAGATCTGGACCACTTTCCATTTATAGCCTCTCGGCGTGACGCTCCCCGATGTAACAGCCAATCACGACGTCCCGCTGCTCCTTCCCCTCAGAACAATGGCGAGGAGACGGGCTCCTAGAGGCCGGACCAGTTCATCGTGCTGGGATTTATTACGTTACTTTGTTTTCACCCTGTGTGTGTGTGTATGTGTGTGTGTATGTGTGTGTGTGTCATCATGGTGAAACGTAGACTCCCGTGTACAGTGACACCTCCTCCCTTCACCCCCCCCCCCCCGGCCCCCGATCCCTTTGAAGTCCACCGTATCCTAGTTTCAGTTTCAGTCACTCCCGTCCACGCTCCAGGTGAGCAGAGGTGAGGGAGGACGTCGACTCCGTCAAGTCCCTTGAGTGGCTGGAGGAAATGTGTGTGTGTGTGTGTGTGTGTGTGTGTGTGTGTGTGAGTGTGTGTGTACACTACCGTTCAAAAGTTAAGTGTCACCCAGATCATTTTGTTTTTCCATGAAAACTCACACTTTTATTTAAAATGACTTGCAAAATGAATAGAACATAAAGTCAAGACGTTGACATCGTTAGAAATAATTAATTATATTTTAAATATTCATTTTGTTTTTCAAACTTGTCGCTCAAAGGACGGACGGTTTTACAGCTTCTCTCACCAGTAAAACTGTTTTCAGCTGTGTTCACATAAAAGGGTTTTCTGCACACCTCTGTAGACATTTAATAAAAAAACTGAGAATAGTCATTTACCACATTAACGATGTATAGAGTGTATTTATGATTAATTTAATGTTATCTTCATTGAAAAAAAACTGCTTTGAAGGACATTTCTAAGTGACCCCAAACTTTTGAATGGGAGTGTGTGTGGGAGAATGTGAGTATGTGTGTATGTCTGTGTGTGCGTGCCTGTGTTTGCGTGTGTGTGTGTGTGTGTATGTTGATTTAGTGGGGATTATTACACATGACACCGGATTATGTCGTTGTAGGTGTGGCTACGAAATGCTGTGTGAGTACATCCCCCCCCCCCACACACACACACACACTAGTCTTTAGTGATGTTACCCAAATTACACACCGAGTCTCCTCACGCCCGAGTGTGTCTCATCCCCTCTCTCTCTCTCTCTCTCTGGCCTCTGTCTCAACCACCACCACAACCCGGGCCTTCCTCCGTTCCCACGGCAACATGTGGCCGTTGGTTACATAACGGCGGTGCTAGCCGCGCTCGTGTGTGCGTGTTTGTATGTTTATGTGTGTGTGTTTGCGTGTGTATGTGTGTGTGTCACTGTACCTTCCGGCTCATGCAGATGCAGTATTGATAGTGTTAACACTGATTGCACCTGTGGCATCAATACACCCTGCTGCGTATGTGTGTGTGTGTGTGTGTGTATGTGTGTGACTTCCGTTTGATTCGCACGGGATGGGAACAATGTTCACGTAACATGTTACACTTTTTATTTAATAAAAAAAGGGTGTGTTTGTCATGGCTCGTTACATCCAATGAGACGTTTAGAGGACTGATGCATGCTGGGTAGTGGACTCTCCCCTCCCATACACGGTGACGTGTGTGTACTTGCCGTCTGTGTGAATGGGGATTATCGAGTTTATATTAAACAAGTAAGGCAGATGCGTCAGATGGATGTAATACACACACACACACACACACACACACACACACACACACACATGGAAGTCATCGCCTCTGAAGGCATTAGGGGAGCCAAGTGACCTCGCTCATTACATATTCATGAGGGAAGAAACGCAGCAATAAATGCTCAATTAAGACGCCTGTGTGTTTGTGCGTGCGTGTTTGAGTGTGTGTGCGTCTATGTGTGTGTGTGTGTTTGTGTGTGTGTGTCTGTGTGTTTGTGAGTGTGTGTTTGTGCATGTGTGTGTGTGTGTGTGCGTGCATTTGGGTGTGTGTTTGAGTGTGTTTGTGTGTGCGTGTTTTTGTATGTGCGTGTGTGTATGTTTGCGTGTGTTTGTGCGTGCGTGTTTGAGTTTGTGTGCGTCTTTATGTGTGTGTGTGTTTGTGCGTGTGTCTGTGTGTGTGTGTTTGTGTGTGTGTGTGTGTGTGTGTTTGGGTGTGTGTTTGAGTGTGTTTGTGTGTGCATGTTTTTGTATGTGCGTGTGTGTGTTTGCGTGTGTATGTGCGTGTGTCTCTATGTGTGTGTGTTTGTGCTTGTGTTTGGGAGTGTGTGTTCGTGAGTGTGTGTGTTTGGGTGTGTGTTTGAGTGTGTTTGTTTGTGCGTGTTTTTGTATGTGTGTGTGTTTGTGTTTGAGTGTTTGAGTGTTTGTGCGTCTCTATGTGTGTATGTGTTTGTGCGTGTGTGTGCGTTTGTGTGTGTGTTTGCGTGTGTATGTGCGTGTGTGTTTGCGTGTGTAAGTAAACATAAAATATGACTCGGGAGAAACAAATGACTTTTGGACTTCAGCTCCATCGTTCTGGTCATTCTTCATTCGTGTTTCACTTCCTCTTCGCATAGCGGACCAGATGACTGTGACCTGTGACTGTGACTGTGACCTGTGACTGTGACCTGTGACTGTGAACTGTGACCAGGTGACTGTGACCTGTGACTGTGACCAGGTGACTGTGACCAGGTGACTGTGACCTGTGACTGTGACCTGTGACTGTGACCTGTGACTGTGACTGTGACCTGTGACTGTGACTGACTGTGACCTGTGACTGTGACCTGTGACTGTGACCTGTGACTGTGACCTGTGACCTGTGATCAGACTGACTGTGACTGTGACCTGTGACCAGGTGACTGTGACCTGTGACTGTGACCTGTGACCTGTGACTGTGACCTGTGACCTGTGACTGTGACCTGTGACTGTGACTGTGACCTGTGACTGTGACCTGTGACCTGTGACCTGTGACTGTGACCTCAGACTGTGACTGTGTGTGACCTGTGACTGACCAGACTGTGATCTGTGACTGTGACTGTGACCTGTGACCTGTGACCTGTGACTGTGACCTGTGACTGTGACCTGTGACTGTGACTGTGACTGTGACTGTGACTGTGACCTGTGACTGTGACTGTGACCTGTGACTGTGACCTGTGACTGTGACCTGTGACCTGTGACTGTGACCTGTGACTGTGACTGACTGTGACCTGTGACTGTGACTGTGACTGTGACCTGTGACTGTGACCTGTGACTGTGACCTGTGACTGTGACTGTGACCTGTGACTGTGACTGTGACCTGTGACTGTGACTGTGACCTGTGACTGTGACCTGTGACTGTGACCTGTGACTGTGACTGTGACCTGTGACTGTGACTGTGACCTGTGACTGTGACTGTGACTGTGACCTGTGACTGTGACTGTGACCTGTGACTGTGACTGTGACTGTGACCTGTGACCTGTGACTGTGACTGTGACTGTGACTGTGACCTGTGACTGTGACTGTGACTGTGACTGTGACTCAGTGACTGTGACTCAGTGACTGTGACAGACTGTGACTGTGGCTGTGATCAGACTGTGACTGTGACTGTGACTGTGACTGTGACTCAGATCAGGACTGTGACTGTGACCTGTGACTGTGACTGTGACTGTCCTGTGACTGTGACTGGATCACTGTGACCTGTGACTGTGACTGTGACCTGTGACTGTGACTGTGACTGTGACTGTGACCTGTGACTGTGACCTGTGACTGTGACTGTGACCTGTGACCTGTGACTGTGACTGTGACTCAGTGACCTGTGACTCAGTGACTGTGACTGTGACCTGTGACCTGTGACTGTGACCTGTGACTGTGACTGTGACCTGTGACTGTGACCTGTGACTGTGACTGTGACCTGTGACCTGTGACTGTGACTGTGACCTGTGACTGTGACCTGTGACTGTGACTGTGACTGTGACTGTGACCTGTGACTGTGACCTGTGACTGTGACTGTGACCTGTGACTGTGACTGTGACCTGTGACCTGTGACTGTGACCGTGACTGTGACCTGTGACTGTGACTGTGACCTGTGACTGTGACTGTGACTCAGACTGATCTGTGACTCAGACTGTGACCTGTGACTGTGACCTGTGACTGTGACTGTGACCTGTGACTGTGACTGTGACACTGTGACCTGTGACCTGTGACTGTGACTGTGACCTGTGACTGTGACTGTGACTGTGACCTGTGACCTGTGACTGTGACGTGACTGTGACTGTGACTGTGACTGTGACCTGTGACTGTGACCTGTGACTGTGACTGTGACCTGTGACCTGTGACCTGTGACTGTGACCTGTGACTGTGACTGTGACTGTGACCTGTGACTGTGACCTGTGAGTTGCTGCCAGGACCATGTGACCTGAGTCATGGTGACCAGTGACAACAACATAGAGAAGATCCTCACGTCCGTATCCTGAGCTCTGTCTCCTGATTGGCTCTCTGAGTCGTCCCTCTGTCCTCCTGGCAGCCTCCGATTGGCTCGGATCCACCGGTTCTCTCGGAGACTCAGTCCAGTCAGTGAGGCAAAAAGCAATGCCTCTTAAGGCATGTTTCCATAGCAACCGCACGGGGAGGGGGGGGGGGGTCAGGCATAAGAGCCTTTTCCTAATAAAGTGGTTTTATTGTCTCTCCGGACATTTTCTCCCGTGTGAAATGCAAACATGTCTGAAAGCGAGAGAGGGAGAGAAGGGAAGGAGACAGGAGAGAGGGAGGAGAGGAGGCAAGATAGAGGGAAAGGATGCAGGAGAGAGGGAGGAGAGGAGGCAAGAGAGAGGGAGAAGAGGAGGCAGGAGAGAGGGAGGAGAGGAGGCAGGAGAGAGGGAAAGGAGAGAGGGAGGAGATTAGGCAGGAGAGAAGGAGGAGAGGAAGCAGGACGGAGGGAGGAGAGGGGGAGAACAGGTGGCAGGAGATATGGAGGAGAGGAGGGAGGAGATAGGTAGGCGAGAAGGAGGAGAGGAGACAGGAGAGAGGGAAAGGAGGCAGGCAAGAGGGAGGAGGTGAGGCAGGAGAGAAGGAAAGGAGACAGGAGAGAGGGAGGAGATTAGGCAGGAGAGAAGGAGGAGAGGAGGCAGGACGGAGGGAAAGGTGGCAGGAGAGAGGGAGGAGAGGGGGAGAACAGGTGGCAGGAGATATGGAGGAGAGGAGGGAGGAGATAGGCAGGAGAGAGGGAAAGGAGGCAGGCGAGAGGGAAAGGGGGCAAGAGGGAGGGAGGAGACATGGGAGGACAGGAGGCAGGAGAGAAGGAGGAGAGGAGGGAGGAGAGAGGCATGATAGGTGTGTTTGAAGGGAGGCAGAGTTTATTAGCACTCTCCTTTCTCTTCCTACACATGTTGCATTCACTGTCCTCTGTCTTTATGAGCGCTGCTCGGTCCTTGACCCCGCGGTGCTCAGACATCGTGTGCATGTCAAGTGACAGAGAACCACTCGTTACACGGCCCGCTGCCCGGCATCAGCGGTACCGCTTAAGGCCACTAGGGGGCAGCGGAAACAAGTAGTGAGAACGAGCTTTTGAACGATGGTTCTTATATGGTTCTTTAAAAGGCTTTGTCTGGAAATGGTGCCATTTTTTAAGGCTCTCTGAGAGACCTTTATAAATTATTTGAAGAACTATTTAAGGAAATGGTTCTTTAAAGAATCCAGGTTTGAAAGGTTCTTTGAGAGACCTTTATAGATTATTTGAAGAACTATTTAAGGAAATGGTTCTTTAAAGAATCCAGGTTTGAAAGGTTCTTCTTGGAACCAAACATCATTCTCCTCTGGCATCACTCTGAAGAACCATTTGTGTTTCCAGATGGCACTTTAATTGTTCTGTGTGTGGTTGCTATGGTAAGTTGTTTGGTGCTGGTTAGGTCGGGTTATCAATAAGTTAAGGCCTTCTGCACACAAAAAGAAATGATGTACATATGGTGACAATTGCAAAAAAAGAATAATAATGTAATTGTTGTGTTATCAATGATCTTCTGCTGGTCCGCTACTCAAAGGATCTGGCTAACAGTACACACTGAAAAATAATGGTTCTTAAATGGTTATTTAAAAGACGTTGTGGTTCTACGAAGAACCATTTTAAATATCGGAAGGTTGTCATATGGTTCTTTGGGGGATGTTAAAGGGTTCTTCAGTCAGTCGGGAATGGTATACATTTATTTATATACATTTATTTTGTATTATAGAAACTTAAACTATTGTTAATGTTCCCTCTGGTAAACGGTGACAAATCGTATATATCTAACGCTTTTATTTTGAAAGGTAAGATTGATAGGAGTGGATCTCGTCCGCGGTGACGTCGTCACGGTTTAAAAGGAGTAATAACGTTTTTAATCTTCAGTCGGGGAGATGTTTGATCAATATTATCAATCCTAGACTCCATCCGGGAGGAGACTTGTCTTTCTTCAGGTGATTGACAGGAAGTGGAGCGTTACGCAACGCAGCACGGAGATGAAACCACTCAACTGAGGCGTGGCGGAACGATGACAGAAAAAGAAAGAAAGCATCGCGCGCCGTTGATATTGTTTTTGCCCACGCGATCCGCCAAGGCTCTCGCTTAGGATGGATTCTCTTCTCGGAGAAGGTCTGTGAAGATGGAGCCGGTCTGGATGACTGAGACGGTCCTGGGATCGGGTCCTGGGATCAGGTCCTGGGATCAGGTCCTGGGATCAGGTTCTGGGATCAGGTCCTGGGCACTGAATCCAATACAGGGTACTTTATGTATATTGCTGCAATGTCAATTTGACTTCCCTTTAGAGTTCAATTTAGTTTATTTTGTATCGCCTATTATCACAAATTACTGGGTTTTGGGAGTTTTAGAGGTTTTTTGAGGTTTCGGGGGTTCTGGAGGTTTCAGGGGGTTTGGAAGTTTCGGGGGTTCTGGAGATTTCGGGGGTTCTGGAGGTTTCGGGGGTTCTGGAGGTTTTGTGTTTTTTGGAGGTTTCGGGGGTTCTGGAGGTTTCAGGGGTTCTGGAGGTTTCAGGGGTTCTGGAGGTTTCGGGGGTTCTGG